>JAEHOC010000086.1:0-342200 GCA_016834605.1 Chlamydomonas incerta | reverse complement strand
CCCCCCCAAAGCTCCTCTGCTGCGCTGCCACGCAGACGACTGGCGCTGCGCAGGAGAACCGCGGCTGGGCGCGACAGGCGAGGCTGAGTCCGCGTCGAGGGGAGGAGGCGCGGGGGGGGGGAGGGAGCGCAGCGCCCTGCACCTCCGCTGACGCCGACTCCGGCTTGCCAGCCCCAGCCATCCCCCCCCAAAGCTCCTCTGCTGCGCTGCCCACGCAGACGACTGGCGCTGCGCAGGAGAACCGCGGCTGGGCGCGACAGGCGAGGCTGAGTCCGCGTCGAGGGGAGGAGGCGCGGGGGGGGGGGGGGTGGAGGGAGCGCAGCGCCCTGCACCTCCGCTGACGCCGACTCCGGGCTGCCAGCCCCAGCCATCCCCCCCCCAAAGCTCCTCTGCTGCGTGCCCACGCAGACGACTGGCGCTGCGCAGGAGAACCGCGGCTGGGCGCGACAGGCGGGCTGAGTCCGCGTCGAGTGGGAGGAGGCGCGGGGGGTGGGAGGGAGCGCAGCGCCCTGCACCTCCGCTGACTGCCGACTCCGGCTTGCCAGCCCCAGCCATCCCCCCCCCCAAAGCTCCTCTGCTGCGCTGCCAACGCAGACGCTGGGCGCTGCGCAGGAGAACCCGCGGCTGGGCGCGACAGGCGAGGCTGAGTCCGCGTCGAGGGGAGGAGGCGCGGGGGGGTGGGATGGGAGCGCAGCGCCTGAACCTCCGCTGACGCCGACTCCGGGCTTGCCAGCCCCAGCCATCCCCCCCCAAAGCTCCTCTGCTGCGCTGCCCACGCAGACGACTGGCGCTGCGCAGGAGAACGCGGCTGGGGCGACAGGCGAGGCTGAGTCCGCGTCGAGGGGAGGAGGCGCGGGGGGGTGGGAGGGAGCGCAGCGCCCTGCACCTCGCTGACGCCGACTCCGGGCTTGCCAGCCCCAGCCATCCCCCCCCCAAAGCTCCTCTGCTGCGCTGCCAACGCAGACGACTGGCGCTTCGCAGGAGAACCGCGGCTGGGCGCGACAGGCGAGGCTGAAGTCCGCGTCGAGGGGAGGAGGCGCGGGGGGGTTGGAGGGAGCGCAGCGCCCTGCACCTCCGCTGACGCCGACTCCGGGCTTGCCAGCCCCAGCCATCCCCCCCCCAAAGCTCCTCTGCTGCGCTGCCACGCAGACGACTGGCGCTGCGCAGGAGAACCGCGGCTGGGCGCGACAGGCGAGGCCTGAGTCCGCGTCGAGGGGAGGAGAGGCGCGGGGGGGTGGGGAGGGAGCGCAGCGCCCTGCACCTCCGCTGACGCCGACTCCGGGCTTGCCAGCCCCAGCCATCCCCCCCCCAAAGCTCCTCTGCTGCGCTGCCAACGCAGATGACTGGCGCTGCGCAGGAGAACCGCGGCTGGGCGCGACAGGCGAGGCTGAGTCCGCGTCGAGGGGAGGAGGCGCGGGGGGGTGGGAGGGAGCGCAGCGCCCTGCACCTCCGCTGACGCCGACTCCGGGCTTGCCAGCCCCAGCCATCCCCCCCCCAAAGCTCCTCTGCTGCGCTGCCCACGCAGATGACTGGCGCTGCGCAGGAGAACCGCGGCTGGGCGCGACAGGCGAGGCTGAGTCCGCGTCGAGGGGAGGAGGCGCGGGGGGGTGGGAGGGAGCGCAGCGCCCTGCACCTCCGCTGACGCCGACTCCGGGCTTGCCAGCCCCAGCCATCCCCCCCAAAGCTCCTCTGCTGCGCTGCCCACGCAGACGACTGGCGCTGCGCAGGAGAACCGCGGCTGGGCGCGACAGGCGAGGCTGAGTCCGCGTCGAGGGGAGGAGGCGCGGGGGGGTGGGAGGGAGCGCAGCGCCCTGCACCTCCGCTGACGCCGACTCCGGGCTTGCCAGCCCCAGCCATCCCCCCCCCAAAGCTCCTCTGCTGCGCTGCCAACGCAGATGACTGGCGCTGCGCAGGAGAACCGCGGCTGGGCGCGACAGGCGAGGCTGAGTCCGCGTCGAGGGGAGGAGGCGCGGGGGGGGTGGGAGGGAGCGCAGCGCCCTGCACCTCCGCTGACGCCGACTCCGGGCTTGCCAGCCCCAGCCATCCCCCCCCCCCAAAGCTCCTCTGCTGCGCTGCCCACGCAGACTGACTGGCGCTGCGCAGGAGAACCGCGGCTGGGCGCGACAGGCGAGGCTGAGTCCGCGTCGAGGGGAGGAGGCGCGGGGGGGGTGGGAGGGGAGCGCAGCGCCCTGCACCTCCGCTGACGCCGACTCCGGGCTTGCCAGCCCCAGCCATCCCCCCCCCAAAGCTCCTCTGCTGCGCTGCCCACGCAGATGACTGGCGCTGCGCAGGAGACCGCGGCTGGGCGCGACAGGCGAGGCTGAGTCCGCGTCGAGGGGAGGAGGCGCGGGGGGGTGGGAGGGGAGCGCAGCGCCCTGCACCTCCGCTGACGCCGACTCCGGGCTTGCCAGCCCCAGCCATCCCCCCCCAAAGCTCCTCTGCTGCGCTGCCCACGCAGACGACTGGCGCTGCGCAGGAGAACCGCGGCTGGGCGCGACAGGCGAGGCTGAGTCCGCGTCGAGGGGAGGAGGCGCGGGGGGGTGGGAGGGAGCGCAGCGCCCTGCACCTCCGCTGACGCCGACTCCGGGCTTGCCAGCCCCAGCCATCCCCCCCCCCAAAGCTCCTCTGCTGCGCTGCCCAACGCAGACGACTGGCGCTGCGCAGGAGAACCGCGGCTGGGCGCGACAGGCGAGGCTGAGTCCGCGTCGAGGGGAGGAGGGCGCGGGGGGGTGGGAGGGAGCGCAGCGCCCTGCACCCTCCGCTGACGCCGACTCCGGGCTTGCCAGCCCCAGCCATCCCCCCCCCCCAAAGCTCCTCTGCTGCGCTGCCCACGCAGACGACTGGCGCTGCGCAGGAGAACCGCGGCTGGGCGCGACAGGCGAGGCTGAGTCCGCGTCGAGGGGAGGAGGCGCGGGGGGGTGGGAGGGAGCGCAGCGCCCTGCACCTCCGCTGACGCCGACTCCGGGCTTGCCAGCCCCAGCCATCCCCCCCCAAAGCTCCTCTGCTGCGCTGCCCACGCAGATGACTGGCGCTGCGCAGGAGAACCGCGGCTGGGCGCGACAGGCGAGGCTGAGTCCGCGTCGAGGGGAGGAGGCGCGGGGGGGTGGGAGGGAGCGCAGCGCCCTGCACCTCCGCTGACGCCGACTCCGGGCTTGCCAGCCCCAGCCATCCCCCCCCCAAAGCTCCTCTGCTGCGCTGCCCAACGCAGACGACTGGCGCTGCGCAGGAGAACCGCGGCTGGGCGCGACAGGCGAGGCTGAGTCCGCGTCGAGGGGAGGAGGCGCGGGGGGGGTGGGAGGGAGCGCAGCGCCCTGCACCTCCGCTGACGCCGACTCCGGGCTTGCCAGCCCCAGCCATCCCCCCCCCCAAAGCTCCTCTGCTGCGCTGCCAACGCAGACTGACTGGCGCTGCGCAGGAGAACCGCGGCTGGGCGCGACAGGCGAGGCTGAGTCCGCGTCGAGGGGAGGAGGCGCGGGGGGGTGGGAGGGAGCGCAGCGCCCTGCACCTCCGCTGACGCCGACTCCGGGCTTGCCAGCCCCAGCCATCCCCCCCCCAAAGCTCCTCTGCTGCGCTGCCCACGCAGACGACTGGCGCTGCGCAGGAGAACCGCGGCTGGGCGCGACAGGCGAGGCTGAGTCCGCGTCGAGGGGAGGAGGCGCGGGGGGGTGGGAGGGAGCGCAGCGCCCTGCACCTCCGCTGACGCCGACTCCGGGCTTGCCAGCCCCAGCCATCCCCCCCCCAAAGCTCCTCTGCTGCGCTGCCCACGCAGATGACTGGCGCTGCGCAGGAGAACCGCGGCTGGGCGCGACAGGCGAGGCTGAGTCCGCGTCGAGGGGAGGAGGCGCGGGGGGGTGGGAGGGAGCGCAGCGCCCTGCACCTCCGCTGACGCCGACTCCGGGCTTGCCAGCCCCAGCCATCCCCCCCCAAAGCTCCTCTGCTGCGCTGCCCACGCAGACGACTGGCGCTGCGCAGGAGAACCGCGGCTGGGCGCGACAGGCGAGGCTGAGTCCGCGTCGAGGGGAGGAGGCGCGGGGGGGTGGGAGGGAGCGCAGCGCCCTGCACCTCCGCTGACGCCGACTCCGGGCTTGCCAGCCCCAGCCATCCCCCCCCCAAAGCTCCTCTGCTGCGCTGCCAACGCAGATGACTGGCGCTGCGCAGGAGAACCGCGGCTGGGCGCGACAGGCGAGGCTGAGTCCGCGTCGAGGGGAGGAGGCGCGGGGGGGTGGGAGGGAGCGCAGCGCCCTGCACCTCCGCTGACGCCGACTCCGGGCTTGCCAGCCCAAGCCATCCCCCCCCCCCAAAGCTCCTCTGCTGCGCTGCCCACGCAGACGACTGGCGCTGCGCAGGAGAACCGCGGCTGGGCGCGACAGGCGAGGCTGAGTCCGCGTCGAGGGGAGGAGGCGCGGGGGGGTGGGAGGGAGCGCAGCGCCCTGCACCTCCGCTGACGCCGACTCCGGGCTTGCCAGCCCCAGCCATCCCCCCCCCAAAGCTCCTCTGCTGCGCTGCCCACGCAGATGACTGGCGCTGCGCAGGAGAACCGCGGCTGGGCGCGACAGGCGAGGCTGAGTCCGCGTCGAGGGGAGGAGGCGCGGGGGGGTGGGAGGGAGCGCAGCGCCCTGCACCTCCGCTGACGCCGACTCCGGGCTTGCCAGCCCCAGCCATCCCCCCCCCCAAAGCTCCTCTGCTGCGCTGCCAACGCAGACGACTGGCGCTGCGCAGGAGAACCGCGGCTGGGCGCGACAGGCGAGGCTGAGTCCGCGTCGAGGGGAGGAGGCGCGGGGGGGGTGGGAGGGAGCGCAGCGCCCTGCACCTCCGCTGACGCCGACTCCGGGCTTGCCAGCCCCAGCCATCCCCCCCCCCAAAGCTCCTCTGCTGCGCTGCCAACGCAGACGACTGGCGCTGCGCAGGAGAACCGCGGCTGGGCGCGACAGGCGAGGCTGAGTCCGCGTCGAGGGGAGGAGGCGCGGGGGGGTGGGAGGGAGCGCAGCGCCCTGCACCCCCGCTGACGCCGACTCCGGGCTTGCCAGCCCCAGCCATCCCCCCCCCCCCAAAGCTCCTCTGCTGCGCTGCCCACGCAGACGACTGGCGCTGCGCAGGAGAACCGCGGCTGGGCGCGACAGGCGAGGCTGAGTCCGCGTCGAGGGGAGGAGGCGCGGGGGGGTGGGAGGGAGCGCAGCGCCCTGCACCTCCGCTGACGCCGACTCCGGGCTTGCCAGCCCCAGCCATCCCCCCCCCAAAGCTCCTCTGCTGCGCTGCCCACGCAGATGACTGGCGCTGCGTAGGAGAACCGCGGCTGGGCGCGACAGGCGAGGCTGAGTCCGCGTCGAGGGGAGGAGGCGCGGGGGGGTGGGAGGGAGCGCAGCGCCCTGCACCTCCGCTGACGCCGACTCCGGGCTTGCCAGCCCCAGCCATCCCCCCCCCAAAGCTCCTCTGCTGCGCTGCCAACGCAGACGACTGGCGCTGCGCAGGAGAACCGCGGCTGGGCGCGACAGGCGAGGCTGAGTCCGCGTCGAGGGGAGGAGGCGCGGGGGGGTGGGAGGGAGCGCAGCGCCCTGCACCTCCGCTGACGCCGACTCCGGGCTTGCCAGCCCCAGCCATCCCCCCCCCAAAGCTCCTCTGCTGCGCTGCCCACGCAGACGACTGGCGCTGCGCAGGAGAACCGCGGCTGGGCGCGACAGGCGAGGCTGAGTCCGCGTCGAGGGGAGGAGGCGCGGGGGGGTGGGAGGGAGCGCAGCGCCCTGCACCTCCGCTGACGCCGACTCCGGGCTTGCCAGCCCCAGCCATCCCCCCCCCCAAAGCTCCTCTGCTGCGCTGCCAACGCAGACGACTGGCGCTGCGCAGGAGAACCGCGGCTGGGCGCGACAGGCGAGGCTGAGTCCGCGTCGAGGGGAGGAGGCGCGGGGGGGGTGGGAGGGAGCGCAGCGCCCTGCACCTCCGCTGACGCCGACTCCGGGCTTGCCAGCCCCAGCCATCCCCCCCCCCAAAGCTCCTCTGCTGCGCTGCCAACGCAGACGACTGGCGCTGCGCAGGAGAACCGCGGCTGGGCGCGACAGGCGAGGCTGAGTCCGCGTCGAGGGGAGGAGGCGCGGGGGGGTGGGAGGGAGCGCAGCGCCCTGCACCCTCCGCTGACGCCGACTCCGGGCTTGCCAGCCCCAGCCATCCCCCCCCCCAAAGCTCCTCTGCTGCGCTGCCCACGCAGACGACTGGCGCTGCGCAGGAGAAACCGCGGCTGGGCGCGACAGGCGAGGCTGAGTCCGCGTCGAGGGGAGGAGGCGCGGGGGGGTGGGAGGGAGCGCAGCGCCCTGCACCTCCGCTGACGCCGACTCCGGGCTTGCCAGCCCCAGCCATCCCCCCCCCAAAGCTCCTCTGCTGCGCTGCCCACGCAGACGACTGGCGCTGCGCAGGAGAACCGCGGCTGGGCGCGACAGGCGAGGCTGAGTCCGCGTCGAGGGGAGGAGGCGCGGGGGGGGTGGGAGGGAGCGCAGCGCCCTGCACCTCCGCTGACGCCGACTCCGGGCTTGCCAGCCCCAGCCATCCCCCCCCCCAAAGCTCCTCTGCTGCGCTGCCAACGCAGACGACTGGCGCTGCGCAGGAGAACCGCGGCTGGGCGCGACAGGCGAGGCTGAGTCCGCGTCGAGGGGAGGAGGCGCGGGGGGGTGGGAGGGAGCGCAGCGCCCTGCACCTCCGCTGACGCCGACTCCGGGCTTGCCAGCCCCAGCCATCCCCCCCCCCCAAAGCTCCTCTGCTGCGCTGCCAACGCAGACGACTGGCGCTGCGCAGGAGAACCGCGGCTGGGCGCGACAGGCGAGGCTGAGTCCGCGTCGAGGGGAGGAGGCGCGGGGGGGTGGGAGGGAGCGCAGCGCCCTGCACCCCCGCTGACGCCGACTCCGGGCTTGCCAGCCCCAGCCATCCCCCCCCCCCCCAAAGCTCCTCTGCTGCGCTGCCCACGCAGACGACTGGCGCTGCGCAGGAGAACCGCGGCTGGGCGCGACAGGCGAGGCTGAGTCCGCGTCGAGGGGAGGAGGCGCGGGGGGGTGGGAGGGAGCGCAGCGCCCTGCACCTCCGCTGACGCCGACTCCGGGCTTGCCAGCCCCAGCCATCCCCCCCCCAAAGCTCCTCTGCTGCGCTGCCCACGCAGATGACTGGCGCTGCGTAGGAGAACCGCGGCTGGGCGCGACAGGCGAGGCTGAGTCCGCGTCGAGGGGAGGAGGCGCGGGGGGGTGGGAGGGAGCGCAGCGCCCTGCACCTCCGCTGACGCCGACTCCGGGCTTGCCAGCCCCAGCCATCCCCCCCCCAAAGCTCCTCTGCTGCGCTGCCAACGCAGACGACTGGCGCTGCGCAGGAGAACCGCGGCTGGGCGCGACAGGCGAGGCTGAGTCCGCGTCGAGGGGAGGAGGCGCGGGGGGGTGGGAGGGAGCGCAGCGCCCTGCACCTCCGCTGACGCCGACTCCGGGCTTGCCAGCCCCAGCCATCCCCCCCCCCAAAGCTCCTCTGCTGCGCTGCCCACGCAGACGACTGGCGCTGCGCAGGAGAACCGCGGCTGGGCGCGACAGGCGAGGCTGAGTCCGCGTCGAGGGGAGGAGGCGCGGGGGGGTGGGAGGGAGCGCAGCGCCCTGCACCTCCGCTGACGCCGACTCCGGGCTTGCCAGCCCCAGCCATCCCCCCCCCAAAGCTCCTCTGCTGCGCTGCCAACGCAGACGACTGGCGCTGCGCAGGAGAACCGCGGCTGGGCGCGACAGGCGAGGCTGAGTCCGCGTCGAGGGGAGGAGGCGCGGGGGGGGTGGGAGGGAGCGCAGCGCCCTGCACCTCCGCTGACGCCGACTCCGGGCTTGCCAGCCCCAGCCATCCCCCCCCCCAAAGCTCCTCTGCTGCGCTGCCAACGCAGACGACTGGCGCTGCGCAGGAGAACCGCGGCTGGGCGCGACAGGCGAGGCTGAGTCCGCGTCGAGGGGAGGAGGCGCGGGGGGGTGGGAGGGAGCGCAGCGCCCTGCACCCCCGCTGACGCCGACTCCGGGCTTGCCAGCCCCAGCCATCCCCCCCCCCAAAGCTCCTCTGCTGCGCTGCCCACGCAGACGACTGGCGCTGCGCAGGAGAACCGCGGCTGGGCGCGACAGGCGAGGCTGAGTCCGCGTCGAGGGGAGGAGGCGCGGGGGGGTGGGAGGGAGCGCAGCGCCCTGCACCTCCGCTGACGCCGACTCCGGGCTTGCCAGCCCCAGCCATCCCCCCCCCAAAGCTCCTCTGCTGCGCTGCCCACGCAGACGACTGGCGCTGCGCAGGAGAACCGCGGCTGGGCGCGACAGGCGAGGCTGAGTCCGCGTCGAGGGGAGGAGGCGCGGGGGGGGTGGGAGGGAGCGCAGCGCCCTGCACCTCCGCTGACGCCGACTCCGGGCTTGCCAGCCCCAGCCATCCCCCCCCCCAAAGCTCCTCTGCTGCGCTGCCAACGCAGACGACTGGCGCTGCGCAGGAGAACCGCGGCTGGGCGCGACAGGCGAGGCTGAGTCCGCGTCGAGGGGAGGAGGCGCGGGGGGGGTGGGAGGGAGCGCAGCGCCCTGCACCTCCGCTGACGCCGACTCCGGGCTTGCCAGCCCCAGCCATCCCCCCCCCCCAAAGCTCCTCTGCTGCGCTGCCAACGCAGACGACTGGCGCTGCGCAGGAGAACCGCGGCTGGGCGCGACAGGCGAGGCTGAGTCCGCGTCGAGGGGAGGAGGCGCGGGGGGGTGGGAGGGAGCGCAGCGCCCTGCACCTCCGCTGACGCCGACTCCGGGCTTGCCAGCCCCAGCCATCCCCCCCCCCAAAGCTCCTCTGCTGCGCTGCCAACGCAGACGACTGGCGCTGCGCAGGAGAACCGCGGCTGGGCGCGACAGGCGAGGCTGAGTCCGCGTCGAGGGGAGGAGGCGCGGGGGGGGTGGGAGGGAGCGCAGCGCCCTGCACCTCCGCTGACGCCGACTCCGGGCTTGCCAGCCCCAGCCATCCCCCCCCCCAAAGCTCCTCTGCTGCGCTGCCAACGCAGACGACTGGCGCTGCGCAGGAGAACCGCGGCTGGGCGCGACAGGCGAGGCTGAGTCCGCGTCGAGGGGAGGAGGCGCGGGGGGGTGGGAGGGAGCGCAGCGCCCTGCACCCCCGCTGACGCCGACTCCGGGCTTGCCAGCCCCAGCCATCCCCCCCCCCCCAAAGCTCCTCTGCTGCGCTGCCCACGCAGACGACTGGCGCTGCGCAGGAGAACCGCGGCTGGGCGCGACAGGCGAGGCTGAGTCCGCGTCGAGGGGAGGAGGCGCGGGGGGGGTGGGAGGGAGCGCAGCGCCCTGCACCTCCGCTGACGCCGACTCCGGGCTTGCCAGCCCCAGCCATCCCCCCCCCAAAGCTCCTCTGCTGCGCTGCCCACGCAGATGACTGGCGCTGCGTAGGAGAACCGCGGCTGGGCGCGACAGGCGAGGCTGAGTCCGCGTCGAGGGGAGGAGGCGCGGGGGGGGTGGGAGGGAGCGCAGCGCCCTGCACCTCCGCTGACGCCGACTCCGGGCTTGCCAGCCCCAGCCATCCCCCCCCCAAAGCTCCTCTGCTGCGCTGCCAACGCAGACGACTGGCGCTGCGCAGGAGAACCGCGGCTGGGCGCGACAGGCGAGGCTGAGTCCGCGTCGAGGGGAGGAGGCGCGGGGGGGTGGGAGGGAGCGCAGCGCCCTGCACCTCCGCTGACGCCGACTCCGGGCTTGCCAGCCCCAGCCATCCCCCCCCCAAAGCTCCTCTGCTGCGCTGCCCACGCAGACGACTGGCGCTGCGCAGGAGAACCGCGGCTGGGCGCGACAGGCGAGGCTGAGTCCGCGTCGAGGGGAGGAGGCGCGGGGGGGTGGGAGGGAGCGCAGCGCCCTGCACCTCCGCTGACGCCGACTCCGGGCTTGCCAGCCCCAGCCATCCCCCCCCCAAAGCTCCTCTGCTGCGCTGCCAACGCAGACGACTGGCGCTGCGCAGGAGAACCGCGGCTGGGCGCGACAGGCGAGGCTGAGTCCGCGTCGAGGGGAGGAGGCGCGGGGGGGGTGGGAGGGAGCGCAGCGCCCTGCACCTCCGCTGACGCCGACTCCGGGCTTGCCAGCCCCAGCCATCCCCCCCCCCAAAGCTCCTCTGCTGCGCTGCCAACGCAGACGACTGGCGCTGCGCAGGAGAACCGCGGCTGGGCGCGACAGGCGAGGCTGAGTCCGCGTCGAGGGGAGGAGGCGCGGGGGGGTGGGAGGGAGCGCAGCGCCCTGCACCCCCGCTGACGCCGACTCCGGGCTTGCCAGCCCCAGCCATCCCCCCCCCCAAAGCTCCTCTGCTGCGCTGCCCACGCAGACGACTGGCGCTGCGCAGGAGAACCGCGGCTGGGCGCGACAGGCGAGGCTGAGTCCGCGTCGAGGGGAGGAGGCGCGGGGGGGTGGGAGGGAGCGCAGCGCCCTGCACCTCCGCTGACGCCGACTCCGGGCTTGCCAGCCCCAGCCATCCCCCCCCAAAGCTCCTCTGCTGCGCTGCCCACGCAGACGACTGGCGCTGCGCAGGAGAACCGCGGCTGGGCGCGACAGGCGAGGCTGAGTCCGCGTCGAGGGGAGGAGGCGCGGGGGGGTGGGAGGGAGCGCAGCGCCCTGCACCTCCGCTGACGCCGACTCCGGGCTTGCCAGCCCCAGCCATCCCCCCCCCAAAGCTCCTCTGCTGCGCTGCCAACGCAGACGACTGGCGCTGCGCAGGAGAACCGCGGCTGGGCGCGACAGGCGAGGCTGAGTCCGCGTCGAGGGGAGGAGGCGCGGGGGGGTGGGAGGGAGCGCAGCGCCCTGCACCTCCGCTGACGCCGACTCCGGGCTTGCCAGCCCCAGCCATCCCCCCCCCAAAGCTCCTCTGCTGCGCTGCCAACGCAGACGACTGGCGCTGCGCAGGAGAACCGCGGCTGGGCGCGACAGGCGAGGCTGAGTCCGCGTCGAGGGGAGGAGGCGCGGGGGGGTGGGAGGGAGCGCAGCGCCCTGCACCTCCGCTGACGCCGACTCCGGGCTTGCCAGCCCCAGCCATCCCCCCCCAAAGCTCCTCTGCTGCGCTGCCCACGCAGACGACTGGCGCTGCGCAGGAGAACCGCGGCTGGGCGCGACAGGCGAGGCTGAGTCCGCGTCGAGGGGAGGAGGCGCGGGGGGGTGGGAGGGAGCGCAGCGCCCTGCACCTCCGCTGACGCCGACTCCGGGCTTGCCAGCCCCAGCCATCCCCCCACCAAAGCTCCTCTGCTGCGCTGCCAACGCAGACGACTGGCGCTGCGCAGGAGAACCGCGGCTGGGCGCGACAGGCGAGGCTGAGTCCGCGTCGAGGGGAGGAGGCGCGGGGGGGGGGGGGGTGGGAGGGAGCGCAGCGCCCTGCGCCTCCGCTGACGCCGACTCCGGGCTTGCCAGCCCCAGCCATCCCCCCCCAAAGCTGCTCTGCTGCGCTGCCCACGCATATGACTGGCGCTGCGCAGGAGAACTGCGGCTGGGCACTACAGGTGAGGCTGGGTGCGCATCGACGGGGATGAGGCGCGGGGGGAGGGAGGGAGCGCAGCAAGCCACCTGCGCCGCCGCCGCCGTCAGGCCTGCTGGGACCACCGTAGGCATCAGGAGTGTCAGGGGCGCGGGGGTAGTAAGGCAATGCGGCAAGCCAAGCTGCATTGCGCGCAACAGTATGGGTGGGCCGGTATAGCCGGTACCACCGAGGCACCATCCCCGCCCACGCCGGTCCGTGCCTTCAAGAGGCCATCCACAGCGAGCAATGATACGGACACCTTAGGCTTCACGGTTGCATACTTAGCGACTGTTAGAATGTCAGGCCCCCGCGCAGCTGCTTCGCCCGTTGTTGACCGCGCCATCATTTCCGAGCGCGCCCTGCATTGATATTGTCGATGGTCATTGACACGTATGACTGAATGATACATGATACGGTATGGAAGATATTCAACCAGCGGGAGTGAGCAGAAAGCAGATTGGCTTGGAAATTGGAACAGCGAATGCTGGTTGAGCGGTTTTACTGTATCACAGTGCTGTATGGTGAGAGAATGACTTTCTATATGTGGAGAAAGTGGCGGAAACGCGTCGACAGGAGGGACTCGGGAGTCAACATCGGTGTTGTTGACGCGTTGTGAGAAGACGGCTCACCAGCACGCCACAGCAGCGCATATCCTCAACGGACGGTCCCACACATCCATTGTGAGCTGTCCCTGCGCACGCGGCGGCTCAATCCGCCAGGCGGGAACCGAAAAGTCGACAGCTGCCGACAGGGGTGCCTGCCTGGCTGTCGACAGTCTCACACCTCCACGACGCGTGTCGTTTACACGTGTCACGCGTGCCAGGGCCTCCTCGATCACCCTCTTTCCTCCCGGTACATGGGCATACAAACAGTTCAGGAGTTTGCATGACTCTGACCAGGACAAGAGGGCATGCTTCGGGCCAGGTGCGGCACCCATGTCAGATCCACACCGCAACCCCTGCCACGACCCCACCCGATAGAATCACGAGGCCATACTGCACGCCCATCCGTCTTACACATATACAAGGCCCTATGCAAGAGGGCAGGGCCGGGCGTTGACATTTCCATGCGGGGGAGGGGCTGGGGCGTGGTCTGGGAACGGGTCAGGTGCGGCACCCATGTCCGATCCACACCGCAACCCCTGCCACGACCCCACCCGACAGAATCACGAGGCCATACGGCACGCCCGTCCGTCTTACACATATACAAGGCTCTATGCAAGAGGGCAGGGCCGGGCGTTGACATTTCCATGCGGGGGAGGGGCTGGGGTCTGGGAACGGGTCAGGTGCGGCACCCATGTCAGATCCACACCGCAACCCTGCCACGACCCCACCCGACAGAATCACGAGGCCATACGGCACGCCCATCCGTCTTACACATATACAAGGCCCTATGCAAGAGGGCAGCGCCGGGCGTTGACATTTCCATGCGGGGGAGGGGCTGAGTGCCCTAGGTAACCTGCCAAGCCAAGCTGGAAGCTTGTCAATGGAACCACACCCGGCACAAGCCTTGCGCCACGCATGGCCACGAGCCTTCCCACGCTTGGATAGATACATATAGACCGTTCATGTCAAGTAAGGTCGGGGTATGTCGATTGTGGGACAGGGTTTCTGCTGCCTGTCTGTGAGGCGTGCCAGCAGCAGTGGAAAGGACGCCTGGCCCTGCCCTCGTCCTGGTCAGAGTCATGCAAACTCCTGAACTGTTTGTATGCCCATGTACCGGGAGGAAAGAGGGTGATCGAGGAGGCCCTGGCACGCGTGACACGTGTAAACGACACGCGTCGTGGAGGTGTGAGACTGTCGACAGCCAGGCAGGCACCCCTGTCGGCAGCTGTCGACTTTTCGGTTCCCGCCTGGCGGATTGAGCCGCCGCGTGCGCAGGGACAGCTCACAATGGATGTGTGGGACCGTCCGTTGAGGATATGCGCTGCTGTGGCGTGCTGGTGAGCCGTCTTCTCACAACGCGTCAACAACACCGATGTTGACTCCCGAGTCCCTCCTGTCGACGCGTTTCCGCCACTTTCTCCACATATAGAAAGTCATTCTCTCACCATACAGCACTGTGATACAGTAAAACCGCTCAACCAGCATTCGCTGTCCCAATTTCCAAGCCAATCTGCTTTCTGCTCACTCCCGCTGGTTGAATATCTTCCATACCGTATCATGTATCATTCAGTCATACGTGTCAATGACCATCGACAATATCAATGCAGGGCGCGCTCGGAAATGATGGCGCGGTCAACAACGGGCGAAGCAGCTGCGCGGGGGCCTGACATTCTAACAGTCGCTAAGTATGCAACCGTGAAGCCTAAGGTGTCCGTATCATTGCTCGCTGTGGATGGCCTCCTGAAGGCACGGACCGGGTTTGGGCGGGGATGGTGCCTCGGTGGTACCGGCCCACCCATACTGTTGCGCGCAATGCAGCTTGGCTTGCCGCATTGCCTTACTACCCCCGAGCCCCTGACCCTCCTGATGCCTACGGTGGTCCCAGCAGGCCTGACGGCGGCGGCGGCGCAGGTGGCTTGCTGCGCTCCCTTCCTCCCCCCGCGCCACCTCCCCTCGACGTGCACTCAGCCTCACCTATCGCGCCCAGCTGCGGTCCTCCTGCGCAGCGCCAGTCGTCTTTCTGGGCAGCGCAGCAGAGCAGCTTGGGGGATGGTTGGGGCTGGCAAGCCCGGTGCTGGCAGCGGCGGCGGCGCAGGCTGGCTTGCTGCGCTTCCTTCCTCCCACCCCCTCGCGCCTCCTCCCCTCGACGTGCTCTCAGCCTCGCCTGTCGCGCCCAGCCGCGGTCCTCCTGCGCAGCGCCAGTCATCTGCGTGGGCAGCGCAGCAGAGCAGCCTTGGGGGGGGGGATGGGTGGGCTGGGGCTGGCAAGCCCGGCGTCGGCGTCAGCGGCGGCGCAGGGCGCTGCGCTCACTTCCTCCCCCCGCGCCTCCTCCCCTCGACGTGCTCTCAGCCTCGCCTATCGCGCCCAGCTGCGGTCCTCCTGCGCAGCGCCAGTCGTCTTCGTGGGCAGCGCAGCAGAGCAGCTTGGGGGATGGCTGGGGCTGGCGAGCTCAGCGGGGGCGGCGGCAGCCAGCTGCGTGCTGCGCTCCCTTCCTTCCCCCGCACCTCCTCCCCGTCGATGCGCACCCAGCCTCACCTGTAGTGCCCAGCCGCGGTCCTCCTGCGCAGCGCCAGTCGTCTTCGTGGGCAGCGCAGCAGAGCAGCTTGGGGGATGGCTGGGGCTGGCGAGCTCAGCGGGGGCGGCGGCAGCCAGCTGCGTGCTGCGCTCCCTTCCTTCCCCCGCACCTCCTCCCCGTCGATGCGCACCCAGCCTCACCTGTAGTGCCCAGCCGCGGTCCTCCTGCGCAGCGCCAGTCGTCTTTCTGGGCAGCGCAGCAGAGCAGCTTGGGGGGTGGCTGGGGCTGGCAAGCCCGGTGCTGGCAGCGGCGGCGGCGCAGGCTGGCTTGCTGCGCTTCCTTCCTCCCACCACCTCGCGCCTCCTCCCCTCGACGTGCTCTCAGCCTCGCCTGTCGCGCCCAGCCGCGGTCCTCCTGCGCAGCGCCAGTCATCTGCGTGGGCAGCGCAGCAGAGCAGCCTTGGGGGGGGGATGGGTGGGCTGGGGCTGGCAAGCCCGGCGTCGGCGTCAGCGGCGGCGCAGGGCGCTGCGCTCACTTCCTCCCCCCGCGCCTCCTCCCCTCGACGTGCTCTCAGCCTCGCCTATCGCGCCCAGCTGCGGTCCTCCTGCGCAGCGCCAGTCGTCTTCGTGGGCAGCGCAGCAGAGCAGCTTGGGGGATGGCTGGGGCTGGCGAGCTCAGCGGGGGCGGCGGCAGCCAGCTGCGTGCTGCGCTCCCTTCCTTCCCCCGCACCTCCTCCCCGTCGATGCGCACCCAGCCTCACCTGTAGTGCCCAGCCGCGGTCCTCCTGCGCAGCGCCAGTCGTCTTTCTGGGCAGCGCAGCAGAGCAGCTTGGGTGGTGGCTGGGGCTGGCAAGCCCGGTGCTCCCACCCCCTCGCGCCTCCTCCCCTCGACGCGGACTCAGCCTCACCTGTCGCGCCCAGCCGCGGTCCTCCTGCGCAGCGCCAGTCATCTGCGTGGGCAGCGCAGCAGAGCAGCTTTGGGGGGGGGGGGATGGGTGGGCTGGGGCTGGCAAGCCCGGCGTCGGCGTCAGCGGCGGCGCAGGGCGCTGCGCTCTCTTCCTCCCCCCGCGCCTCCTCCCCTCGACGTGCTCTCAGCCTCGCCTATCGCGCCCAGCTGCGGTCCTCCTGCGCAGCGCCAGTCGTCTTCGTGGGCAGCGCAGCAAGGCAGCTTGGGGGATGGCTGGGGCTGGCGAGCTCAGCGGGGGCGGCGGCAGCCAGCTGCGTGCTGCGCTCCCTTCCTTCCCCCGCACCTCCTCCCCGTCGATGCGCACCCAGCCTCACCTGTAGTGCCCAGCCGCGGTCCTCCTGCGCAGCACCAGTCGTCTTTCTGGGCAGCGCAGCAGAGCAGCTTGGGGGGTGGCTGGGGCTGGCAAGCCCGGTGCTGGCAGCGGCGGCGGCGCAGGCTGGCTTGCTGCGCTTCCTTCCTCCCACCACCTCGCGCCTCCTCCCCTCGACGTGCTCTCAGCCTCGCCTGTCGCGCCCAGCCGCGGTCCTCCTGCGCAGCGCCAGTGATGTGTACGCGGACCGCAGCTGGCTGCAAGCTCCACCGCAGGAACCAGTGCGGTGGACTCAGCCCAGAGCGATGGCACTGGCTCTACCGTCTACCGTATAAACCTCGGTGTTTGTTAACACCATTATTGAGCACAAGCGGGAAGGAATCATTCATACGTTCGAAGTGGTGGTGTGGCCGTGTGGTGCTTCCAGCGCCTCCAAACCTGCACCGATGACGTTCCAAGCGGGTTCCTAGCAACGAACGTAGGTCCGACATGCGCCTGAATGCCTGTACGGGGCCGGGAGGCGCCGGGAGCGGTGGGATGTGGGGGCTGGAACGCCTGGAACGGGTGCGGAGGCTCCAGGCCGTGTGGTGCTTCCAGCGCCACCAAACCTGCACCGATGACGTTCCAAGCTGGTTCCTAGCAACGAACGTAGGTCCGATATGCGCCTGAATGCCTGTACGGGGCCGGGAGGCGCCGGGAGCAGTTGGTTGTGGGGGCTGGAACATCTGGAACGGGTGCGGAGGCTCCAGGCCGTGTGGTGCTTCCAGCGCCACCAAACCTGCACCGATGACGTTCCAAGCGGGTTCCTAGCAACGAACGTAGGTCCGACATGCGCCTGAATGCCTGTACGGGGCCGGGAGGCGCCGGGAGCAGTTGGTTGTGGGGGCTGGAACGCCTGGAACGGGTGCGGAGGCTCCAGGCCGTGTGGTGCTTCCAGCGCCACCAAACCTGCACCGATGACGTTCCAAGCGGGTTCCTAGCAACGAACGCAGGTCCGATATGCGCCTGAATGCCTGTACGGGGCCGGGAGGCGCCGGGAGCGGTGGGATGTGGGGGCTGGATCGCCTGGAACGGGTGCGGAGGCTCCAGGCCGTGTGGTGCTTCCAGCGCCTCCAAACCTGCACCGATGACGTTCCAAGCGGGTTCCTAGCAACGAACGTAGGTCCGACATGCGCCTGAATGCCTGTACGGGGCCGGGAGGCGCCGGGAGCAGTTGGTTGTGGGGGCTGGAACGCCTGGAACGGGTGCGGAGGCTCCAGGCCGTGTGGTGCTTCCAGCGCCACCAAACCTGCACCGATGACGTTCCAAGCTGGTTCCTAGCAACGAACGCAGGTCCGATATGCGCTTGAATGCCTGTACGGGGCCGGGAGGCGCCGGGAGCGGTGGGATGTGGGGGCTGGAACGCCTGGAACGGGTGCGGAGGCTCCAGGCCGTGTGGTGCTTCCAGCGCCACCAAACCTGCACCGATGACGTTCCAAGCGGGTTCCTAGCAACGAACGTAGGTCCGACATGCGCCTGAATGCCTGTACGGGGCCGGGAGGCGCCGGGAGCAGTGGGATGTGGGGGCTGGAACATCTGGAACGGGTGCGGAGGCTCCAGGCCGTGTGGTGCTTCCAGCGCCACCAAACCTGCACCGATGACGTTCCAAGCGGGTTCCTAGCAACGAACGTAGGTCCGACATGCGCCTGAATGCCTGTACGGGGCCGGGAGGCGCCGGGAGCGGTGGGATGTGGGGGCTGGAACGCCTGGAACGGGTGCGGAGGCTCCAGGCCGTGTGGTGCTTCCAGCGCCTCCAAACCTGCACCGATGACGTTCCAAGCTGGTTCCTAGCAACGAACGCAGGTCCGACATGCGCTTGAATGCCTGTACGGGGCCGGGAGGCGCCGGGAGCGGTGGGATGTGGGGGCTGGAACGCCTGGAACGGGTGCGGAGGCTCCAGGCCGTGTGGTGCTTCCAGCGCCACCAAACCTGCACCGATGACGTTCCAGGCTGGTTCCTAGCAACGAACGTAGGTCCGATATGCGCCTGAATGCCTGTACGGGGCCGGGAGGCGCCGGGAGCAGTTGGTTGTGGGGGCTGGAACATCTGGAACGGGTGCGGAGGCTCCAGGCCGTGTGGTGCTTCCAGCGCCACCAAACCTGCACCGATGACGTTCCAAGCGGGTTCCTAGCAACGAACGTAGGTCCGACATGCGCCTGAATGCCTGTACGGGGCCGGGAGGCGCCGGGAGCAGTTGGTTGTGGGGGCTGGAACGCCTGGAACGGGTGCGGAGGCTCCAGGCCGTGTGGTGCTTCCAGCGCCACCAAACCTGCACCGATGACGTTCCAAGCGGGTTCCTAGCAACGAACGTAGGTCCGACATGCGCCTGAATGCCTGTACGGGGCCGGGAGGCGCCGGGAGCAGTTGGTTGTGGGGGCTGGAACGCCTGGAACGGGTGCGGAGGCTCCAGGCCGTGTGGTGCTTCCAGCGCCACCAAACCTGCACCGATGACGTTCCAAGCGGGTTCCTAGCAACGAACGCAGGTCCGACATGCGCCTGAATGCCTGTACGGGGCCGGGAGGCGCCGGGAGCAGTTGGTTGTGGGGGCTGGAACGCCTGGAACGGGTGCGGAGGCTCCAGGCCGTGTGGTGCTTCCAGCGCCACCAAACCTGCACCGATGACGTTCCAAGCGGGTTCCTAGCAACGAACGCAGGTCCGACATGCGCTTGAATGCCTGTACGGGGCCGGGAGGCGCCGGGAGCAGTTGGTTGTGGGGGCTGGAACATCTGGAACGGGTGCGGAGGCTCCAGGCCGTGTGGTGCTTCCAGCGCCACCAAACCTGCACCGATGACGTTCCAAGCGGGTTCCTAGCAACGAACGTAGGTCCGATATGCGCCTGAATGCCTGTACGGGGCCGGGAGGCGCCGGGAGCGGTGGGATGTGGGGGCTGGAACATCTGGAACGGGTGCGGAGGCTCCAGGCCGTGTGGTGCTTCCAGCGCCACCAAACCTGCACCGATGACGTTCCAAGCGGGTTCCTAGCAACGAACGTAGGTCCGACATGCGCCTGAATGCCTGTACGGGGCCGGGAGGCGCCGGGAGCGGTGGGATGTGGGGGCTGGAACGCCTGGAACGGGTGCGGAGGCTCCAGGCCGTGTGGTGCTTCCAGCGCCACCAAACCTGCACCGATGACGTTCCAAGCTGGTTCCTAGCAACGAACGCAGGTCCGACATGCGCTTGAATGCCTGTACGGGGCCGGGAGGCGCCGGGAGCGGTGGGATGTGGGGGCTGGAACGCCTGGAACGGGTGCGGAGGCTCCAGGCCGTGTGGTGCTTCCAGCGCCACCAAACCTGCACCGATGACGTTCCAGGCTGGTTCCTAGCAACGAACGTAGGTCCGATATGCGCCTGAATGCCTGTACGGGGCCGGGAGGCGCCGGGAGCAGTTGGTTGTGGGGGCTGGAACGCCTGGAACGGGTGCGGAGGCTCCAGGCCGTGTGGTGCTTCCAGCGCCACCAAACCTGCACCGATGACGTTCCAAGCGGGTTCCTAGCAACGAACGTAGGTCCGACATGCGCCTGAATGCCTGTACGGGGCCGGGAGGCGCCGGGAGCGGTGGGATGTGGGGGCTGGAACGCCTGGAACGGGTGCGGAGGCTCCAGGCCGTGTGGTGCTTCCAGCGCCACCAAACCTGCACCGATGACGTTCCAAGCGGGTTCCTAGCAACGAACGCAGGTCCGATATGCGCTTGAATGCCTGTACGGGGCCGGGAGGCGCCGGGAGCGGTGGGATGTGGGGGCTGGAACGCCTGGAACGGGTGCGGAGGCTCCAGGCCGTGTGGTGCTTCCAGCGCCACCAAACCTGCACCGATGACGTTCCAAGCTGGTTCCTAGCAACGAACGTAGGTCCGATATGCGCCTGAATGCCTGTACGGGGCCGGGAGGCGCCGGGAGCAGTTGGTTGTGGGGGCTGGAACGCCTGGAACGGGTGCGGAGGCTCCAGGCCGTGTGGTGCTTCCAGCGCCACCAAACCTGCACCGATGACGTTCCAAGCGGGTTCCTAGCAACGAACGTAGGTCCGACATGCGCCTGAATGCCTGTACGGGGCCGGGAGGCGCCGGGAGCGGTGGGATGTGGGGGCTGGAACGCCTGGAACGGGTGCGGAGGCTCCAGGCCGTGTGGTGCTTCCAGCGCCTCCAAACCTGCACCGATGACGTTCCAAGCGGGTTCCTAGCAACGAACGCAGGTCCGACATGCGCTTGAATGCCTGTACGGGGCCGGGAGGCGCCGGGAGCGGTGGGATGTGGGGGCTGGAACGCCTGGAACGGGTGCGGAGGCTCCAGGCCGTGTGGTGCTTCCAGCGCCACCAAACCTGCACCGATGACGTTCCAAGCTGGTTCCTAGCAACGAACGTAGGTCCGATATGCGCCTGAATGCCTGTACGGGGCCGGGAGGCGCCGGGAGCAGTTGGTTGTGGGGGCTGGAACGCCTGGAACGGGTGCGGAGGCTCCAGGCCGTGTGGTGCTTCCAGCGCCACCAAACCTGCACCGATGACGTTCCAAGCGGGTTCCTAGCAACGAACGTAGGTCCGACATGCGCCTGAATGCCTGTACGGGGCCGGGAGGCGCCGGGAGCGGTGGGATGTGGGGGCTGGAACGCCTGGAACGGGTGCGGAGGCTCCAGGCCGTGTGGTGCTTCCAGCGCCACCAAACCTGCACCGATGACGTTCCAAGCTGGTTCCTAGCAACGAACGTAGGTCCGATATGCGCCTGAATGCCTGTACGGGGCCGGGAGGCGCCGGGAGCAGTTGGTTGTGGGGGCTGGAACGCCTGGAACGGGTGCGGAGGCTCCAGGCCGTGTGGTGCTTCCAGCGCCACCAAACCTGCACCGATGACGTTCCAAGCGGGTTCCTAGCAACGAACGTAGGTCCGACATGCGCCTGAATGCCTGTACGGGGCCGGGAGGCGCCGGGAGCGGTGGGATGTGGGGGCTGGAACGCCTGGAACGGGTGCGGAGGCTCCAGGCCGTGTGGTGCTTCCAGCGCCACCAAACCTGCACCGATGACGTTCCAAGCGGGTTCCTAGCAACGAACGCAGGTCCGATATGCGCTTGAATGCCTGTACGGGGCCGGGAGGCGCCGGGAGCGGTGGGATGTGGGGGCTGGAACGCCTGGAACGGGTGCGGAGGCTCCAGGCCGTGTGGTGCTTCCAGCGCCACCAAACCTGCACCGATGACGTTCCAAGCTGGTTCCTAGCAACGAACGTAGGTCCGATATGCGCCTGAATGCCTGTACGGGGCCGGGAGGCGCCGGGAGCAGTTGGTTGTGGGGGCTGGAACGCCTGGAACGGGTGCGGAGGCTCCAGGCCGTGTGGTGCTTCCAGCGCCACCAAACCTGCACCGATGACGTTCCAAGCGGGTTCCTAGCAACGAACGTAGGTCCGACATGCGCCTGAATGCCTGTACGGGGCCGGGAGGCGCCGGGAGCGGTGGGATGTGGGGGCTGGAACGCCTGGAACGGGTGCGGAGGCTCCAGGCCGTGTGGTGCTTCCAGCGCCTCCAAACCTGCACCGATGACGTTCCAAGCGGGTTCCTAGCAACGAACGCAGGTCCGACATGCGCTTGAATGCCTGTACGGGGCCGGGAGGCGCCGGGAGCGGTGGGATGTGGGGGCTGGAACGCCTGGAACGGGTGCGGAGGCTCCAGGCCGTGTGGTGCTTCCAGCGCCACCAAACCTGCACCGATGACGTTCCAAGCTGGTTCCTAGCAACGAACGTAGGTCCGATATGCGCCTGAATGCCTGTACGGGGCCGGGAGGCGCCGGGAGCAGTTGGTTGTGGGGGCTGGAACGCCTGGAACGGGTGCGGAGGCTCCAGGCCGTGTGGTGCTTCCAGCGCCACCAAACCTGCACCGATGACGTTCCAAGCGGGTTCCTAGCAACGAACGTAGGTCCGACATGCGCCTGAATGCCTGTACGGGGCCGGGAGGCGCCGGGAGCGGTGGGATGTGGGGGCTGGAACGCCTGGAACGGGTGCGGAGGCTCCAGGCCGTGTGGTGCTTCCAGCGCCACCAAACCTGCACCGATGACGTTCCAAGCTGGTTCCTAGCAACGAACGTAGGTCCGATATGCGCCTGAATGCCTGTACGGGGCCGGGAGGCGCCGGGAGCAGTTGGTTGTGGGGGCTGGAACGCCTGGAACGGGTGCGGAGGCTCCAGGCCGTGTGGTGCTTCCAGCGCCACCAAACCTGCACCGATGACGTTCCAAGCGGGTTCCTAGCAACGAACGTAGGTCCGACATGCGCCTGAATGCCTGTACGGGGCCGGGAGGCGCCGGGAGCGGTGGGATGTGGGGGCTGGAACGCCTGGAACGGGTGCGGAGGCTCCAGGCCGTGTGGTGCTTCCAGCGCCACCAAACCTGCACCGATGACGTTCCAAGCGGGTTCCTAGCAACGAACGCAGGTCCGATATGCGCTTGAATGCCTGTACGGGGCCGGGAGGCGCCGGGAGCGGTGGGATGTGGGGGCTGGAACGCCTGGAACGGGTGCGGAGGCTCCAGGCCGTGTGGTGCTTCCAGCGCCACCAAACCTGCACCGATGACGTTCCAAGCTGGTTCCTAGCAACGAACGTAGGTCCGATATGCGCCTGAATGCCTGTACGGGGCCGGGAGGCGCCGGGAGCAGTTGGTTGTGGGGGCTGGAACGCCTGGAACGGGTGCGGAGGCTCCAGGCCGTGTGGTGCTTCCAGCGCCACCAAACCTGCACCGATGACGTTCCAAGCGGGTTCCTAGCAACGAACGTAGGTCCGACATGCGCCTGAATGCCTGTACGGGGCCGGGAGGCGCCGGGAGCAGTTGGTTGTGGGGGCTGGAACGCCTGGAACGGGTGCGGAGGCTCCAGGCCGTGTGGTGCTTCCAGCGCCACCAAACCTGCACCGATGACGTTCCAAGCTGGTTCCTAGCAACGAACGTAGGTCCGATATGCGCCTGAATGCCTGTACGGGGCCGGGAGGCGCCGGGAGCAGTTGGTTGTGGGGGCTGGAACATCTGGAACGGGTGCGGAGGCTCCAGGCCGTGTGGTGCTTCCAGCGCCACCAAACCTGCACCGATGACGTTCCAAGCGGGTTCCTAGCAACGAACGTAGGTCCGACATGCGCCTGAATGCCTGTACGGGGCCGGGAGGCGCCGGGAGCAGTTGGTTGTGGGGGCTGGAACGCCTGGAACGGGTGCGGAGGCTCCAGGCCGTGTGGTGCTTCCAGCGCCACCAAACCTGCACCGATGACGTTCCAAGCGGGTTCCTAGCAACGAACGTAGGTCCGACATGCGCCTGAATGCCTGTACGGGGCCGGGAGGCGCCGGGAGCGGTGGGATGTGGGGGCTGGAACGCCTGGAACGGGTGCGGAGGCTCCAGGCCGTGTGGTGCTTCCAGCGCCACCAAACCTGCACCGATGACGTTCCAAGCGGGTTCCTAGCAACGAACGCAGGTCCGATATGCGCTTGAATGCCTGTACGGGGCCGGGAGGCGCCGGGAGCGGTGGGATGTGGGGGCTGGAACGCCTGGAACGGGTGCGGAGGCTCCAGGCCGTGTGGTGCTTCCAGCGCCACCAAACCTGCACCGATGACGTTCCAAGCTGGTTCCTAGCAACGAACGTAGGTCCGATATGCGCCTGAATGCCTGTACGGGGCCGGGAGGCGCCGGGAGCAGTTGGTTGTGGGGGCTGGAACGCCTGGAACGGGTGCGGAGGCTCCAGGCCGTGTGGTGCTTCCAGCGCCACCAAACCTGCACCGATGACGTTCCAAGCGGGTTCCTAGCAACGAACGTAGGTCCGACATGCGCCTGAATGCCTGTACGGGGCCGGGAGGCGCCGGGAGCAGTTGGTTGTGGGGGCTGGAACGCCTGGAACGGGTGCGGAGGCTCCAGGCCGTGTGGTGCTTCCAGCGCCACCAAACCTGCACCGATGACGTTCCAAGCTGGTTCCTAGCAACGAACGTAGGTCCGATATGCGCCTGAATGCCTGTACGGGGCCGGGAGGCGCCGGGAGCAGTTGGTTGTGGGGGCTGGAACATCTGGAACGGGTGCGGAGGCTCCAGGCCGTGTGGTGCTTCCAGCGCCACCAAACCTGCACCGATGACGTTCCAAGCGGGTTCCTAGCAACGAACGTAGGTCCGACATGCGCCTGAATGCCTGTACGGGGCCGGGAGGCGCCGGGAGCAGTTGGTTGTGGGGGCTGGAACGCCTGGAACGGGTGCGGAGGCTCCAGGCCGTGTGGTGCTTCCAGCGCCACCAAACCTGCACCGATGACGTTCCAAGCGGGTTCCTAGCAACGAACGTAGGTCCGACATGCGCCTGAATGCCTGTACGGGGCCGGGAGGCGCCGGGAGCAGTTGGTTGTGGGGGCTGGAACACCTGGAACGCCTGGAACGCCTGGGGACACGTGGGGGCTTGTTTTGCACTTGTTGGGGGTGTTGGTATCGAGATCCAATGCTATATAACTATTGGGGCATAGTATATGACAGAATATGATGTTTTGTGTCCTGGCATTCCGCCGCCCACACGAGCCTCCGCTCCTATCTGGGCCTGGAATGCCACCGGACGTCTTGTGGAGGCATTGCTTACTGCTATGAACCCCCAAGAACGGCGGATGGGCAAGCAAATTTCTTTTGGCACTCAGGAATCTCTGTTGATAATGAGGTCTGAGGCGCTCCCCATCGGCAACATTCGGGGGTGGGGTGGGGAGCCGCAAAGGGGCCGATCCTCGGGTCAGTGGGGAGTCCGTCTGGGGCTCGTTTGCGCGATGCCGCCGCCGAAGAACTAGTTTGGCGCCTCTGCCTAAGTCCAAGTTGTTTTAATTCTTCCTCTTCCTCCTCAGTAAGCCGCAGTGCCCTAGGTATGTTCTTCTTGTTGGCGTACTTCCCAGCGTAAGAGAAGTTGGACATGGTAGAGCATTTGGACTGTGCGGGGCGCTAGTAGTTGCAAGAAAGCATGCACTAGTCAGTTTATGCCAGATAAATACTATTGAAGCAGCTCACGCGCATGATGGGCTGGCCGCAGGTGCGAATGGGGACGGGCGGGGGCCTTAGGGCGGGGGAGACTCGTGCGATGGCTCAAGGGCACTATTATTGAGCTGTAGAAGTCATTGGTGTCCAGATTCATATTTACAATATATTATATAACTTGGTGGGAACTCCCCACCCAGCGGAGAACCCGGCGCTCAAGCGCTCCCCACCGCCTAGGCGATCGCGCTGTGGGGACCCGCTCCTAGCTGTGATAATTCACAATTGCAAGCTTAAGAAGCTACTACCAACCAAGTCTTGCAGAGTTTTCGTAGAAATACCTGGACGAAGTCCCTGTTGCGCAACTTGCTAATAGACTGCCATGTCGCTGCTGGAATCTTGGGCAAAGGCAGTGCGCTCGCCTCTGTCGCTGAAGCCGCGCGAGTCCTGGTCGCGCTCGCACAACTTCGCATCGCGACTCAGAAACAGCGCAGGCGGAGTTGCTCGTGGTATGAATGCATGGATACATCCTGCAGAGCCCAAAACCGTGCAAGTGCAGCACGTTGTGTACAACTGGAAAGCCGACAAGTTCCGTGACATCGTCTCACGCGTGACCTTTAGGACGCAGGAAGACCTCCAGGCAGGTGCTGGGGGGGGGGCGGTGACAGCGCAGCGATAGGGACAGCCTGCTAGCTGGCGCGCCGCGTGGGGGCTGGAACATACGGGACCGCGCAGGGGAGGTAGGGGAGGGTCCCGGAGGGTCCGTGCCTGGGTCCGTCCGTGCTTGTCCGTTCTATATATCCGTGCCTGCTGGGTCCGTGCCTGGGCGGGTCTGTGCCTGCTGCCACACGCACACGCACACGCACACGCACACGCACACGCACACGCACACGCACACGCACACGCACACGCACACGCACACGCACACGCACACGCACACGCACACGCACACGCACACGCACACGCACACGCACACGCACACGCACACGCACACGCACACGCACACGCACACGCACACGCACACGCACACGCACACGCACACGCACACGCACACGCACACGCACACGCACACGCACACGCACACGCACACGCACACGCACACGCACACGCCACACGCACACGCACACCGCACACGCACACGCACACGCACACGCACACGCACACGCACACGCACACGCACACGCACACGCACACGCACACACGCACACGCACACGCACACGCACACGCACACGCACACGCACACGCACACGCACACGCACACGCACACGCACACGCACACGCACACGCACACGCACACGCACACGCACACGCACACGCACACGCACACGCACACGCACCACGCACACGCACACGCACACGCACACGCACACGCACACGCACACGCACACGCACACGCACACGCACACGCACACGCACACGCACACGCACACGCACACGCACACGCACACGCACACGCACACGCACACGCACACGCACACGCACACGCACACGCACACGCACACGCACACGCACACGCACACGCAACACGCACACGCACACGCACACGCACACGCACACGCACACGCACACGCACACGCACACGCACACGCACACGCACACGCACACGCACACACGCACACGCACACGCACACGCACACGCCACACGCACACGCACACAGCACACGCACACGCACACGCCACACGCACACGCACACGCACACGCACACGCACACGCACACGCACACGCACACGCCACGCACACGCACACGCACACGCACACGCACACGCACACGCACACGCCACACGCACACGCACACGCACACGCACACGCACACGCACACGCACACGCACACGCACACGCACACGCACACGCACACGCACACGCACACGCACACGCACACGCACACGCACCACGCACACACGCACACGCACACGCACACGCACACGCACACGGTCCCATCGCCCATACATGCACGCACCCAACCATCAAGTGGGGGCGCTGTCCATATCCGCATGTGTGCAGCAGTGCACGGCGTGCGGGTGTGGTGTTTAGCCGCTGCTGCTGTCACGCACCTGCTCTTGCAGGAATTCCTGTCCAGAATCGGTTCCGCCGGCCTTGCGCGCATGGAGGAGGAGGAGGAACCGCCGGCGGCGGTGCGCGTGGGTGATGAGGAGCTATATGAGCAGATGGCCGGGCTGGCGGCGGTTGAGTTCCTGATTATCCACATTGAAGATTTGGATACCGGCAAGGTTCGTTGGCGTAGTTGGCGGCGCCTCCTGATGACTGACTCATGTTCTCAACCGCGCGCGGATACGGTAGCTCGATGCACAGGAAATTTGTGGTTTAGGGCTGTAGTGGTAGCTAGGTGCCATTCCGCAGCGGATTGCCCAGGGGACGTCGCCCGCTCTATCTATGTGTTGCGCGTCTCGTGCCACTAGTCTCGAGTGAACGACGTCCCTTACTTGCTTTTTGTTGTTGGTGCCCGTGTCGATCGCTGCAGATGTACCGTGCCGCTTAGAACTGCACAGCGACAGCCGTCAGCAGGCGTTGACAGCAGCGGACCATACACAGCACTCCTGCTGGTAGGCGATGTCGTACAGGCCCAGGGCCGGGTCGGGCAAGCTGTACGGCAGGCTGCTGGACCGCGCAGCCAGGTGCGGCGGCTCGCCTGTGGCTGTGGAGCGGTAGGTGGTACGGTGGTTGGGCAGGGCGGTGGAGTCGGCGTGCGTGCAGGGAAGGAAGGAAGGAAGGAACAACATTTGGTGACCACGGCAGCAGCAGCAGCATGCGCCCACTGCACCGGCAAGGGAAGGCGAATATTGAGACGGGCGCGGGGCGGGAGTCAAGGCGGCGTGGTCTGTGGGAGTCTGCTGAGGATTATGTTACACGCGAAGGGCTCGCCGGGGAATTCGTGGGGAGCACGAGGAGGAGCCGGGGCGCGTGGGTGTAGTGGGTGGGAGGTCGGAGTCGCGGTACCTGCACGGGGTTTGCTCGGGTTTTTCGAGAACGACACAAAAATGCGGTGTGATGTGACCACCTGCTGCGTCCCCTGCTGCCAGCCGTGTTTCGAGCGTGTGTGTTTAGATAGTGGCGCATGCATGCACGCACGCGCGTGTATTCTTTGCTGTGCACGCGCTGACGCCTGCCGCGCGACAACGAGCCTGTGGGCCGAAAACGTGCGTGAGCGGGGATTGACCCGAAAGTTGGAAATTGGAATTCTTTCCTGGTTGAGGTCCCATGGCGGCTTAGCCGGCTGGCGGCCGGCTGGATGGCAGGGCCGTACAGGAGAGTGTGAGCGAGGTTGTTGGAGATGCCGGGCCATGCAATGCCTTGCTGCTGTTCTGTTAACTTTTAGAGGCCCGTGTTTTGCTTTGTTCGTTCATTGCGTTGGCCTTCCGCTGCCGGTGGCGCGCGCGGGCGGCGCCCTTACTTTGAGCCGTTGACCATCGTTTGCCCGCTGAGGTGCAGCCGTGCAGGCACCCGTGGGCTGCGAAGGCAGTGCTGCAAGTTGCTGGCCGTCCGGATTAACCTGCGACGTACTCTCTCTGCACACCACGGGGGACGGACTAGCCAGCGGGGCGGTAACGGCGGTTGCCCCGCGGCCATCCACCTGCCCCTCAAGCTAAACTGATTCCTTGATTGCAGCGGTGCTGTCCACTTGTCCAGTTCCTGGCCAAACCGGGGCCCGTGTGCGGGGACTCCCTTCATCCCTGAAGTGCCACAGGACTCAGCAGACTCAGCAGCCCAAAACGAATATGCATGCGTGCAGCTAGCAGCTAAGCAGTCCCATTTGTCGCACCCCATCCATCCCGCTGCCTGCGCACCTCGAGCGGTCCTTGAGTCATCATCCGCCACCATCCATGCGCCACCTGTCCCTACACCACGCACGCACGTAGCAGGGCAGGAGCTCCCTAATAACCTGCTGGCCATCATGCGTCACAGGCCACTCTATCTGGCGCTTCAGCAGCCGCTCAGCTTCCGTGCATTCATAAATGCGGGTGCACAAACCCCGTGCCTTTGCGCCCCGGGCACACCTCGAGTGTGTGTATGCGTGTCTGTCTTACTTGCCATTCATCATCCGGGCAATATGTGCCGTACGTGGCACGCTGCTGGCCACCAATCACCGCGCTCTGGCATCGCACGCACCCCCCCCCACCACCACCCTGGTGCCCCCAACATTGCCTGCGCACCCTGCGCATCCGGTGGTCGGCATGGGCGTTGTTCATTCTTCTGCGAGCTCGCGAGGCGGCTGGCGCCAGCCGACACAATCATCACCCGGAGTTCAGGACGGCTATCCAAGAATTCTGCAAACAATCCCACGACACACAACACGCCGGTGTTAGCACAGTAATCGTCGTCTTGTATTCGCATTCACTCGCAAGCGCAACGCTAGTGATAGTTCCATCTAGTGGTACAACGCGCTGCTGCCGCGTGCCAGCCGCCGGCGCTGAGCAGCTCAGTGCTCATCAGTCATCACGGCACATGCACAGGCGCACTCTGCCACACAGCATTCGTCACACACACCGTCCCCGCTCCCGCGCCTGATGCATGGCACACACCGCACCGTGGTGTGCACGCACCCGCAGCCGCTGCCGCCCATGAATCCCGCCGGGGCCAGGGGCCCGTACTATCTGTTGCCTGCCTTCCTTCGTTTCACTCCTTTTGAGGTAGGTAGGAGCCCCGGTTGCATACGTGGCCGCTGCTGCGGGGGCTGCACGTCAGACACGGCATGCGTGGCTGCGGGGTGGCGAACAGCCCTGCCCGCTCCTCACGCGCATGCTGCGGCCAGCGGGCGGCCCCTGCACCATCGCGCGCTTGAAGCGCCCTGATGGCTGCGTGACCACGGACGCGACCGCCATGGGTACCGTTATGGCACAATACTGGCGAGACGTGAGTGCGGTGCCGCCGCCGGCCCCTGCCGCGCGCGCGCAGGTGTTAGGCGCCATGCAGCAGCACGGGCGGCGGTGCACCGACGCAGAAGCAGAGCAGCTTGGTCAGCTGGCAGTCACGGCGGCGGAGGTGCGCGCGGCGTTAGCTGCCGCGCCGCCGGGGCGCTCCCCCGGCCCGGATGGTATACCCGTTGAACTGTACCAACATTACGAATCTGAGTTTGCGCCGGTGTTAGCCGATGTGTTTACTGCGGTCGGGCAAGGTGTGGGCGTGCCCGGTGGCTTTCTTGATGGTGTGTGGACGTTTTTCTATAAAGGCGGGGATGCGTCTGAGCCCTCCAACTACCGCCCGATCACTTTGACTGACACGGATTACCGCACTCTTGCACGTGTCCTGTGCCGGCGTTTACAACCGGTGTTTGGACGCATCATCGACCCGGAACAAACTGCCTTTTTGTCAGAGCGCCGCATTGCCGATAACGTCATGCTGCTGCAGCTGACTCCTGGTTTGCTGAAAGCGGCAGGGCAGTCCCCGGGTGTGGCCGCCTTCTTGGATTTCTATAAAGCGTATGACACGGTGGACCGGTCTTTCCTTCTCGCCTGTTTAGAGCAGCTTGGCGTGGGGCCCGGCTTTGTGGCGTGGGTGTCCCGGCTGCTGTCTGATACGCGGGGTGCGGCCTTGGTTAACGGCCACGTCTCGGGGTGGGTGCCCCTAGCGGCGGGCGTGCGGCAGGGGTGCCCGCTCGCGCCCTTGCTGTACCTCGCCGTGGCACAGGCTCTGTTGGCGTGGCTGCGCAGCCGGGGCCATTGTGTGCTGGCGGGTATTGCGTCCGTACTGGCATCGCAGTATGCGGACGACTGTACGCCCCTGTTAGCGGGGGTGCAGGCGGTGCCAGCGTTTCTAGCGGACATGGATGTTTTTCGGTATGCGTCTGGCCAACGTTTGAACATGAGTAAAGTAGAATTGCTGGTGATGGGTACGTCCGCTGGGACCGGGGTTGTGGCGGCCGCGGTCAGTGGGCCGCCGCTGCCGCCTGGGTGGCGCGTGGTGAAACAAGCCAAATCCTTGGGTGTCCATTTTGGCGACTGGCGTGCTGACACCCCCCCGGTTGATTTTGCGGGCGTGGTTACGGTCCTTGGCAAAATTGCCCGCATGCCTGTGTCCATGTTTGGCCGGGCGTCCGCGGCCTCCGCGTACGCATTGGGCAAATGTCTGTACCACTTGGAGTTTGCGGGCTTCCCCACCCCTGTGCGTTTGGTCCATGAGTTACTCGCGAAGGTAGCAGCGGTGGTGGACCGGCGCCTGTCGCCTGCGCAGTACGCGGACCGGCCCCACGCTCGGCCTACCGGGGTGTCGCTAGAGATTATGCAGCTGCCGCCTGTGTGTGGGGGCCTGGGGCTGCTGCCTCTGGTGCCCCATATCCGCGCCCGGCATGCGGGGTTGGCTGTGCGTTGTGTGCTGGGCGCGTGTGGTCTCCTGTCGTACGTACCGCCGTGGGTGACGGTGGTGGCGGCGTGGCTGCGCCGGCGCCATCCCGCGGCCACGGTGCTGTGTGTCTTGTGCCCTGGGGGTGGCTCGCGTGTGCTGGACAAGCCTGTGGCCCCTGCCTCCCGGCCGCTTATCCGGCTGCTTGGGGCGGTGTCAGAATTGCCTCCAATTGCTTTGGTAGCACCGCCGGCGCCCGGCGCCTGGGTATACAACGTGCCCTTGTGGGGCAACCCGGCGCTTCGGGACGGCGCGCGCACTTTTTATGACGCTTTTCCTGACTTGTTTGCCCTGCCGGGGTTGCTGTGTGTGGGCGTACTGGTGGCGGTGCATGATGGCCTGACCCGTGTGCGCGACATGTACGCCTGCCCGGGCGGGGGCTGCCCGAACGTTGCTAGTGAGTGTACGCGGGTGTACGTTGACGAGGTGTGGCGTCGGGTGTTAGGGTGGCCACCGCGGCGGCCCCTGCCTGCCCCCCTCCCGGGCCCGGCCTCTGCCCATCTCGCAGCGGCGCGGGTGGCCGCCGCCGTGGCCTTACTGCCCGGGGGGTGGGAGGCCGCCGCGCGTACCGCCCGCTCGGATCCCGGTGGCGTTGCTGCGGCTCCACCGCCAGATGCGTCGGTGCAGCATGTCGTGCGAGGGCTTGGTTGGGTTCCAGTGGCGGGGCCGCCCGTGCTGTTACTGGAGTATACGGTCAAGATTGGTACGCTTATGCAGCTGGCGCCACAGCTTGAGCGGTTGGGCGCGAAGCACTTAGAGTATGCTCGTGAGGCCGGTGTCATTGGCGTGCCTGACGCGGACCAGCTGTTGGCCGCGGGTGCGTTCCGTGCCCCACTGGCGCGCTTGTGGGCCTTGAAGTGGGAGAATCGGCATAAAGAGGCTTTGTTGCGTTTGTCCGCCAATGCGTGTTGGGCGTTCCCTAAACGTGCCAGTGAGCGGGCTGCGGGCGTAGTGCATGTTTGTCAGGCTTGTGGCGAGGGGATGGCGCACGGGGATCGCCGGCACTACTTCTGGGATTGCGTGGTGGCACGGGCGCTGCGTGAAGCTATCGGTATGGCTATGGGCGCGTTGCCCTGTGACTCTTTGGATGCCCTTGCCCGGTCGGAGTTGTGGCTGGTCCAGCCGCCGGTTGGGCTGTGTCAGCCGGTGTGGGATGTTGTGTGTCTTGCTGCGTTGTCGGCCATGGACTTGGGGCGGCAACGGGTGGTTATGGCAGGCCACGGTTTGCCTGTGTCCGCAACCCTCCCGTCAGCGCGTGTGTTAGCTATTGGTGTTGCTGTCATTACGGATTTCTGGGGGCGCCTGCAGGCCTTCTCTAGTTTGGGTGTCAGGCCTGGTGGGTGGGATGCGGTCCCCTCTGGCCACCCCTTCCTGGCGCGCGGGTCGGGTGGTGGCGTGGCGTTGGTTCCGCCGTGGGATGATGCGTCTCCGCCGCCGTCTCCATGAGGTTGGTGTTGTGCGTCTGTGGGAGTGTTTGGGCGTGCCCACCTGTTTCGCCGCCCTAGCTTGCGTCTGCTGGCGCTAGATTCCGCGTTTTCGTGTGGTCTGTCTGCTTGGCTGTTGCTCAGATTTGCGGTGCCTTATGAGCCGCGTGCTTTGTGATGCTGCTGTTTGGTGTGGCTTTGGCGGGCTGCGGTTTAGCTTCGACGCACCTACGCAGCTGTGAGTTGGGTTGGCAGCCCAGCGGGGGTTGTGGTTTGCTGCGTTCTTCGGAATGGTGGCTTCCCTCGTAGCCGTGATGGTGTTTACACCGTCCCCTTCTTGTAACCTCGCAATCATACGGTTGCAATACCAATGGCCTCAATTCGAATCTGGTGCAATTTCAAAAATCCGAACCACACAGTGCGTCGCGCAATTCAACCTATCACGCTGCTAGTAACAACTAACAAGCCCTACAGAAAGTAATGAATGCGCGCAAACATACCCAAACTGCTAGCAGGGCCGGCTGAATTACGGATAAATGTACCAAGCCATTCAAAAAGGCCACCATCTGGCGCAACCGAGATTATGATCTATGTGGTCTGGCGTGCCCACCACCCTGCCCCCGTCTAAGACGCGGGGACCTAGGGGACCAAACACGCCCTACACGGAGCAACCCCCGGAACCTGCCTGCCCCAGCTGCCTACCTGCCTGCTTGCCCACCCGCACATCACCCGCACATGTTCGCTCAAGCGCACATCAAACTCCCTGTGGGGCATGGGAACCTGACGGCTGGGCACCAATTCACACAGCAGCCCCTCGCATTTCCCTGAAGCCCATTCGCTCATGGCTGCAAAGTAAGGGCGCAAAGCAGCAGCAGGGCTGGCCCCCAAAGCAGCAGCAGGGCTGGCCCCCAAAGCAGCAGCAGGGCTGGCCCCCAAAGCAGCAGCAGGGCTGGCCGGCTGCGTCCACCAAGAAAGTCGCAAATGCACGGTGCATGCGGCCCCGCACGCAGCCGGCTAGCCCTGGCGCCCCCTGACCCGCAACTCCCACATGCCGCCGTTTGGCGGAACTAACCAAACGGGCGCCCGCGCCCATCGATCGGTTGTTGATGCTGCTGCAGAGGCTGCTGCTGTAAAGGCTGCCGCTGCTGCTGCTGCTGCTGCTGCTGCTGCTGCTGCTGCTGCTGCTGCTGCTGCTGCTGCCGCTGCTGCTGCTGCTGCTGCTGCACCGGTGGCTGCTGCACCGGCTGCTGCACCGGTGGCTGCTGCCGCTGCTGCGGGCCGGCACCCCACCGCCTTGCCAGGACGGGTAGCACGCCCATGCCGCTCGCCCTGACGGCCTCCTCGGCAACCGTCTGCGCGGCATCGGTCAGCTCCCGGTACTCCGCCACAGCTCCCCACAGCTGCACAATCTCGGCATGTGCCGCCCGCAGCTGACCGTCAAGCCCTTGCGCCTGAGCCTGCCGCAGCTCCGCAACGCATGACTCAAGGTGGGCTATGCGTGCATGCGCCGCCTGCAGCTCACGCCGCGCGGTGTCACGCAGCCGCAAATGGGCCGCCCGCGCCTCCGCGACAATGCCCAGCGTTCGCTGAATCTGCCGCTGCAGGTGTGACATGCAGACCTGAAGCTCTCGCTGCTGTTGCGCCAGCAGCGCCTGTGCTTTGCCGGTAATGCTTGTCGCCGCGTCCCCCGCACCGGCAGCTGCACCCGCCGCACAGCATCCGCGCAAGCCGCGGTCGCACTGCTGGATCAGCTGCTGCAGGAGCTGCTCGCTTCCGCGGCAGGCGGCCACAACGTCCGCCTCCCAGCCTGCGGCTGCGTCTGCGGCTGCTGGGGCTGGGGCGGCGTCTGCGGCTGCGCCTGGTGCTGCGGGGCGTCCGGGCGCCGCCGCGGCCAGCGCGCCACCTAGCGCCTCCGGCTGCTGCTGCTGCTGCTGCTGCTGCTGCTGCTGCTGCTGCTGCTGCTGCTGCTGCTGCTGCTGCTGCTGCTGCTGCTGCTGCTGCTGCTGCTGCTGCGGCGGCGGCGGCGGCGGCGGCGGCGGCGGACGCTGCTGCTGCGGTGGCGGCCCAGCCTCCGCCCCGCCGATAGCTTGAGGCGGCGCCGTCCCTTGCCGTAGCCTCCCTAGCTCCTCCAACGCTGCAGCGGCGCTCTTCTCGGCCGCGACCTTTGCATCCTGCAGCTCTTGGAGCTTCACCGCCATGTGCGCTGCCGCCGCTGTGACTGCGGGCTGCAGGGTTCCGAGGGCCAGCTTAGCCGCGCCGGCATCCGCCTCCGCCGCGCCCCTAGCGGCCTGTTCCGCCTCCAGGGCTGCCGTCAAGCCCGTCACAGCCTGCTGAGAAGCCATCATAGCTACCCAGCCAACGTTCAGCTGCGCCACGCATGCCTGCTTCACTTCCGCTGCGGCCGCTTCCGCTGCCGTCCGCGCGCTGCGCTCCGCCGCCAGGGCATCCGCCGCCTCAGCCGCCGCCTGCTCAGCCGCCGCGACCGCCGCCGCCGCCTGCTCAGCCGCCGCCGCGGCCTCCCGCTGCTGCGCCTCCAGCTGCTCCTTGGCTTCGCGCTCAGCCGCCACAGCTGCAGCGGCGTGCTGTGTCATCGTAACCGCCACGGCACGCAGCTTTTCCACCTCAGCCGCAAGCTCAGCCACCCGCGCTGGCTCGTCCGTCTGTTCAGTTGTAGTCTCCACCTGCTGCTGCGCATCCAGCTGCCGGTTGGCTGTCCGATCAGCCGCCAGGGCCACCAAAGCCTTAGCCGCCGCCTGCTGCTCTGCCGCCGCCGCGGCCTCGTCCTGATGCGTCACTGCCTGCCGTATGGCATTGGCGGCGGCGGCTTGCATAGCTGCACTGGCGCTGCGCTCCGCCGACTGGGCCGCCGCCAGGGCCCCCGCCGCCCGAGCCGCCGCCTGCTTTGCCGAACTTACCGAGGCCGCAGTCTCCCTCTTCTGCTGTTCCAGCTCTTTCTTGAGGGCCGCTGCGGCCGTTTCCGCAGCCACCTTGGCGCTGCATTCCGCCGCCAGGGCCGCTGCCGCCTCATCCGCCGCCTGCTTGGCCGCAGCCGCCGCCTGCTCAGCCGCAGCCGCCGCCTCCTGCTGTTGTTTCTCCAGGCGCTCCGCGGCGTCTGCGGCGGCGGCCTCGGCATCCGCCTTGGCGCTGCGCTCCGCCGCCAAGGCCGCCGCCGCCTCGTCCGCCGCCTGCCTGGCCGCAGCCGCCGCCTGCTCAGCCGCAGCCGCCACCTCCTGCTGCTGTTTCTCCAGGCGCTTCTCGGCATCTGCGGCGGCGGCTTCGGCAGCCGCCTTGGCGCTGCGCTCCACCGCCAGGGCCGCTGCCGCCTCGTCCGCCGTTTGCCTGACCGCAGCCGCCGCCTGCTCAGCCGCAGCCGCCGCCTCCTGCTGCTGTTTCTCCAGGCGCTTCTCGGCATCTGCGGCGGCGGCTTCGGCAGCCGCCTTGGCGCTGTGCTCCACCGCCAGAGCCGCCGCCGCCTCGTCCGCCGCCTGCTTTGCTGCAGCCGCCGCAGCCTTCTTCTGCGTCTCCAGGCGCTTCTTAGCGGCTGCGGCGGCCGCCTCCGCAGCCGCCTTGACGCTGCGCTCCGCCGCCAGGGCCGCTGCCGCCTCGTCCGCCGCCTGCCTGGCCGCAGCCGCCGCCTGCTCAGCCGCAGCCGCCGCCTCCTGCTGCTGTTTCTCCAGGCGCTCCGCGGCGTCTGCGGCGGCGGCCTCGGCAGCCGCCTTGGCGCTGCGCTCCGCCTCCAAGGCCTCTGCCGCTTCGTCCGCCGCCTGCCCCGCCGCAGCCGCCGCAGCCTTCTTCTGCGTCTCCAGGCGCTTCTTAGCGGCTGCGGCGGCCGCCTCCGCAGCCGCTTTGGCGCTGCGCTCCGCCGCCAGGGCCGCTGCCGCCTCGTCCGCCGCCTGCCTGGCCGCAGCCGCCGCCTGCTCAGCCGCAGCCGCCGCCTCCTGCTGCTGTTTCTCTAGGCACTCTGCGGCGTCTGCGGCGGCGGCCTCGGCAGCTGCCTTGGCGCTGCGCTCCGCCGCCAAGGCCGCTGCCGCCTCGTCCGCCGCCTGCCTGGCCGCAGCCGCCGCAGCCTTCTTCTGCGTCTCCAGGCGCTTCTTAGCGGCTGCGGCGGCCGCCTCCGCAGCCGCCTTGGCGCTGCGCTCCGCCGCCAGGGCCGCTGCCGCCTCGTCCGCCGCCTGCCTGGCCGCAGCCGCCGCCTGCTCAGCCGCAGCCGCCGCCTCCTGCTGCTGTTTCTCCATGCGCTCCGCGGCGTCTGCGGCGGCGGCCTCGGCAGCCGCCTTGGCGCTGTGCTCCACCGCCAGGGCCGCTGCCGCCTCGTCCGCCGCCTGCCTGGCCGCAGCCGCCACCTGCTCAGCCGCAGCCACCGCCTCCTGCTGTTGTTTCTCCAGGCGCTCCGCGGCGTCTGCGGCGGCGGCCTCGGCATCCGCCTTGGCGCTGCGCTCCACCGCCAGGGCCGCTGCCGCCTCGTCCGCCGCCTGCCTGGCCGCAGCCGCCGCCTGCTCAGCCGCAGCCGCCGCCTCCTGCTGCTGTTTCTCCAGGCGCTTCTCGGCATCTGCGGCGGCGGCCTCCGCAGCCGCCTTGGCGCTGCGCTCCGCCGCCAAGGCCGCCGCCGCCTCGTCCGCCGCCTGCCTGGCCGCAGCCGCCGCCTGCTCAGCCGCAGCCGCCGCCTCCTGCTGCTGTTTCTCCAGGCGCTCCGCGGCGTCTGCGGCGGCGGCCTCCGCAGCCGCCTTGGCGCTGCGCTCCGCCGCCAAGGCCGCCGCCGCCTCGTCCGCCGCCTGCCTGGCCGCAGCCGCCGCCTGCTCAGCCGCAGCCGCCGCCTCCTGCTGCTGTTTCTCCAGGCGCTCCGCGGCATCTGCGGCGGCGGCCTCGGCATCCGCCTTGGCGCTGCGCTCCGCCGCCAAGGCCGCTGCCGCCTCGTCCGCCGTTTGCCTGACCGCAGCCGCCGCCTGCTCAGCCGCAGCCGCCGCCTCCTGCTGCTGTTTCTCCAGGCGCTTCTCGGCATCTGCGGCGGCGGCTTCGGCAGCCGCCTTGGCGCTGTGCTCCACCGCCAGAGCCGCCGCCGCCTCGTCCGCCGCCTGCTTTGCTGCAGCCGCCGCAGCCTTCTTCTGCGTCTCCAGGCGCTTCTTAGCGGCTGCGGCGGCCGCCTCCGCAGCCGCCTTGGCACTGCGCTCCGCCGCCAGGGCCGCTGCCGCCTCGTCCGCCGCCTGCCTGGCCGCAGCCGCCGCCTGCTCAGCCGCAGCCGCCACCTCCTGCTGCTGTTTCTCCAGGCGCTCCGCGGCGTCTGCGGCGGCGGCCTCCGCAGCCGCCTTGGCGCTGCGCTCCGCCGCCAAGGCAGCCGCCGCCTCGTCCGCCGCCTGCCTGGCCGCAGCCGCCGCCTGCTTAGCCGCAGCCGCCGCCTCCTGCTGCTGTTTCTCCAGGCGCTCCGCGGCGTCTGCGGCGGCGGCCTCGGCAGCCGCCTTGGCGCTGCGCTCCACCGCCAGAGCCGCCGCCGCCTCGTCCGCCGCCTGCTTTGCTGCAGCCGCCGCAGCCTTCTTCTGCGTCTCCAGGCGCTTCTTAGCGGCTGCGGCGGCCGCCTCCGCAGCCGCCTTGGCACTGCGCTCCGCCGCCAGGGCCGCTGCCGCCTCGTCCGCCGCCTGCCTGGCCGCAGCCGCCGCCTGCTCAGCCGCAGCCGCCGCCTCCTGCTGCTGTTTCTCCAGGCGCTCCGCGGCGTCTGCGGCGGCGGCCTCCGCAGCCGCCTTGGCGCTGCGCTCCGCCGCCAAGGCCGCCGCCGCCTCGTCCGCCGCCTGCCTGGCCGCAGCCGCCGCCTGCTCAGCCGCAGCCGCCGCCTCCTGCTGCTGTTTCTCCAGGCGCTCCGCGGCATCTGCGGCGGCGGCCTCGGCAGCCGCCTTGGCGCTGCGCTCCGCCGCCAAGGCCGCCGCAGCTTCGTCCGCCGCCTGCTTGGCCGCGGCCGCCACCTCCTGCTGCTGTTTCTCCAGGCGCTTCGCGGCGTCTGCGGTGGCGGCCTCGGCAGCCGCCTTGGCGCTGCGCTCCGCCGCCAAGGCCGCTGCCGCCTCATCCGCCGCCTGCTCAGCCGCAGCCGCCACCTCCTGCTGCTGTTTCTCCAGGCACTTCTTTGCCTCTGCCGCGGCCGCCTCCGCAGCCGCCTTGGCGCTGCGCTCCGCCACCAAGGCCGCCGCCGCCTCGTCCACCGCCTGCTTTGCTGCAGCCGCCACCTGCTCAGCCGCAGCTGCCGCCGCCTGCTGTTGTTTCTCCAGGCGCTCCGCAGCGTCTGCGGCGCCGGCCTCCGCAGTCGCCTTGGCGCTGTGCTCAGCCGCCAGAGCCGCCGCCGCGTCGGTCTCCGCCTTGGGCTCTGCCACCTGCTTTTGCCGCGGCCCCTGCACTTCGGCCTCAAGCCCTGTAAACCGTTCCTGCGTCACTCTACTTCCTTTGTTGCCTGATCCCAGTTGAAGACGCAGCAAGTCCAGGTCATGCTCTGACGCCCCGAACGCCTCCACCTCCCGCCACAATTTGGCCATGGGATCCCGAGCGGCCCGCTCCCGCGGTGCCGCCGCCTCCGCTGCCGCACGCCGCTCCGCTGCCGCCTCGTGCACCTGCCGCAGCTGCGGCGTCGGTCGTCCCTCCGGCCTCTGCTGATCCGCGGGCTGCGCCTGCGCGGCCGAATCCCGCTGCTGGGCAACAGGTGCTGCAGCAGACCTGGGCCGCGGCGCAGACGCTGGTAGCTGAACGTTCGTGCCTTCGCCCCGCACCCGCCGAATCCGGAGCGTATTGATGGAGTCGCGCATTGCTGCCGCTGCTGCACCTGCCGCCGCCCCTGCGGCACGCGCAGCTGCTGCACCCGCCGCCGCTTGCGCGGATGTTGCCTGCGGGTGGCTCCGGTCCTGCAGCCTCCGCGCTAGCGCTCGCAGCTCGCGCACCCGCTCCTGCTGCGGGCCGCGTAACCCCGCCTGCACCCGTGCCTGCACCCGCGCCTGCAGCCCAGCAGCCGCAGCCTGACACTGCAACATCGCCGCAACCCCCTGCTGGCGCACCAAAGAGCCCGCTGCCTGCTGGTGGCGGTGCTGCCACTGCCGCTGCCGCCCAAGCGGAATTACCGCCGGCCGCTGCTGCTGCTGTTGCTGGTGCTCCTGCGGCGTCGTGGCCGCCGCCGCTTCCGCCGTCACTGCCGCCGCCACTGCTGGCTCAACGGGCCGAGCGGAGGTGCCCGCTGGGCAACTGGCGTGTGCTGCGGAAGCCCCAGCGGGTGCCGCAGCGACGCCGAGTGCTCCAGCCTCTGTTTCTGTGGCGTTCGGCGATGGCGCGGGGCCCACGCCTCTCCACGTGCCCTGCTGCGCTGCGGACCGCACAGCCGCAGCCGCAGCCGCAGCAGGCCGCTCCAGCTGGGGCCACCGCGCCGCAGGAGTCGGGGCACTTGACGTACGGCACGCAGGCGGCGGGGCATACGGGACATACAGGACGCCCGCCGCCGCAGTCGGCACCTGTTCCTGTACGGTACCGTATTTGGAGGTGGCACATATAGATATGCAGCAGGCGACTGTGGCAGCTAGCCGGTAACACTCTCTAGCTGTGAAATGCACCCAGGCGTGATGCCGAAGGCAGCGGCGGGTGACACTGCAGCCCAATGCATGCGCCCGAGTGATGGGCGCGGGGTGCACGGCACCACTGCTGCTCGGAACTAACGACGTGCGTGTGCATGAGCACCCAACCGAACCGCCAAGCCCCCGCACCGCCGCCCTAGACGCGTGCGTACGCACGCTCACTCACCTCATCACCATCAAGGCCGGCCCCAGCCCCCGCAGCCGTCAAGTCCTTGGCACTCCCGCCAGCAGGCGCCGCTGCAGCAGCCGCAGCAGCCGCCAGAGGCTCCCGCTCCGCCTGCTGCTGCTGCGCCTGCTGCCGCGCTGGCGGCCCGCCTGCCCGCGGCGCCGCAGTAAGCGATGGCTGCAGTGGCACCACCTTCTGGTCCGCGCATTCGAGCACCTGTCGTGGCGTACGAGATAACAGCGCCATATGCGCGGGGTGCGTGCCGCAAGCGCGGTGGTGGTTTGGGTGATGGGCCAGCAGCAATGAACCACGCACCTCTCATTGAACCATGCATCTCATTAAATACAGCACACAAGTCACTTGTGAAATCATGCATGCGGCCAGCCCCTACGCAGGCACGCACCGCTTGCGGTAGTGCATGACTGCCGCCGCTGGGGCCCGCAGCTGGTGCCGCTCCTAGGAATGCTGCCAGTAACGCAGCTGGGGCGATCAAGGCGGCCTCGCTGTCGTCCTCCTCCTCGCCGTCCTCCTCCTCCTCACTGTCCTCCTCCTCCTCGCTGTCCTCCTCCTCGCTGTCCTCTATGATGATCACGCTTTCCTCTGTGCTCTCCTCCCCGCTCTCCTGTTTTGTGGGTTAGCAGTGCATGTAGGGCGCTCCGCTCATTCCAACGGGTTGAGGTAGATAGAGTGCAGTGGCAAGTATGGGGTTTCATGCTCGCAGTGCCCGGGAGGTAGATGTGGAAACTCCCGGCAGTCTATCTATGAGGATGCAGTGGATCACGCCCGTCTGATGCCAGATAGAGTCACCTGGCATCGCAAGCAGCACAAGCACATATGCATGACATGCCACACGGAAACCCCCACACCCGCCCACCCTACCCATACACACACGCCCGCACCCACCTCAGGACCCGCCGCGTCCTGCTGCTGGGGCTGCTGCACGCCGTCCGCACCGCCGCCAGTGCCCCTCGCCCCTCCAGCGGCCGCAGCGCACGCCATCTCGTGCTCCTCCTCCGCCTCCTCATCCTGCTGCGCACGAGCTCTTGGGCTGGAGCTGCGCTGGCGGCTGGGCCCCGCAGGCGCTGGCGCCGCCGCACCGGCTGCCGCATGATGCAGATTGCAGTTGAGCGGCCGCGGGACGTTGTGCAGCCGCCGCTTAGCCAGACGCGTCTCTCTCAAGCTGACCTGCGCCACACCGTTTAAAGTGCCAGTGCGTGTGCCAACCGTGTTAAAAGTGCCAGTGCGTGCGTCAGCCGTGTGTATCAACTTACACAACCCATCCAACGTGTGTGCACGCCGGCGTGAGAGTGGAACAGCCCAGATTACTGCTGAAAACATGCACAGGGCAGCGGCCAGAATCGCCGCCGGTGCGCCCTCTACACAGAGACCCCATCTAGCTACGGTACCTGTTGGTGGCCTGATTGCACGCCGCCGCCGCCGCCCGTAACAGCACCCAGCAGCGCAGACGTGCGCCGCTTGTGGCGGTGCACTGGCACCGCCGCCGTCGTCGCCGCTGCTGCCTCGTCGCCACCCGCGCGCGCCGCGGCCTCTGCTGCCGCCATCGCTGTGGCGGCCGCGAGCACATTCCCAGCCGCCGCCGCCACGTCCAGAGCCGGAACTTTGTTGGGGCGCCCCAGTCCGCCGGCGCCGGCAGCAGGGTCCCGGCTGCGCTTGCGGCTTGCGCCAGCAGCAGCCACCTGCAGCTGCGTCTGCTGGGCTGCCGCCGCTGCCGCCGCTGCCGCCGCTGCCGCCGCCGCGGCGGGCGCCTCGCGCCTCCGCATCGCCGCCGCCTGCTGATGCCGGGGGCTGCTTGCGCCGCGGCCAGCCGCCGCCGCCCCTGCAATGCCGCCGCCGCCCGCCCGCTCATGCCGGCCCTTGCCAGCGCAGTCCGGATCGCCGAAGATGCTGACCTTCACGTCGGGCTTGAAGCAATAGCGGTGGGCCTGGCCACCGCCGCTGCTGCTGCTGCTGCTGCTCTGCACCGCCACCAGGTCTCCCAGCCTTAGCGGCATGTGCAGCCGCCACTTAATGGTCCGGATGTCAAGCGCCTTGTCCGTCAGTGCACCCTGCGCCTGCGCCTGGCCCTGCGCTGCACCGCCGCTCGCCGCCCAGTCCGTCGCGGCGTCAGTCACCGCGCCTTTCACCCCACCCGCATCCGCGGCCCCCTTCGCCTTGTGGGCTCTGCGAATCGCTGTGAGCTCCTCCTCCAGCGCCTTGACGTCGTAGTCCAGCTGGACGAGCCGCCGGCAGAACTTGCACTCCGGCGCCTCCGTGAGCCAGTCCGTGTAGCCGTCTGGGGTGTGCGGGCGGGCCGGAGCGACGACGTCCGTCCAGCCACAGAAGAACCATTCGGTATCCGCACTGACGCGAGCACAGGAGGCGTGGTAGCGAAATCTGCAGCGCCGACCGGTGAGCCCGGCTGTCCACGCACAGCATTGGAGGACGGGGTCGCCTTGGCGCGGCCCCTTCCTGCACTTGCGGCATACCCATTGCTCCGTGGGCTTTGGTGGCATAATTTGATGTGAACAAGTAAATGCGCGACCCTAGTTCAGCGCTAGCTGGGCGGCGCTAGTTTGAGGGCGCTTCTGTCATTCTTTCTGGGCAATGCGCCAAAGCTACGAGTCGCTTCAAGATATCCACCATTAACTGCATTAGTTTCGCGCTTCATTCAATTGATTCGCGCAATTAACATGGCCCAATGGCCGATTGGCCGATTGTAGCAGCGGCGTTGACCCACATTATGGTATCTTAAGTGTATCGTAGCTGTAATATTAACTGGTTGTGTGTCATGATCTCAGGTGCTCAGAAACGCTGTATATGAAATGAGTAAAATTCGCGGAGAGCCAGAACCTGGTATGCTGAAAATAACTCGTGATAACCTGATATTCCTGAAGCGAACACCCATGGGAGGGTGCAGTCGTGTTGGCGGCTACTGTGGCATTGTTGCTTGGTGGGGCTTGTCAGGCTTGTTACATGCGCCGGCAGCCCCGGACCCCGTGCCGAGCTGCCAAGGCTACCGGCAGGGAAGGCGTGCGCGTGCGCCCAGTGCCCCTAGCTGCGCCTCAAGAAGTGTGCTAGCAGTCCCCCGCCCCCCGGCGGGGCGTGGCCAGGGCTCGTATCTTCCTGGGTGGCATTTCCAGGCATTTCGGGCTTCTCGGAAGGCGCGTGCGGCGTGCCTTAATCCTTCACACTCCACACGCACACGGCCTTGCTTGGACACAGGACACTCCACACGCACAGCGCCTTGCTTGGCGCCCCAGCCGGCCAGCCCCCACAGCGCTCTCGTGTGGGCATGCAGACATGTTTGGCCAGCCGGCATTTGACTAGGATTTGGAAACCCCATTTCAAGGCTACTAATCATTCGACAGCGCATCAGTGGCCACAACCAGGGGTGCGCACCCCTGGCCTCAACGGCCATTGGACCATGACGAAACGCACTGTGAGAGCAGGTGGGAGTGGAGCAGCGCTGCCGCATAGCGGCTGGCTGGCATGGACTTCCCCCCAGCCTCCCCCGCTCCCTGCCACACACTAGTCACCGCAGCTTTGTTGGGCCGCATACCGTACTTCCCCCGCATCCCCCCCCATCTCATGCCCATGCCATCCTTTCAACCACCAAGCACACAACCAATCAAGAACCAGCCACTGCATCTGCCGCGCAGCAAGCATGCGAGCATGCAAGGAGCGTGTGCGGAGACGAGCCGTGCACCACTCTCGCAGGCAGGGCAAGCCGGGCTTCCCCCTCCCCATCACAAGCATGGGCGCACCAGTCTAGCCCTCGCTTGGTGCTGCATTCCACAAAAATCAAATCAATCAGTTAAACTCAGGGGAGGGACAAGGGAACCCCCCCTAGTTCAACTGGTTCCCTTGTCCCTCCCTATCCCCCACATACATAGAAAGATCAATGTTTGCCAAGAAACAGGGGCGTGGGGACTGCCTAGACTGCCTCAGCCTGACCCTGACCTGGCCCTGAGCTCGTCAAGGGCGCCATGCAGCTGGCCGCCATTCTGGATGGGCCCGGCAAGCCCGTCTGCTGTATTCCCCTCATCGCCCTGGCTTCCTTGCAGCGCTTCTGTTTCCTCTGTTTCCCCGGGATTGGTTCACAGTTACCGTGACCCCGGCTTCCGCGTGTCCCGCAATCCCCTGGACCGCAAGGTGGACGCCCCTAGGGCGGCGCCCGGCCTTGGTGCATACATAGTATTTGTAGCACCGGCATGCCTACGGTGACTTCAGCAGTTCAGCTGTTTTATGCCATGTTCAAGCATCGCACGCTTCATGCCGACACACGTTCAGCCTCTAAGCGCCATGCTCCATATCCATCCCGACTCATCCGTCCCGACTCACCCGCCTGCGGCGGGTTGGCCGCCCGCTGCGGCTGCTGTGATGCTGCTACGCACCTGCGCCAGCCATGCACGCCTGTACGCAGAAGCGGCCTGCTGTGCAGCGTGCAGCTCCTCATGAGCCTGGTGCAGCATCTCGCCCACCGCCTCCCGCTCCAGCACCGCTTCCCGCGCCGCAGCCACCGCCTCCACCAGCAGCCGGACGTTGTCACCAAGTGCGGTCATCTGGGTCTCCACCACCGCCTCCAGCTCGGCCACGCGGTCTAGCGCCGCCTGGAGCTGCAACCGCGCTGCGACCGGCGCAGCGACCTGCTGCGCCGCCTGGGCCGCCACTGCTGCTGCTGCTGCTGCCCGCCACTCCTCTGCTGGCCCCTCCGCCGTCGCGGCTGCGGGCGCCTCCGCGCCCGGAGGCTGCTGATGGCGCTCAGGCGCCGCCGCTGCAGCAAGCCCATCCGCTGCTGCTGCTGTCCCAGAGGCGGTGGGCAACGCTTGCCCAGCATCCGGCGCACAGCCCTGGAAACCTCGCTGGAGCAGCTGCTGCAGCTGCGGCTGGCTTCCGCTACATGCGGCTTCGCGCCTTGCCTCCAACCCCCCGGCAGCTGCGGCTCTGAGGCCACCGGCAGCCGCCGCCCGACCGCCCCCTAGCACCACCAGCCGCTGTGGAGGCGGTCGAACCTCCGCCCTGGCAGCCGCGTTGTACGATTGCGCGATCTGCACAGCGCGATCCAACCTCACTGCATGAGCCGACGCCGCCCGCCACTGCGTCTCCAGCTGCTGGTTGGCGTCCGCAGCAGCCTTCTCCGCCGCCGCCCTGGCGCTGCGCTCAGCCGCGAGGGCAGCCGCCGCCTCGTTCGCCGCCTGCTTTGCCGAAGCCGCCGCCTCCTGCCGCTGCGACTCAAGCAGTTGCTTTGCGTCCGCAGCCGCCTTGCTCGCCGCCTGCTGTGCAGCAGCCGCGGCCGCCTCCGCCTCCTGCTGCAGCTTCTCCAGCTGCTGCTTGGACGCGGCGGCGGCGGCCTCCGCCTCCTGCTTGGCTTTGGATTCCGCCGCCAGGTCCGCAGCCGCCTTGCTCGCCGCCTGCTGTGCAGCAGCCGCGGCCGCCTCCGCCTCCTGCTGCAGCTTCTCCAGCTGCTGCTTGGACGCGGCGGCGGCGGCCTCCGCCTCCTGCTTGGCTTTGGATTCCGCCGCCAGGTCCGCAGCCGCCTTGCTCGCCGCCTGCTGTGCAGCAGCCGCGGCCGCCTCCGCCTCCTGCTGCAGCTTCTCCAGCTGCTGCTCGGACGCGGCGGCGGACGCCTCCGCCTCCTGCTTGGCTTTGGATTCCGCCGCCAGGTCCGCAGCCGCCTTGCTCGCCGCCTGCTGTGCAGCAGCCGCGGCCGCCTCCGCCTCCTGCTGCAGCTTCTCCAGCTGCTGCTCGGACGCGGCGGCGGACGCCTCCGCCTCCTGCTTGGCTTTGGATTCCGCCGCCAGGTCCGCAGCCGCCTTGCTCGCCGCCTGCTGTGCAGCAGCCGCGGCCGCCTCCGCCTCCTGCTGCAGCTTCTCCAGCTGCTGCTTGGACGCGGCGGCGGCGGCCTCCGCCTCCTGCTTGGCTTTGGATTCCGCCGCCAGGTCCGCAGCCGCCTTGCTCGCCGCCTGCTGTGCAGCAGCCGCGGCCGCCTCCGCCTCCTGCTGCAGCTTCTCCAGCTGCTGCTCGGACGCGGCGGCGGACGCCTCTGCAGCCGCCCTGAGATTGAGTATTTCTTCCAACCGGTCCCTCAGCTCGGTTACTGTGGCCTGCGCCACTGACCAGCCGTCCTCGGCGGTTGCCAGGTGCAGTCGCAGCACTTCTATCTCATCCTCTGCCGCCTCGAGCGCCGCCCGGTGCTGCTGGCAGGCCGCTTCAGCTGCGGCATCGCTAGCCTCCCGCTGCTGCAGCAGCGCCCGCCGTGCATCCTCCAACTCCCGCCACAACGTGACCGTGGTCTCCCGAGCCTCCCGCTCCCGCTGTGCCGCCGCCTCCGCTGCCGCAAGCTGCTGCTGCTGCTGCTGCTGCTGCTGCTGCTGCTGCTGCTGCTGCTGCTGCTGCTGCTGCTGCTGCTGCTGCTGCTGCTGCTGCCCCCCTGCCTGGTTGCGCCCCGCCGCAGCTGCAGCATGGCCCACCACACCGTAACACCGGCAAAGGCTGCCATAGGGACTGCCCTCAAGCTGCTGCCCCTGCTGCTGCTGCCCCTGGTGCAGCTGCTCCTGCTCAAGGCCCATCCCAGAGTCCGCCGGGGACGCCACCAGCCCCATTGCCTCCTCCGCCTCCGCCGCCTCCGGTGCAGGGTCAGACCACCGGCCCGCGACTTCTGCTGCGGCCGCGCTGCACACCACCGCTGCCGCCGGGACAGCAGCCGCCGCGGCGGCAACGTCCGCCGTTTCCGCGGCAGCAGCGGCGCACCTGCCCGCGTGCAACCGCTGGCCCTGCGCTGCGGGCCCCCCAGCAGCGTCTGCAAATTCCACGGCTGGCCGCTCCAGCCGTGGCAGCTGCGCCACAGGCGGCGAGGCGCGTATCGCTGTAGGGTCAGCAGCACACGGCGTGACGCCTGGGACTCCCGTGGCCGCAATCATCACCTCCGGCACCTGCTCCTGCGAGTTTGGAGACGGCACGGACGCAATTGGAGGAGGCGACTTGAGGGACCGCGGCAGCTAACAGCCTCAGCAGGGGGCGGGTGGGTGCACTAGCTAGATGCACACATACGCCCTACGTCGCGGGGATTGATTAGATTGACGCCGCCGCGCTGGTCACGCCGTGCTGATCGATCGCAGCATGCCCGCGGCCGCAAATGCGACGGCAGCAGCAAGTGGGTGCGACAGCGCCTCCGTTCATACAATCCAGGCTGCCGCAGCACAGGTAGCTAGAGGCACACACGCGCGTGCACACGTGCGTGCGTGTGCGCACACCTCCCCTGCTCCTCCTCGCTCTCATGCCATTGTTTGCTTTGGATTTGGTTGGGCGACACAATCCCCCTCGGTTGATTGGCAATTGTTGGTTTTGGTTTGGGCAACTCGAGTGAACCACCCCCATCCCCATCCCCATCCCCATCCCCATCCCCATCCCCATCCCATCCCCATCCCCATCCCCATCCCCATCCCCATCCCATCCCCATCCCCATCCCCATCCCATCCCCATCCCCATCCCCATCCTCCCCATCCCCATCCCCATCCCCATCCCCATCCCATCCCCATCCCCATCCCCATCCCCATCCCCATCCCCATCCCCATCCCCATCCCCATCACCCATCCCCATCCCCATCCCCCATCTTCCCATCCCATCCCCATCCCCATCCCATCCCCATCCCCATCCCCATCCCCATCCCCATCCCCATCCCCATCCCCATCCCCCATCCCATCCCATCCCCATCCCCATCCCCATCCCCATCCCCATCCCCATCCCCATCCCCATCCCATCCCCATCCCCATCCCCATCCCCATCCCCATCCCCATCCCCATCCCCATCCCCATCCCCATTCCCCATCCCCATCCCATCCCCATCCCCATCCCCATCCCATCCCCATCCCCATCCCTCCCCATCCCCATCCCCATCCCCATCCCCATCCCATCCCCATCCCCATCCCCTCCCCATCCCATCCCATCCCCATCCCCATCCCATCCCCATCCCCATCCCCATTCCCCATCCCCATCCCCATCCCCATCCCCATCCCAATCCCCATCCCCATCCCCATCCCCATCCCCCATCCCCATCCCCATCCCCATCCCCATCCCCATCCCCATCCCCATCCCCATCCCCATCCCAATCCCCATCCCCATCCCCATCCCCATCCCCATCCCCATCCCCATCCCCATCCCATCCCATCCCCATCCCCATCCCCATCCCCCATCCCCATCCCCATCCCCATCCCATCCCCATCCCATCCCCATCCCCATCCCGCCCGACCCATCCACACGTCCACACCTACTTCTGCGTCCGCACCGCCGCCAGTGCCCCTCGGCGAAGGCTGATACAGGTGCTGATGGTCGTACCGGAGGATGTTGGATCGGCGCAGGAGGCCGCGCAGCTCCCGCTTGCACCGCTGCCGAGCCGCCAGCAGCCGCGCGCCCGAGGCGACCTGCGCCGCACCGGCAAAAGTGAGCGGCGCCAGCGTGTGTGTATCAATATCAACTCCCGTTCCACAACACCTTACTTCACGATGCGTGCCGGGTGAGAGTGGAGCAACCCAGACTACTGGAAAGAATAAACAGGGAATCGGTCGGCATCGCCGCCGGTGCACACCCTACACAGAGACCCCATCTAGCTACTGTACCTGTTGGTGGCCTGATTGCATGCCGCCGCCGCCGCCACCTGTAACAGCACCCAGCAGCGCAGATGCGCGCCGCTTTCGGTGGCGCACCGGCACCGCCGCCGCCGCCGGTATCGCGGCCGCCACCACCACCGTGGCTTCTTTTGCTGCTGCTGCTGCGGCGGCTGCTGCCTCATCACCGCCCCCGTGCACCGCCGCCGCTGCTGCCGGCCCCGCTGCTGCCAACGCAGCCGGGGCCGTCGCCGCCACGGCCACATTCCCAATCTCCTGCATGCCCCGCACCCGGACCTTCCTGGGGCGGCCCAAGCCGCCGGCGGAGGGCCGCCCATGCTTGCGGTTTGTGCCAGCAACAGCACCAGCCATAGCAGCAGCAGCAGCAGCAGCAGCAGCAGCCTGCAGCCCCTCCTGTGCAGCCGCTGCCACGAACATTCCCTGCTGGCTCTGCCTCACCGCCTGCTGTTGCCGCGAGCCGCTTTCACGGAAGTTTCCCGCCGCCTCCCCTGCACTGCCACCGCCGCCCGCCCGCTCTTCCTGGCCGTCCCCAGCGCAGTCCAGGTCGCCGTAGACGCGCATGAGGTCATGGCGGGTCTGGCTGCCGCTGCCGCCGCTGCTGGAGCTGCTCCTGCTCGGCAGCGCCACGCGGCCTGACTCCAGTGGCACTCGCAACCTTGGGATGGTCAGGTCGGAATCATGCCTCGGTGCACCCGCGTGGACCTTCGCGCCAGTCGCCGCGCCCGAACGCTGATCAATGGTGTTAAAGATGCTTCCATATACGCGAAGCCCTTTTCCAGCCTGCCACTGGAACCCCAGCAGCGTGCCAATGCCGCCGCGTGGCGGGCCAGAAGTCTGAGGAGGAGGCTCGGGAGTCTGCATTTCAGTTGTTGTCACTAAATTGATCATTTTACAGGTAGCCGCAGGTGCTCGCCCACTCAGCCGCTCAGCCCTTCAGCGCCGCGAGGCGCAGAAGGCTTGAAAATCGAACATTTTGTATTAGTTATGTATTTTATATATTACGTAAGCGTGTAATATTTGTTACTACTACTAGTGCCGCCCGGCCATGCATGCGGCCGGCGCTTCGGAAATCGCTAGAGATTACCATTCACCGCCTAAACCAGGCTTATTGGCAAAATAAGTTCATACGACTGCATTAGGATACGGCGGGCGTTTTAGCGCCCGTCCTGCCGACTAGCTGAGGCGTGTCCCACCCCTCCCCCCTCCCGGCCCTGTGTCCCCCAGTGTCCCCCTGTGCAAGCATTCGTTGATGCGGCTAAGGCGGATCGTCATGTGCTGGGGGGGGGGGGGCGGGCCAGGATAGAGGGTCCCACCTTCCCAGGAGCGTGTGGCTAAAGTCAACCGGAAGTAGCCATGCATCCCCCCACTCCCAGCGAGCCTAGCGCAGCCTAGCGTGCCTGGCTGCCGCACGCGGCGCACGCAGCGGGCCGGCCCTGGCCGCTTATCACCACCACCTGCGCCCTCCGTCCACCAATGCGATTCAGTATTCGATTAGTTATCATGCCCAAGCTGTGCACCCGCATGGCCACGCACGGCTCCCGCATGCCGATGTCGAAACTTGTGGCGGGTAAACCCTACACAACTCCACGACAAGCCCGCAAGCGGTCCCTGGCAAGTCAACAAGTGCTTTTACAGGTAGGCGTTCCTACTACAGACATGGGCTGAATCAAGGTTACCCTGGCTTCAGCAGCAGCACAGCAAAAGCGCAGCTGGACGTTGTGGCCACGCGGCGGCGCAGCACCAACACATGCCCCGCCCTAGCCACGCACAATAGCCTAAAACCGAACCGTACACGTCGCGAACTGGACTCACTAGCCCCCATACGGCCACACCAGTGCCTGCATGCCATACGTGCCCACGATTATGCGCGCCCCCACACTCCCACGCATACAGCCAAGCAAACCTGCGGTGCGTGAGTCAGCTGACGGATCTGACATGCCAGCCGACTGCATAGCTAGAGCCTTGCAGGTTGCAACTCCGGGCAACCCCTGTCTTCACCCACCCTTGTCAGTGTGCGTTGCTAGGCGAGCAGGCCAGCTGGTCAGGAAAGGGATCTTCCTCGCCTGAAGCTGGGACTAGAATTCAACACGGCCCCCTTAATACCGTACACATGAATTGCAGGGTGGCCGGCGTTATCAGCGGCACGAACCTATGGCCTGCTCCGCCGTGCGTGGTCACTGATCAAGCTACCTCGGGGCCTGCGTTAACCCTGCAACCCTGGCACGCTGCCCCCACTCGTACTTGTCTGGTTTGTCTGGTCATTTCGGCCGCCTACATGACTGATCAACTGCATACGTAACGCACGTGATGTGCAACGTACTACCATACCGGTCCATCATGGGCAGCCTGGCGCCCAATTAGCCATAGCCGCCGCAATAGTCGCGACACAAGCAGATACGACAGGCAATGAATGGGATTGTTAGGGCCCCCCGCAACGGTCGCTATGCGCCTATGCTGCATGTGACATGCCGAAGCAAACACGCAATACCGTACACCACATCAAATACACGCGCATGGTTATGTGTGGCCGCCGAAATTCCAGAGGAATGGGAACGTTCTCGCCCTTTCAATCATTGCAGACGCTCCGTACATTCGCCACACGCCAAGAAGTGCTCCCACTCCCTCGTTGCTAGCGGCGTGTCGCCACCTACCCCCGCAACCCCACGCCAGCATTTCTTTCAACAGATACCAATAACTCTGCTGTCGCTGCTACCGCTGCTGATTGCCGGCTCCTCTGCTGCGTGCACTACTTCGGTTTGGTGCGGTGTCGGTGTCAGTCAAAAATCTCCGCTCCACCTTGCGAACCGTCAATCCGCAAGTCCAGTAGAATCTGTTTACCTCGAGCCACACGCACCCCCTTCTCGGAGCTGCTGTCACTGCGGCTGAACGCCCAGCGTGGCGGCCGGGGCCGAGCCAGCCAAGCCAGCCGCCTGCGTCGGGCGCAGCAGCAACGAAGCGCCCCCACTGCCGAACGGCACCTGCACAGCTCTAGGCTGCTGCTGCTGCTGCTGCTGCTGCGGTTGCAGTAGCTGTGGCGGCAACTGCTGCTGCTGCTGCTGGCCGTCGCCACCGCCGAGTAACCTCAGCTGCTCCGCCATTAACCACTCGTTTGCCCGCCTCACCTGCTCCTCCACCTGCCGCAGCGCCGCCGGCGGCAGGCCCCTGGCGGTCGCCGCTGCTGCTGCGGCGGGCCCCGCCACCGCCTGCACCGAAAGCGCTTCCGCTGCGCCGGCAGCACCAATCGGCATCAGGCGGTGCAGGCGGCTGTCAGGCAGGACCTGCGCGGCCGGGGTCGGCATCGCTGCCGACGCCAGCAGCTCCAGCCCTGTGGCCTGGTCTACCGGCTCTGGCGGCCCGCCTGCAGCCTGCTGCTGCTGCAGCTGTCGCAGCTGCAGGCGCGGCGCCTGCTGCTGCGCTTGCGCCGGCGGCTCCAGCAGCCCTGCGTTGGCCGCCGCCGCCTCCAGCAGACCCGCCTGCAGCTGCAGCTGCGACCGCAGCTGCCGCACCTCCGCCTGCAGCTCTGCCGCCCGGGCCTGCGCCGCCGCCAGCGCGTGCAATGCAGTCTCCGTGCTCTTATGCGCGGTCGTCACAGCGGCGAGGCTCTCTTGCATCCTTTCCTCGCACTTCTCCCGCAGTGCGTCTTTGTCCGCAGCAGAGGCGGCGAGCTGCTGCTCGAGCTCGGCCCGGCTTGCCGCGGCTGCGTCGGCCTGGCTAGCCAGCTGCTGGCGAAGCCGCTGCGCCTCCGCCTGCGCCGCCGCCGCCTCCGCCTGCGCCGCCGCCGCCGCCGCCTGCGCCGCAGCCGTCGCCGCCTGCACCGCCGTGTGCTTCCCCGCTTCCGCCGCCTCCGCCTGCCGCCGCAGGCTCGCAGCCTCCGCCTGCACGACCGTCAGAGTCGCGGCCCTCGCCTGTGCGGAGCGGAGGTCCGACCGGGCCTTCTCCAGGTCTGTCTGCAGGGCAGCCGCCGCCGCCGCCGTGCGCGATGCGGCGGCTGCATTCGCCGCCTCCAGCTGCTGCGTCAGGGCCGCCAGCTCCGACCGCGCCACCTCCCGCTCGCGCGCCTGCTGGGCCTCCGCTGCTGCAAGTGCCGACTGCGCGCGCCCCAGCTCCGCCTGCAGGCGAGCGACCTCCGCTACACGCGCCGCGGCATCGGCCTCCGCCGCGCCGGCCACCTCCGCCGCCTCTGTGGCGGCGGTGGCAGCGGCCTGCGCGGCGGCGGCGGTGGCACCCATTGTTTGCCTCAACTCCTCGGCGCCCGACCGCCCCATTCTGATGGCCGCCTCCGTGGCGCACTTCGCAGCCTTCAGGTCGCCTCGGAGTGACTCGGCTTCGGCCTGTGCGGCCCGAGCAGCCTCCTGCGCTGCGGCTGCCTGGGCCTCCGCCGCCTCCCGAGCCTGGCGCTCGACAACCAGCTGCGCGCGCAGGCCCTGCACTACCTCGTCCGTCCCCGTCGCCAGCAATTGCTGGTCAGCCGCCTGCGCGGCCTGTGCGGCCTCGCGCTCTCTCGCCAAAGCCGCCTCCGCCTCACGCGCCGCCTCCCGCGCGGCCGCCATGCCCGCTGTCGCGTCCTGAAGCTGCTGCTCCAGCTGCTGCTTGGCGGTGGCGGCGGCTGCCCGCGCGGCCTGTGCGGCCTCGCGCTCTCTCGCCAAAGCCGCCTGCGCCTCACGCGCCGCCTCCCGCGCGGCCGCCGCGCCCGCTGTCGCGTCCTGAAGCTGCTGCTCCAGCTGCTGCTTGGCGGTGGTGGCGGCTGCCCGCGCGGCCTGTGCGGCTAGGCGCTCTCTCGCCAAAGCCGCCTCCGCCTCGCGCGCCGCCTCCCGCGCGGCCGCCATGCCCGCTGTCGCGTCCTGAAGCTGCTGCTCCAGCTGCTGCTTGGCGGTGGCGGCGGCTGCCTGCGCAGCCTGGGCGGCCTCACGCTCTGTCGCCAAAGCCGCCTCCGCCTCGCGCGCCGTCGCCATCGCGGCCGCCTCGCCCGCTGTCGCGTCCTGAAGCTGCTGCTCCAGCTGCTGCTTGGCGGTGGTGGCGGCTGCCCGCGCGGCCTGTGCGGCTAGGCGCTCTCTCGCCAAAGCCGCCTCCGCCTCGCGCGCCGCCTCCCGCGCGGCCGCCGCGCCCGCTGTCGCGTCCTGAAGCTGCTGCTCCAGCTGCTGCTTGGCGGTGGTGGCGGCTGCCTGCGCGGCCTGTGTGGCCTCGCGCTCTCTCGCCGAAGCCGCCTCCGCCTCACGCGCCGCCTCCCGCGCGGCCGCCATGCCCGCTGTCGCGTCCTGAAGCTGCTGCTCCAGCTGCTGCTTGGCGGTGGCGGCGGCTGCCCGCGCGGCCTGTGCGGCCTCGCGCTCTCTCGCCAAAGCCGCCTGCGCCTCACGCGCCGCCTCCCGCGCGGCCGCCGCGCCCGCTGTCGCGTCCTGAAGCTGCTGCTCCAGCTGCTGCTTGGCGGTGGTGGCGGCTGCCCGCGCGGCCTGTGCGGCTAGGCGCTCTCTCGCCAAAGCCGCCTCCGCCTCGCGCGCCGCCTCCCGCGCGGCCGCCATGCCCGCTGTCGCGTCCTGAAGCTGCTGCTCCAGCTGCTGCTTGGCGGTGGCGGCGGCTGCCTGCGCAGCCTGGGCGGCCTCACGCTCTGTCGCCAAAGCCGCCTCCGCCTCGCGCGCCGTCGCCATCGCGGCCGCCTCGCCCGCTGTCGCGTCCTGAAGCTGCTGCTCCAGCTGCTGCTTGGCGGTGGTGGCGGCTGCCCGCGCGGCCTGTGCGGCTAGGCGCTCTCTCGCCAAAGCCGCCTCCGCCTCGCGCGCCGCCTCCCGCGCGGCCGCCGCGCCCGCTGTCGCGTCCTGAAGCTGCTGCTCCAGCTGCTGCTTGGCGGTGGTGGCGGCTGCCTGCGCGGCCTGTGTGGCCTCGCGCTCTCTCGCCGAAGCCGCCTCCGCCTCACGCGCCGCCTCCCGCGCGGCCGCCATGCCCGCTGTCGCGTCCTGAAGCTGCTGCTCCAGCTGCTGCTTGGCGGTGGCGGCGGCTGCCCGCGCGGCCTGTGCGGCCTCGCGCTCTCTCGCCAAAGCCGCCTGCGCCTCACGCGCCGCCTCCCGCGCGGCCGCCGCGCCCGCTGTCGCGTCCTGAAGCTGCTGCTCCAGCTGCTGCTTGGCGGTGGTGGCGGCTGCCCGCGCGGCCTGTGCGGCCTCGCGCTCTCTCGCCAAAGCCACCTCCGCCTCGCGCGCCGCCTCCCGCGCGGCCGCCATGCCCGCTGTCGCGTCCTGAAGCTGCTGCTCCAGCTGCTGCTTGGCGGTGGCGGCGGCTGCCTGCGCAGCCTGGGCGGCCTCACGCTCTGTCGCCAAAGCCGCCTCCGCCTCGCGCGCCGTCGCCATCGCGGCCGCCTCGCCCGCTGTCGCGTCCTGAAGCTGCTGCTCCAGCTGCTGCTTGACGGTGGTGGCGGCTGCCCGCGCGGCCTGTGCGGCTAGGCGCTCTCTCGCCAAAGCCGCCTCCGCCTCGCGCGCCGCCTCCCGCGCGGCCGCCATGCCCGCTGTCGCGTCCTGAAGCTGCTGCTCCAGCTGCTGCTTGGCGGTGGTGGCGGCTGTCTGCGCAGCCTGTGCGGCTAGGCGCTCTGTCACCAAAGCCGCCTGCGCCTCGCGTGCCGTCTCCCGCGCGGCCCCCAGCTGCTCCTCGGCTGCCCCAGCCCGCGTTTCCGCTGCCTGTGCACGGCGGACCGCCGCCTGCACCTTCTGCTGTGCGCTGCCCTCCCTCTCGCGCGCCCGCGACAAAGCTATTGACGTGTCAGCTAGCGTACTCCGCGCCTGATTGACCTGCTGCTGCGTGTCGGCAGCGTCGGCCTGCAGCTGCCGCACCTGCTCCTCCAACTGCCCCACCCGCGCTTCCGCGGCGATGCGACGTTCCCTCTCAGACCGCAGCCCTTTGTGGGCCGCGGCAAGTCTGCCGGCTGCCGCATCCGCACCCGCGCCGGGGTCCGAGCCGCCTCCCGGCTGCTGCGGCGGCGACTGCGCCGCCGCCGGCGGGTCCTGATGCTCCTGCGGCGGGTCGTCGTCTGGCGCATCGGTGCTTCCCTCGTCGTCGCCATCGCTGGCGCTGCCATCGCTCTGGTCGCTGTCACCGCTGTCGCCGTCGCTGCCGCCGCCTTGCTCCTGTGGATTGCGGTTGGCAGGAAGAACAGGCAGCACGGGGGATGTGGGAGTGGGTATCCAACCATGGCGTGGCCGTGGTGTGCCGGGGTGGGGCGCAGGTCCAGGGCGCTGTCGAGTGCGACATGTTCGGCGGTCAAGGATCACGCTTCGTGCACGCAGCGAATCTACGCGTACAGCGGCATGCAGCAAATGGCTGATTCCAATACTTCCCACCATCATCACCTTCCTCCCCCAACGTTTTGTCGCCGTCGTCCATCCTGTGCGTGTCTCCCACTAAACAGTCATTGCCAGCCAACCCAGAAGACCGTGTGCGCACCATCCCCGCCATCCCACAACGCCAGACGGCTCACCTCCCCCCCTAGTCCTTGACCTGCCGCGTTCTCATTCCGTGGCCGCTTGCTGGCACGGCCGGCGGCGCGGCCGCCGCCGCCGCCGCCGCCGCGGGGACGGCCGCGGTTGTTCTGGCGCCCGTCCAGGGGCTTGCTCTTATTCACCAGGTTGCCCAGGCTCTTGTGGAAGACCAACTGCCTCTCTACTTCCGCGCGCATTACGACCTTGAAGTTGGGCTGGTCCCGGGTGCCAGCGACGTCCTCCGAGGTGCGCGTGTACACGAAGCGCTTGTCGTACTCCGAGGTGCAGCGGCTTCCCCGGAAAGTGTAGTTGCTTAGGAGATACTGCTTCACATTTGCCCAGTCCCGGTGCGTGTTGAGCTGCTGGATGTAAGCATTGCTGGTGTGCTGTTTGGATATGCCGCCCTGCGTCCGCGTCTGGCCGCAGAACACCACCCCGTGCTCGGCGCTGACACGGGCGCAGGCCGGGTGAAAGTGCTTGGGGCACCTCGTCGGGCAGGCCCCAGTCATGAAGCAGCACCGCTTCAGCTGGCCGAGGCTGATGCCTGCAGCCCCAACGGCATCATCGGGCTTGCCACAAACGGCGCACAGCACCTCAGGCGGCGTGGCCATCGCGTTCGGCGGTGCTCGCAATGGGTTGCGCAACCAGCTTCTCTTGCCCAGAGGTTTAGGTAGATTGGTACTCAGTGCAACATTGTTGGGGAAAGTTCGTGCGCGCTGGCATTTCGGGTTCAGAGCTGATAAGTGTAAAATTGGCGCGCCGCCTGGAGCGTTTCGCGCTCAGGTTGATGCTGTCCCCTATGAGAAAGTTAAAAGTTTACGCTTGAAAAACACTGTAAGGCAATGGCGAGCGCTCGCAAGTTGCAAAATGATGCGTACTGTCGTATAATGCTGTGAAGTTCGTTCAGTTCTAGCCGATTGCTAGCTTCAGTGGCGCTTTGGCATTATATAATACAATTGATGCAATGAACGCGGACCGCCGGCCAGCAGGGATGCGGTCGACACGTAACCCCGAGCTGAGCCTGGCGGGGCCCGATTCTTGCCACGTCCGGGAGTCCCGCTCCTCTGTCCGCAGCGCAGTGCAGGGGCGTCTCCGTCACCGGCCATTCTTTTTTCTCACCCGACCCTGGCGCTGCATCAATCACACGGTAGCTCTCCCTGGCCAAGTTACCTAAGTAGCGCGGAGATGCACATGTGTGTTGTCGCCTGCCTTTCCCGGCGGGGCCCTGCTAACCTGCTTGGGAGGCCGGGACCGTTCCCCGGGACCCTTCCCCGCTCCCCAGCAGCACGGCCATATGTACATGGCTACGTGAAGCCTGAGTTTCCTGGATTTTACCGCACGTGGGGCAGCGTAGTGCCACACCTTGTGCTCTCTATCACACTGGCAGGGCACGCGCAATCCACCCGACCACGTTATTACGAGGCTACTCGTACAGGGTAGGTGGTGCACAGTGGAATTACAGGGGCAGCGGGCCGCAGGTTGCAGGTTGAGACAAGAAGAGGTGTCTTTCCGAAAGCAGTGACTAGCGGGGCACCAGTGCAGCCACCAGGCCGGCCGGCCTCCGTCTGTCGTGATTCGTGAACCACCGCCGCGGCCAGCAGTGCAGCTAAGGACAACCGCCTAGCTAAGGACAACTACACAACGCCAGTACCGCCAGAGCCTTCTGTGAACCAACTGGCCAACCAACGCAACACGCACTACGGTACAGCTGAAGGTGCCGCAGCGGCGGCGGCGGCGGACTTGATGGCAGGCGCGCGGGTCACCTCCGCCTGCCACGCACTGAGCACTAAAAATGACAAATCAATACATGTTGAATGGCTAGAGTAACTAAACGAGCTAGAAGTAAGGTTGAGCAGTGCTCTATAAGTAGCACACCGTACACGCGTTTCGCCAGATATGAACACACGTCCAACGCCATCCACTTGCCAACATAACGACGACGTGGGGAGCTCGCCCCTTCCCCAGGGGTTCGCGGGGAGCGTGCCCCTTCGCCCCTTGCCAGCCATCCTTGGCCCTACCCAAAAACGGCACCAACACCCACCAAACGGAAACCGCCGAGGGCGCGACCCACGCGGCCCACCAGCAGTCATGGGCACTACTCGCTGCATGCGCGCCTCTGCTGGGGGCGTGGGCCGCGCCCCCGCCGACCTCGCCCGTCTACGCTCTTCGACCCGAAACGCAAGAGTGTACCGTTACCCTGTATTGTCGCAAACTGCACCTGCCTGTCCCTTGTCTAGTTTCGCTTGGGTTTAGATTGGGCTGGTGTTTACAACCCACCCGCCCAGCCGCCCACGGGACCATACGTCGCATCCAAAGCCCGCCAGCAGCAGCCCCATCCAGCACCCCGGGCCCCCCCCATTCGTCACATTCTTAAACCTCAGGCAGCTGCGCTTCCGCACCACCCCACCTAATGCCGTAACCCAAATCCCTGACCTAATCCTATCGGACGCAGGGCTGCCGCCGCCACGCCAGATGGACCGGGCGCGCCCCCACGCACTCCTGCCTCCTGCGTTCGAGCCGGCTTAATGTGCATGCGCACAATACACAATTGTGCATCGTGAGTGTGTGCGTGCGCCGAACCATTGTGCGGCGATTCCGCGCGCCTTGTTTGCCACACGCGCCCCCCATGCGCACACAAACACAGCATTGTGCGGCGACTTGCGCTGCCCCGTCTTCCCCGCACACATGCGCGCCGCGGAGCTAATCTCGCCTATCCATGATATGCGCACACCGGTCGCGGCCATGCGACGACGACGACTCAACGGCAAATCCCAACGACATCCCAATCACTGAGGCGCGCCGCAAACAAAGCATGCGAATAGGCCGCGCCTCGCGCCGCGCCGCTTGCCCTGCCGGGCCTTCACCTCCTCCGCTTCGGCCGCCGTTGCAGCGCCTGGCGCGCTCGCAGCGCCCGTTGCTGCTGTCTCCGATGCCGCACCGGCCGTCGCGGCCACCGCGGCTGCCGAGTGCAGCTCGCGGCCCAAAGGCGAGGCGCGCGTGGGCGCAGCCCGCTGGTGCGGGTGCGGGTGCGGCGGGCTGACCGAGTTAGCCGAGCGCGGCGTGACCTGCAAGCACCGGGATAAGGCAACATAAGTACGAACGCCCGTGCTGCGGGGCTGATGCGGGGGTTGACGCACGTCGCTCGCCCTCAAGTGCTCTGCTGCGCACACTGTTGGCGGTGGTGATCGCCCTCGCGTGATGAGGTGCGGCGGGTGTGGCGGTGCGCACTTCCTACTAAGCCATGACCGAGAAAGTGCGCACCTAAGCCGATGAGGACGTGGCAGGAGCCAATCGGCTGCACAGCCTCAACCCCAGCCCCAGCCCCCAGCCCCAGCATGAATGCCACCCAGGGGCTTACCGGCGTGCTTCCGGCCGCAAGACCACCGCCGCCACCTCCGCCGCCGGCCGGGCTCCTGCACACAACCACCGACGACGGCGACACGGTGCCCACACTGCCGGGCGCCGCCACCGCCACGCCCGCCGCCACGCCGCCTGCCGCCGCCGCTGGTGACCGCGGCGTGCCGGCGGCCGCCGCCGCTCCGAATTCCTCCTGCCGCCCGCTGCCGTGCCTGCTGTGCAGCGCCACAGCCACCGCCAGGCCCCTGCTGCCGCCGCCCAGGGCCGGCGAGGCGGGCCCGGCGGCGGCGGCCGCCGCCGCCGCCGCGATGTTGGCGCCGCGGCTGCCGGCGGCGGCGCTGCGCACCACCTCGCGGCGGCGGTCGGCTGCGTCCTTGAGCAGCTGCGCCACCGCGTCGTGGCCGCGGCGCCGCGCCAGGTCGTAGGCGGTGCGACCTGGGGAGATGGCGGAGGTGGGCGTGGAGGCGGTGGTGGCGGTGGGATTGGGGGTGGGGAGGCGAGGCGGCGTTGGGGTGGGAGGGGGAAGGAGGACACGCACACACGCACGACACGTGCACGCGCCATCAAGAGGGTTTGGTTTGACCGCGACCCCTGCCCCGATGTAGTTCGCAGCAACGATGGGTGCACCGCGCATCTTGGCTCGTGACGGGGAAGCAAACCCCCTCCCGCTCCCCCTGTCCTTCCCCGCCCCACCTGCGCCGTCGCGCACGCCCACAAAGGCGCCGCACTCGATCAGCGCCGCCGCCACTCCAAACGACCCAGCCTCTGCCGCGTAGTGCAGCGCCGTACGGCCGCCCGCGCCGCCGCCGCCGCCGCCGCCGCCGCCACCATTGGCTGCCGCGAGTGCCGAAGGCGAGAAGGGGGAGGAGCAAGCGGGCGCAGCGGTGACGGTGCGCAGGCTGGGCAGCGGCGGCAGCGCGTGTTGGCCGGCGCCGGCGCCGGCGCCGGCGGCGTGCCGGGAGGAGGAGGCGGAGGCGGAGGAGGCGCCGGGAGGCAGCAGCGGCAGCAGCGGCCGGTGCGAGGCTGCTGCTGCTGCTGGTGGGGTGGAGGGGAAGGGGCTGTGGGGCTGCTGGGGTCGCTCCGTGGCGTTGACGTCGGCGCCGTGGTCCTGTCGGGAGCGAGCGCAGCAGGCGACAGCAAGGCGACCGGGTCAAGCGAAGTTTCTATTCCCCAAAGCTCATAAATGTGTACTGTAATGACCGGTGTCATAACTTGATTGCCCAGTGCAAGGAGCCCCCATAGCCAGCCACTCCGCCCCACTCATCCCAACGCCATCCCCTCCTCCATACGCACCGCACACGCATTCGCACACGAAGAAGCACCCAGACACACACCCAGACACACACACCCAGACACACACCCAGACACACACACCCAGACACACACCCAGACACACACACACACACACACACACACACACACACGCACACACACACACACATAACCACACACACACACACACACACACACACACACACACACACACACACACACACACACACACACACACACACACACACACACACACACCTCGCGACCTGCCGCACCGCACGCACAGTCTTTGGTGTCGTTTCCCTTGTGCTCTCTAACACACACACCTAACGTCGCACCACACGCACAGTCCCTTGCTTGTCGTTTTCCCTTGTGCTCTCTAACACACCTATCTCACACAGACACCCACCACCAGGTAAGACACCCGCGCCACGTTGCCGTGTTGCGCCGCCTGCACCAGCGCCCGCACGCGCGCCGCCGCCGGGTTGGCGGCGGCGGCGCAGGCGGCGGCGCTGCCGCCCGACTGCGACGCCAACGGCGAGGCGCCACCTGCGCACGCAAGGGAGTGAACGAGCACAACGGACACCTTGAGTCGTTATTTATTGCATGGGAGCTGCGCATGAGAGCAGGTGCGATGCTAGCCGGTGCGAGTCCCTTCATGCTAGACGAGCCTCTCGTTAGACGTCGCTTAGATTGGGCTGGTGCTCCAAACCCCAACCCAATCCAACCCAGTGAAGTAGTCCCACCCCAACACGAGTATATCTCTCTGCTCCGCACATGGGTTTTGGGTTGGCAATGATTGATTTGGGAATGGGAATGAGCCACCCCACCCCGTTGGTTGCTTTGGGCTCTGGAATGAACTACCCACCCCCACCCCCAGCAGAGAGGACGCACCGTCTAGCCCCGCGGCGCTCAGCGGGTCGCGGCCCGACTGGAAGCGAATCACCGTGGCGGTGAAGGAGTCCTCGCTCCCTATGGAGCCGCCGCGGCGGTGGCCGCCGCCGTGGCGGCGCCCCATCGAGCCCGCCGACGGCGGCGCCGCCATCACCGGCAGCGCCAGCCGCGCCGCCGCCACCGCCGACGGCGACGGCGCCGACGATGCGGCGGTGCTGTCAAAGGCGCCGCCGCCGGCGGCGGCCGCCGCCGCCGCCGCCGCCTCCGCCGCGGCGGCGGCGCTGTCGCTGCAGCTCGCCATCGCGACGGAGGTGCTGGCGGCGGCGGCATTGGCGGCGGCGGCGGTTGCGACCGCCGGCTGAGCAACCACCATGTCGTGCAGCTGCCGTACGCCGTACTGCGCCGCCAGTACGATGCGCTGGTACTCGCACGGCGACATGACGTACAGCGGCTCGCCCTCCTCCAGCAGCTGCCGTACCGCCGCCGTGGCCGCCGTAACCGCCGCCGACGGCTGCCGCCGCCCCAGCAGCGCGCCCAGGCTGCCGCCGATGCCGGAGCCCCCCGAGCCGCCGCCGCCGATGCCGGAGCCTGCGGCGCCGCCGGCGGCGGCGGCGCCAAAGCCGGCGGCGCCGTCCATCGGCGCGCCGCCGCCGGAGCTGGCGGCGTGGCGGCCCGTGCCGGGAAAGTAGGTGCTGGCGGAGGTCAGGATGTGGAACGCGAGCGGGCAGTCGTTCTGCTCCGCCGCCGCCACCACGGCCGCAAACGACTTCATGGGCAGCGCCGCGAACGGAATGCCCTTGTCCAGGCACTTGCGCACCGTGGCCGCCACCGCCGCCGCCGCCGACGGCGCCGCCAGCGGCGACTTCATCGCGGCGGCGGCGGCGGCGGCGCCGTCGGCGCCGCCGACGTCCTGCGATGCCAGGCCCGCCAGCGGCAGGTGCGTGTAGGCCGCCGCAAACGGCGAGCTGCCGCCGTTGATTGGCGAGGCCGCTACAGCCGCCGCCGCCGCGGCGGCGGCGGCGGCGGCGGAGAAGCTGCTGCCGGAGGCCACGTGGCTGCGGCCGATGGACGGGTTGCTGCAGAGCAGGCGGCTGCCGCCGCCAGCCGCCATGCCGGCGCCGCTGCCGCCGGCCCCTGCCCCGAAGCTGCCGCTGGTGGTGGTGAGCGGCAGCAGCGTGCGCTGCGCCGCCGAGGCCAGGGCCTGCATGTAGTCGGCGGACGGCGCCGCTGCCAGCGGCGCCAGAGGCTGGGACGGGTCCTGGGCGCCGGGGCCGGAGGCGCCGGGCTGCGCCGCCGTCTCCTCCACGGTCGCCCTGCGGCTGCACGCGTCCGCATCCTCGGCGCCGCCCTCGCCGGACAGGAGCTCCTCCTGCGAGTGGGGCGGGGCGCGCGGCAGTGCAAAACGCAGATGTTCAAACGACGTGAATTACGCAATCTGTTCAACCCATGATACTCGAATGCCCCGACACGCCGCAGAGGTGCTGCCGCGCTCGCGTTCCATCCCTGCAAGGCGTGCCACGCCCCGCCGCTCCATGCCCCATGCGTGTCCCAATTGCACCACGCCCCACACCATATGCCCCACGCGCGCCTCACCTGCACCACGAGCAGATGCGCCTCCGACGCCGTCGCCGCCGTCGCCGCCTCCTTCTTGCCCAGCCCTGACACCTCATGCTCGCCTAGCTCCCCCAGTTCCCCGCCGCCGCCCAGCACCACCACCGACTGCTGCTGTGGCTCACAAGCGTCGCCCTCCAACAACAGACCCGCACGCAGCGCCGCCGAGGCGTCGCCGGTCGCGAGGATCTGGGCGCCCGACGGCTGCAGCGAGAAAAGGCTGTCGGTGGCGGGAATCGAACCGCGGTTCGTACCGGCGCTGCCGCGCCCGCCGCCGTCCACCTCGCCCGACGCCGTCAGGCCAGCGCCGCCACCTTCATCTCCCTCCGTCCCGCTACTGCCGGCGCCTCCGCTGGGCCGCGCCGGCGCCAGCCGGCCGGCCGCGCCCGCCGCCGCCGCGCCCACGCCAGGGACGTACAACGCGTTGTGCTGGCCTGGGCTGGCGGCGGCGGCGCCGCCGGAGGGCGACAGCGCGCCGGCGGCGGCCGCCACCGCGCCCTGGAAGGGCGAGAAGGGGCGCAGCGCGCCGCCGGCGCTGGGTGTGGGCGAGCGCATGTAGGCCTGCAGGTCGAAGATGACGCGCTGCTGGTCCGGCGGCTGCGGCGGCTGCGGCGTGCGGCAGGAGCGGGCCGAGCCGCACGGCAAGCTGACATCACACACGGCGGCGCCGCCGGCGGAGGGCGGCGGCGAGGCGCGGCACAGCAGCAGCGGCTGCAGCGGCGGTGGCGCGGCGAGGGGGTGCTCGGGTTGGAGGCCAGCGCTCCCATCCTCCTCCTCCTCCTCCTCCCCGTCCTCCAGGTCCTCCACCTCCGCGTCCTGGCCCTCCGCCGCCGCCCACCCAGCCGGCGGGGCCTCCGCGCACGGGTCGGGGATCATCAGCGCCCGCGGCCGCTCCGGCTGTGGCTGTAGCTGTGGCTGTGGCTGTAGCTCATGCTGGCCCGCGCTGCCAGCCGCCTCCGCCTCCTCCTCCTCCGCGAGCAGCGCCTGCTCGGCCTGCCCCAGCCGCCCCAGCCGCGACACGCCATCCCCCTCCTCCTCCCCCCCTCCCCGAGCTCCCCGCTCTCCCGCATCCTCGGACTCCGCAGCGGGCGCCGACGACCCAGGCTCCTCCCCATGCTGCTGCTGCTGCATTTCGCCGACGGCAGCAGCCTCATTAGCATGCGCGCCGCCGGGCCCGCCGGCGGCCGCCGCCGCTGCCGCCGGCGCCGCTGCGGCGCTAGCACTGGCGCCGCCGCTGTCGGCGGTGTTGGCGCTGACGCTGGCGGCGCGGCGGTGCAGCACGGCGTCGCGGATGGCCACGAACTGGGCGTACAGCGCCTCGCCCGACAGGGCCTGTGCGGGGGGGGGGGGGTACATTCATCATTAGTTAAGGAAGTGGCAGACGGTAGGGGGGGAGAGGTGGGAGGGAGTTGGGGTGAGGAGTGGTGGGAGGGCGAAGGTTATGATGGGGTGGGGTGGGGCGGGGGCGCGGGGTGGGATGGGGCGGGGGCGCAAACCCAGGGCAGAGGGCACAGGGAGCACCCAGCAAAGCCGACACTGTCGATAGTGCACGTTCGCGCGCACACACGAGGCCGCCCGCAGCCCGCTGCCACAACATACGACCGCCGCGGCCTCATCCGCACCCCCAGGTCCCAGGTCCCAGCGCATGCCAACACCCCCCCTCACACACACACACACACACACACACACACACACACACACACACACACACACACACACACACGGAAGCCAGCCCTCACCTCCAGGCCGCCGGGGTCGGGCCGGCCCGCGCCATAGGCATAGGCGCCACCCGGGCCAAATACATCGCCCACGCCCTCCGCCCACGACGACCGCCGCCGCCGCTGCGGCGCCATCGGCGGCGCAGCCGCCGCCCCGCTGCCGCCGGCCCTAGGCGAGCCCCAGCCGCCGCCACCGCCACCTGCGCCCGCGGCGCCGGCGGCGCTGGCGCCGCCATCCGACGTGCCGGCGTGTGCTGGCGCGGGGCCGTCGTAGGCGTTGCCGTAGCAGCTGTAGTGCGGGTGGCTGGCGGCGGCGCTTGCGGTAAAGGCGGATGCGTGGTGCTGGTGGCAGCCGCGCCGGGCGCCGCCGGCGGTGCTGAAGCGCGCGCGGCGCGCGGCGGCGGCGGTGGGGTCCGGCGGCGCGGAGAAGAGCCGCGCGCGGCGGGCCGCCGCCGACGTCGGCGCGGCGCCGCGCGGCGAGCCGCAGCCGGGCGCACCGCCGCTGGTGAAGCTGCTAGCGCCTCCGCCGGGCGCCGTCAAGCAGGCGGCGGCAGCGTCGCCCGCGATAGAAGACAGGTCCGTCGAGTCGCTGGCGACAGGAGCGAGCGGTGGTAGGAGGTGCTGGTGAGGCTGGTCGGCGCCCTGCGGCGACGCGACGGCCGACGAGGCGCAGTCGGTGTCGCTCATGGGAACGGGGCTGAGTCCCGGGATGGCCAGCGGTTGCAACCGGGCATCTCCTGACAAGCTGTTGGTGGTGGCGCCCGACGCTTCGCCGGGGTTGGCCGACTCTTCGCGCGGTGCGCTTTCCTGCTCGGCCATAGCGGTCGTCATGAGCCCGCGGCCAGTCGCGTCTCCAGCGACGATTGACAGAGTCCCGAATCAAGCCCGTAGCGGGCCGCGCTTACTAGCTGCCTGGTCGGCTACTTGCGTGTGCTGTCTAAATACAGCCTAGCACTGGCTCCGCTGCGTCCATCAAGCGAGCCAGCTGTCGACGGCGACTGAAAGAGGGACGGCGTTGGCGGAGCGCGGGGCTCGGCGCTTGCAGGCCAGGAAGCCAGCGGCCTCAGTGGGATTATAGGCAGCTAATTTAATTGTCCAATGGGAGGCACGGACTTTGAAAGGCGCGTGGAAGGGGCTATGTTCCAATCGACGACGAGAAATGGGTGTAGCGCGAGTTCTTGTTCAGCGCTCTGCGAGCGTCGTTACGCTGGCCCTATGCACTCAGTAAGCAGGTGAGACCCAAGCTATCGAAAGCAAGTTTTGTCTGGTGCTTATAAGCGGAAGAGAGGAAGCTCGGGCACGAGGTCTGCAAAACCGTCGGATAGTACTTCAAGTGAGTTCGGGTCATCAGAATGAAAAGCAAAAGCAAGTGAAGATATGGAAGTGTGTCAAGCGTGGGAAAATCGGGCACAGGAAGCCCGAAGGTCGCACTCGCATGGGGCAAAAGAATGGAGCCTTTCGCCGGCTTCCTTTGCAGTATGGTACTGCTATTAGACTGGCATTCACAGCTCTGTAACTATGTCAACTTGGCTGCTTTAAAGCCTTCTTTGCATGCTGCGAGCGCGGGCGCATTTCTTTAGCCAGCTGCAAACGCACATTGGGACTCGAATTAGATCAAATGTTACCATAACAATTGCTCCTATTGCTCCGTCCGGTCGCGCCAACCATACTTTACTTGCGGGAATCCCTTGCGCGCACACCGCCTTTCAAGGGCTCCTGCGGCGTCCTGGCAACCATCTAGGGATGGCAACACAAACTTTGGGCTCGCTGCCGCAGCGAACGGCGGCGTCGTCCGTCGGCGGCAAACAGGGGTGGCCAGCGCCCGCCGCGCGTGTGGCTCGCACGGCCCCGCCATTCGGGCTCCCGCCTGGCCACGCCCATGCCGCGCCGCCCTCTCGCTCCTTCGCTTCCAGCATGTTCGGGACACACACACCGACGGCTAACGGCGTCACTGCCTCGGCGCTCCTCGGCAGCAGCAGCGCCGGTGCCGCCAGCACCCCCTGCCGGCTTGCCTTCAGTCACGCCGCCGCATTCGCTCAGCACTCGCAGCAACTGCCGTCGCAGCAGCAGCAGCAGCAGCAGCAGCAGCAGCAGCAGCAGCAACGGCGGCGGCTTACGCAACCGGCAGCTACAGCCTGTACCGGAATGTCATTAGCAGCAATGCCTTCTGGCATCCACGCGGGCGGCAGTGCTCTGCTCCCGAGCACCAGCGCGATGCCGGACACGGGCATGTGGCGGGGCGGGGGCCGGCGGCCCGTGCTGGCTGCGGCTGCCGCCGCCGCGGCAGCTCCGGCCTCGGCTGGCAGTGAAAGGTCAGCTAGCGGCAGCGCAGCTGCTGCCAACGGCGCCAGCACCGGCAGTAGCAGCAACGGCGCGGGCGGCAGTAGCAGCGGCGCCGGGCCGAAGCTGCAGCCGGTCGACTACAGCACGCTGGTGGCGGCGGTGGCGGAGCTGCGGGCGGGCTGGGTGCCGGCCAAGGTCGAGCAGGTGCGTGTGTTTGTGTTTGTGTTTGCGCGCGTGTTTCGCAAGGAGGTTGCGGCGCAGGCTGCAAGGGAATTGGACCCACCCACCCCCCTTTTCCAAGCAATGTTACACACGCGCCCGTTCTTCAACTTCTTAACTTCTTGCGCCCACCCTGCTCCCACCGGCGCCGCCGCAGGTGGTCATGCCCGATAAGACCAGCCTGTGCCTGCGCCTGCGCACCCCGGCGGGGCAGGCCTGGCTGCGGCTGTGCTGGCACGCCGCCTCCGGCCGCCTGGCGCTCATGGGGCCGGGCGACACGCCCGAGCGCGGCAACGCCAGCGAGCTGTACAGCCTGGGCGAGCAGGTGGGGGAGGGGATTGTGAACACCAGCCCAATCTAAATCAACCTAAACTAGACAAGGGGAGCTAAGGGTGGGCTTAGGCAGTGGTGGGGGTAGCGGGGGCTTAGGAAGGCAGTAGTTTGGCGAGCAGGTGGGCGGCGGGTTGGGTGGTGGCAGGTTAGCGGGGGCTTAGTAAGGTCGCAAGTGGGTTGGGTAAGGTAGTGGGGAACTGTGTACGGGATGGAGGCAAGGGTGGGCGTGGGGTACCTGGTAGAAGCTGGAAAGGGCGCCGCCAGAGTGGAGAGGCCAAGTTACTGCCCTGTACTCGTTCTCCATCCGCCAAATGCACACCTGCCCTTATGTTTGATTGTGGACATCACCGCGTGAATTAACCTGCATTCACGGGCTGCGTTCGGTGTTCCTCCGTCACACGCGCAGGTCCACTCCGCGCTCACAGGCCTGGTGCTGGTGGGGGTGGAGATGCCGGCGGCCTGGGAGCGCGTGGCGGCGCTGCGGTTCGGCACGCGGCCGGGCGAGCCGCCCAGCCACCACTTGTACTGCGAGATCATGGCGCGGTGGGGAGGAGGGGAGCAGGAGGGGAGGGGAGGAGGGGTTACTGCGAACCAGGGGCGATCGCAACGTGCGTGTCTTGTGTGTCCCCGCCCCCGATACTCAAGAGTAATTTCCTGCTCTGTAGTGCTGCAATTGCATTTGCCTGTCCCTCGTCTGGTTTGGCTTGGTTTAGATTGGGCTGGTGTTCACAACCCCCACCCTGCCCTGCCCTGCCCCGCCCCCTCCTCCGACCCTGCAGGTACAGCAACATCGTGCTGGCGGGCTCTCAGAATGAGATCCTGGCCACCGCCTACCAGGTGCGTGTGTGTGTGTTGAAAGGAACCTGCGTGTGCGTGTGCGTGTGTGTATGAGTGTGTATGGTACGGCACACCGGTGGGGAAGGGCTTCACTGAAGGGGCGGGTGGCGGGGCAGCGGTGGAGGGTGTCAGGGACGGCGCCTTCACCGTGTAAGGAGCGGCCACGCTGCCAGCCCGGATCCTAATTTTCGCTGTTGGACAGTCCCGCCGCCCCCCACCCCCTCTTCCCCCTTGCTTGCCCCCTTACTCCCCCTTTGCCTCCCCTTGCACTGCCCCCTCCCCCCGCTCTGCGCCCCCCCCGCAGGTGGGCGGCATGATGTCCAGCCACCGGCAGGTGCAGGTGGGCCGCAGCTACAGCCTGCCGCCGCAGCTGTTCGGCGTGCCGCCCTCGCCAGCTGCTACAGCCGCCGCCGCCGCCGAGTGGCGGCAGACGCTCACGCGCGCCGCCGCCATGGCCGCCGCCGCCGCGGCGGCTACAGCCGCCGCGCGGCAGCAGCGCAAAAAGGGCGGCGGTGGCGGTGCCGCCGCCGCGTCGCCGGACGATGGCGGTGTCGAGCCGGCAGTAGCAGCAGCGGCAACGGAGCCGGTAGTAGCGGAGCCGGCAGTAGCAGCGGGAGAGGGGCGGCTCCTGGATGGCTTCATTCGGGCCTTCCACGGCGTCAGCCCGGCGCTGGTGGAGGAGCTGTGTGCGGCGGCGGGCGTGGCGGGCGGCGGCGGCGCGGCGCCGGCCAGCTTGGACGAGGCCCAGTGGGCGGCGCTGCACGGGCAGTGGCTGGAGTGGCAGCGGCGGCTGGCGGCGGGCGAGTTCGCGGCGTCGTCCGACCCGGCGACCGGCAGGTGCGCGGGCATTAATGTGTGAAGCAAGTGTGCATCAACGCGTAGTACGTAGTGCGCAATGCGGGATACGTAATGTGGTTGGCACGTGCTGGGGCGATGGGCGCAATGCAGGGCCAGGCAAGGGCACGAGTGGGCCCAGGCGGGGCTCTCCGGTGGCCCGCCGGCCTGGCTAGCTGTACTCCTTCCGTGCCGTTGCCTGGCGAGAGGTTGCACCACCACCCACGCCCATCCGGCCACTCCACCCACCCGCCCACCAACCAACCAACCAACTCCGACACAACCAACCAACCAACCCACGAAACACACACACGCGCCAGGTACTCGGTGTTCGGCTCGCTGCCGGCGCGCCACGCCTCCGTGCATGCGCTGCTGGAGTCGTACTACAGCCCCGCGGCGGCGGCGGAGGCGGCGGAGGCGCTGCAGGCGCGGCTGGCGGGCTGCGTGGCGGCGGCGCTGAAGAAGGCGCGGGGCAAGGTGCGCGCGTGGCGTGGCGTGTGTGGCGCACCTCGGCGCCGGCCTCCTGTGCCGCCACTCCTTTGTCAACCCCCAACCAAACCAAACTCTCCAAACCTGCCCCACCCACCCCACCCTAACCGCCCCCCAGGTCCGCGCCTTCCGCCAGCAGCTGGCCGACTCGGACGCGGCGGAGGGCGTGCGGCGGCAGGCGGACCTCATCACCGCCAACCTGTACCGGTGAGCCTGCTGCTACTGCTGCTACTGCTGCTACTGCTGCTACTGCTGCTACTGCTGCTACTGCGGTTGCGTTGCCGGCGGCGTTGCTGCTGTTGCGGCTGCTGCTTCGTCTGCTTCTGCTGTGGGTGGCGCGATGGAGCTGCTCTTTCAGCCAATCTTCGACCCAATCCCCCGTCCCCCCAATCCCCCGTGCCCTCCACGCTCCCCCTCCCGGCCTCCCAACTCCTCAACCTTGCAACCCACCAACCCTCACCATCCCCTCTCCTCCACCCCGTCCCCCAACTCCCAACCCCTGCTGCAACGCAGCATCCCCGCCGGCGCCGCCGAGGTGACGGTGGAGGACTGGGACAGCGGCGAGCCGCTGACACTAACCCTGGACCCGCTGCAGCCGCCGGTGGCCACCGCCGAGGGGCTGTACAAAAAGTGGGTAGGCGGCGGCGGTTGGTGGGCGGTTGGCGGTTGTGGTGGGCGGCGGTTGGCGGGCGGCGGTTGTGGCGTGCCTCGGACTGGGCATAGGGTGGGCGATGATGGGTTCATGAGCAGGCATGGTGAACATGCGAGTGCCCGATCTATGTCCCTTTCCTTCCTCGCCCTCCCCAACACGCAACACGCGACAGGGCGCGCAAGCTGCGGCGGGCGGTGGACGCGGTGGGTCCGCTGCTGGCGGCGGCGGAGGAGGAGCTGGCGTACCTGGAGGAGGTGGAGGTGAGGGCCGGGGAGGGGGAGGGGGCCGTCCATCGATGGGTGTCTGCAAGATGTGAAGTGCCGCGGGGGCCGTGTGTGTGCGCGTGTGTTTTAGAGATCGAAAGGAAAACACCTTGGATAAATGCGTGAGACACGCCCATCCCCACCATCTCCTTAACTGCCACTCCCGCTGCCGCTGCAGGTGGGCCTGGCTGGCCTGAAACAGTGGAGCGGCGATGCTGCCGACATGGTCGCGCTGAGGGAGGTGCAGGTGAGGAGGGCCGCACCTCGCGCGTGCGCACGCCTGCCTACACACCCCTTCCTCCCTCTGCCCCCCTCGGCTCCTCCGCCTCAGCGTTCCTCAGTGTTCCACGCATTCACCATACCGCTCGCTTTGACCGCTTTCACACACTCGCACCACGCACAGACCTCGACCGCTTCTTGGCTTCCTCTTTCGTTTCTTAACATGGCGTTCCTCATTTCCTTTCCCACGTACAACAGGAGGAGCTGGTGGCTGGCAAGTATATGAAGCCGCCGCCGGACGCCGCGCTCGCCGTCAAGACCGCCGCCAAGGCCGCCAAGGCCGCGCAGCGCACCGCGGCCCGCGGCGGCAAGGGCGGCAGCGGCGGAAAGGGCGGAGCCGGAGCTCTGGGCAAGAAGGGGGCGGCGGGCGGGGGAGCGGCTTCGGCTGCAGCCGCTGCGGCGGCGGGCGGCGGCGGCGACACGGCGTCAGCGCGGCGGTACACCAGCCCTGGGGGGTACACGGTGTTGGTGGGGCGGAACAACAAGCAGAACGACGTGCTCAGCACACAGGTGCGTGGGTGAGAGGTTGGCGGCAGGGAGGGAGGGAGGGCGGGATGCGCAGTGCATCTGACTTATTGTGCGTTGACCACAAATCGACTCTTCACGATGATCGACACAAATCGACACCGTCCGCATGGACGCACGTGGTATGGACGGGTATCCTCCCCAAGCTCGAGTCGGTGTCCACCCACACACGCTCGCACACACACACGCCACGGCCACACAGGTCGCGGCGGACGAGGACCTGTGGTTCCACGTGCGCGGCATGCCCGGCTCCCACGTGCTGCTGCGCACCGCCGCCGGCACGCGGCCGGCTGCTGCTGCTACTGCTGCTGCTACTGCTGCTGCTACTGCTACTGCGGCTGGCGGCGCGGGCGAGGCGGACGTGCAGTTCGCGGCCGACTGCGCCGCGTTCTTCAGCAAGGCCAAGGACAGCGTCAAGGTGGGTGGGGCTGGGGGGTGAGCGTGATCTTGTCTCTTGTCGTGCACGGCTTGGTAGGGTGGTGTGGTGCGTGTTTGGGGCTGGGGGGGGTGGTTAGTTTTCTCCGATTCTCCGATTCCCGAATTGGAGATGGTTTCTGGGGGAAGGTTTCAGTTGGGCGTGTGCTCCGGTGGTAGTCGGGAGCTTCGCGGCGGCGGCGCGGTGCCCTCTGGGAGCTGCCGCCCGATGTCATGCAGCGGGATTGCTCGCGGACGCCCCGTCAGCCTTCCACGTTTCCCGTTTCTGCGCCACGCGTCTCACAACCCGCTAGTTCACGCTCCCCAGGCGCCACCGCCTGCGTGCCTCGTGCCCTGCCCCACCCCATACACACACGCACACACACGACGCATCAACCTCTCCGCCCTTCGCCCCGAAACGAAAGAGTATACCGTTACCCTGTATTGCCGCAAACTGCATTGCCTGCCCCTTGTCTAGTTCAGCTTGGTTTAGCTTGGGATGGTATTCACAACCCCGCCCCCTCCCCGCACCCCCACGCCTGCCCCCGCCCCCGCCCGCCAGGTGGATGTGGTGATGAGCAAGGGCGCGTGGGTGCGCAAGCCCAAGGGCGCCAAGCCCGGCGCGGTGCAGGTGGGCGCTATGAGCGCGTGCGGGGCTGGAGGGGTGTAGAAGGGTCGTCGCGGTCCGGGTGTTGGGCCTGGCGGGCCGGGTGCGGCTGCCGTGCGCCAATGCCTGCTTTACCTGCACTCCTCGCCTCGAGGGTTTGTGGACGTGTTGTGAGTACGAGGCTACCGGTACCATACCGGCGGTACTGCTGTATTCGGATGGGGACGGCCCAAGCGCATTGTCCGATTGAGTCCTTGAGCCATGCGCTCCGACACTGCCGCCCGCAGGTGACGCGCGAGCTGGGCAACGTGGTGGGGCGGCCGGGCGGCTGCCCCGCGGCGGCGCTGGAGGGCAAGCTGTAGCAGCTGCAGCAGCTGTGCAGCACGGAGGAGTGGGGAGTGAGGGGCGGCACGCACGGGCGGCACGTGGGCTACAACCATTGCCACCAGAGGGGGCGGGCCCGCCCAAACCCCGAGGCTGCCAGACAATAGTAGAAAAGTGGATGTGGCAGGGGAGCCGTCCCTTTACCCTCGGTGTCATAGCGGGCGGTGCAGATGCGCAGCCCGGAGTGTAAGTGCAGCTGTTGAAGGCACCTTGGTCAAGTCTTTGGTGCGTCAAGTTGCGGTCCCATCTGCGGTCCCCGACGGCCCGAAGCGCACTTCAGAGCATGAGCACCTCGCCTGAATTAACATTTATTGAAAGAATCACCTTGATGTAATACAACTGCAACATTCTCGGCGGGCGAATTCAGATGAACTTCTCTTGCTAGGCCGTTTGGCTCCATTTCTTCACCATCAAATTATGTCTAAGATGGAATGCGGAATGTGTGGGAAGGGGCCGCGCCAGGGCGACCCCGTCCTCCAATGCCGTGCGTGGGAAGCAGGGCTGCGCTGCAAATTTCGCTACCACGCCTCCTGTGCTCGCGTCAGTGCGGATACCACATGGTTCTTCTGTGGCGGGACGGACGTCGTCGCTCCGGCCCGCCCGCACACCCCAGACGGCTTCAAGCCCGGCGTGAAAGTCAGCGTGTTCGGCGATCTGGACTGCGCTGGCGAGGGCCGGCATGAGCGGGCGGGCGGCGGGGGCAGTGCAGGGGCGGCGACGGCTGGCCGCGGCGCAAGCGCCTCTCGGCATCAGCAGGCTGTGGTGGGGCGGAGGGGCGAGGTGCCCGCCGCGGCGGTGGCGGCGGAGGCCGCGGGCCGCGGCGTAAGCGCCTCCCGGCATCAGCAGGCTGCGGCTGGCGGAAGCCGCAAACGCGGCAGGTCCCCTGCTGACGGCGCTGGCGGACTGGGGCGCCCCGGCAAAGTTCCGGCTCTGGACGTGGCAGCGGCGGCTGGGAACGTGCTCGCGGCGGCCGCAACGACGGCGGCAGCACGGGGCGCAGCAGAGGCCGCGGTTGCAACAGGGGGCCCGGTGGGCCACGGTGCAAGCGGCGCCCGGCAGCGGCAGGCGGCGCGGCAGAGCCAGCAGGGAATGGTCACGGCAGCGGCTACACAGGAGGGGCTGCAGGCTGCTACTGCTGGTGCTATGGCTGGTGCTGTTGCTGGCACAAACCGCAAGCATGGGCGGCCCTCCGCCGGATCCTTGGGCCGCCCCAGGAAGGTCCCGGTGCGGGGCATGCAGGAGATTGGGAATGTGGCCGTGGCGGCGACGGCCCCGGCCGAGGTGGCAGCAGCGGGGCCGGCGGCAGTGGTGGCGGTGCACGGGGGCGGTGATGAGGTAGCAGCGGCAGCAGCAGAAGAAGCCACGGCAGTGGCCGCGGCCGCAGCCGCGGCCGCGGCTGCGGCGGCGGCGGCGGTGCCGGTGCACCACCACAAGCGGCGCGCATCTGCGCTGCTGGGTGCGGTTACGGGCGGCGGCAGGGCAGCCGATCAGCATCAGGTAGCGAGGGTCTGCAGAGGCAGTGCCAGTGCTGTGGGCCAGGTTCCGTTTCAAGTATGGTTGTTTATGTCACCAGACCCGGAATGTCTTGTGTTGGTTGACACACACTCTGGCGTTTGTCTGATGCGATACAGGTCGCCTTGGGCGAGCCGCAGCTGATGGAGACGCGTTCGGGTAATCGGGAGCTGCTCAGCCTCCTGCGGCCGACCAATATCAAACTGCATCAGGCGGCAGTGGCGGTGGCGGTGGCGGAACGGCGGCGGCGGTGGCAGAGCGGCTCCTGCCCAGATACTGGACAGCACCAGAAGGCTCGGGAGCAACTGAGGGACTCCAAGCCGTCGGGGGCTCGGGAGCAGGGTCAGGGGAGGGCGCACGTTGCTGCTGCTGCCGCTGCTGCTGCCGCTGCTGCTGCCGGCGGTGCTGCTGCACCGCCGACGGGTGCCGGCGGTGCGGATGCTGGGCAGTCCCAGCAGCAGGACGTGGCGGGTGCAGTGGTGGGTGTGGATGTGTGGATGAGTCGGGTGGGAGGTGTCCGTGTGGCCTATCAGGTGTATGTGCGCCGTGTGTGCGTGTGCACGTCTGGCGCATGCGGTGTTGACCCTGGGGGTGTTGACCCTGGCATCTGGGGTTCGATTGTGCATCTGCCGTCCTGCGTTCTTTTCCCCTGGGCAAGAAGCGCACTTTAGCGGGCACGCCGCCATACGGCACGTGTGAAAATAGCGGAACATGGCCGCCCGGCACCCGCCGTGCCCGCACAGGTCCCGAAGGCGAGAGAGGGGGACAGCGAGGACGGCGAGGAGCAGGGGGGAGCGGAGGAAGTCGCCGTAGCGTCGCTGGCGGCAGCAGGCCTAGAAGCGACGCCAGCAGCAGGCCCCAGCGGCGCCAGTGGCAGCAGCCGCCGTCGCAACCAGCACAAGGTGTATACCATGCGCATGCCTGATTCCGCAAGTGTTAAATGTGCAATGTATGTGGTTGCATATGGCTGCAGAGAGTACAACCTTGCAATGCGTGTGTGGGTCATACGGTGCTAGGTCTTAGACGACGCCTCTGCCACCCCGCCCTGGGCTGGCAACATATAGGTTTCATTGCTGCTGGCCCATCACCCACACCACCACCGCGCATGTGGCGATGTTATCTCGTACGCCATGACAGGTGCTCGGACGCGCGGACCAGAAGGTAGTGCCGCTGCAGCCATCGCGTGCGGCGGCGCCGCGGGCAGGCGGGCGGTCAACGCGGCGGGCGCAGCAGCAGGCAGAGCGGCAGGGGGCTGGGGCCGGCCTTGATGGTGATGAGGTGAGCGTGCGCGCGTACACAAGTCTAGGGTGGCCGTGCGGTGGCTTGGCGGTTGGGTGTGCAGGCGCACTCGCGTCGATTGTGGCGAGCAGCGGTAGAGTGCACCCGCACCCTTCACTCGGGCGCATGGATTGGGCTGCAGTGTCACCCGCCATTAACTCTCACGCCTCCCGTGCATTTCCCTGCTAGCTGCCTCTGTCGCCCGCTGCAACTATGTGCCTCCTCCAAATACGGTACCGTGCAGGAGCAGGTGCAAGAGATGACGACTGCGGCGGCGGGCGTCCTGGATGTCTCGCCGCCGGCAGGCCCTATGTCAAGCGCCCCGCCCCCTGCGGCGCTGTGGGCCCCTCTGGAGTGGCTTGCTGCGGCTGCTGCAGCTGATGCTGTAGGTTCCGCAGCGAAGCAGGGCACGTCAAGAGGCGTGCGCCGCGCGCACCTGCCGGACGCTGCAGCAACAGAGGCTGGAGCGCCCGACGTCGCTGCGGCACCTGCCGCAGCAGCTGGGCCTTCAGCAGCACACGCCGGTTGCCCGCCGGCGGGCATCTCCGCTCGGCCCGGTGAGCCAGCGGTGGCGGCCTTTAAGCCGGTTTCGGCCGCGCAGGAGCAGCTGGCGGATGGACAGAGGTTGGCGGGACGACTGACGTCGCAGCTGCAGAAGGAGCAGGATGTGGCACAGCAGCAGCCTGCGGCAGTGTGGACACGGTTGACAAAGCTTGAAGCCGACATCGAAGTGCTACGGCAAAAGGACGCTGCAACGGCTGAGGCGGCGGCGGCGGCACTGGTGGCTGAGCGCGCTGCCAGGGCTGTGGCGGAGAAGGCTGCTGCGGACGCCAAGCAGCAGCTGGAGACTCAGACAAACGAGCACACGGTGGCAATCCAGAATCTTGCGGCCGCCCTGGCGACTGAGCGCGCTGCCAAGCTGGCCGCGGAGAGGGCTGCTGCGGACGCCAAGCAGCAGCAGGCCACTGCAGGTGGCGCGGGCGCCGGGCAGCAGCAGGCCGTGGCAGGTGGCGCGGGCGACGGGCAGCAGCAGGCCGTGGCAGGTGGCGCGGGCGCCGGGCAGCAGCAGGCCACGACAGGTGGCACGGGCGACGGGCCGCAGCCAGCCACGACAGGTGGCGCGGGCGACGGGCAGCAGCAGGCCGTGGCAGGTGGCACAGGTGCCGGGCAGCAGCAGGCCACGGCAGGTGGCGCGGGCGACGGGCAGCAGCAGGCCGTGGCAGGTGGCGCGGGCGCCGGGCAGCAGCAGGGCACGGCAGGTGGCAGGGGCGCCGGGCAGCAGCAGGCCACGACAGGTGGCACGGGCGACGGGCCGCAGCCAGCCACGACAGGTGGCGCGGGCGACGGGCAGCAGCAGGCCACGGCAGGTGGCGTGGGCGCGGGGCAGCAGCAGGCCGTGGCAGGTGGCGCGGGCGACGGGCAGCAGCAGGGCACGGCAGGTGGCAGGGGCGCCGGGCAGCAGCAGGCCACGACAGGTGGCACGGGCGACGGGCCGCAGCCAGCCACGACAGGTGGCGCGGGCGACGGGCAGCAGCAGGCCTTGGCAGGTGGCACGGGCGACGAGCCGCAGCCAGCCACGACAGGTGGCACAGGTGACGGGCAGCAGCAGGCCACGGCAGGTGGCGCGGGCGCCAAGCAGCAGCAGGCCACGGCAGGTGACGCGGGCGACGGGCAGCAGCAGGCCGTGGCAGGTGGCGCGGGCGCCGGGCAGCAGCAGGGCACGGCAGGTGGCAGGGGCGCCGGGCAGCAGCAGGCCACGGCAGGTGGCGTGGGCACGGGGCAGCAGCACGACACGGCAGGTGGCGCGGGCGCCAAGCAGCAGCAGGGCACGGCACGTGGCGCCGGCGCCAGGCAGCAGCCAGCCATGGAGTCCATCGTGCACAGGGATTTACACCTGGCAATAAAGGATCGCCACGAGGCGCAGCTGCAGCAGCAACAGGTGCACGAGGCGCAGCTGCAGCAGCAACAGGTGCACGAGGCGCAGCTGCTCGAGAAGCGGAAGAAGTTGGCGAAAGGTTTGCAAGAGTTTGCACGCCGCTGTGAGTTATCCCGCTATAGTTGGAGATATGTCCTCATTAAGTTTGAAGTGCGCTTGAATTGTGTGTAACCCTTTCAGGTTTTCGAAGCGGCCACCGATGAATGTCGATGCGCCGGCAGAGTAGCCGCTGCAGCCGCACAAGCTGGCCAAGCATGAGGTGAGGGGAGAGCTGCATGTGCCGCACCGAAGTCTCCATCTTTCTGACGGTGTCCGCATATCATTTATGCAGGTTGTCTCCGAAGCTCCAAGCGCTCAGTACCATCTTGACGAGTTTACCAGAATTGCTATCGCCAACATTAAAAACAACCCATCATGCAAATCTACAATATTTTGGGGCATGGATGAATCTCGTTCCCGGATTCAGGAGATTGCGCAAGCCACGGCAGGTGGCGCGGGCGCCAGGCAGCAGCCAGCCATGGAGTCCATCGTGCACAGAGATTTACACCTGGCAATTAAGGACCGCCACAAGGAAACGGAGAAGGAGTACGCCGAGTGCAAGTGCACAGTGCTGGAGCTGGAGCGCCAGCGTGATGAGTTGAATGCCAGCGTGCTTGAGGCCCAGGCGCGGCAGGTTTCTATGCAGCGGAAGGCGGACGAATTCAAGAACTTTGTTGAGGCATTCTTTTTCAAATTGGGTACTATTACCCAAGGAAACAGGTTTGCCCAAGGCCCGTATTTTGATATTCTCCGGGGGGCGGGCCCCCCGGACCCCCAAATGTGACGGAGAGGCGGCCTTCGGCCCCGCGTACTGAACCAGGGACCCGTAGGGGTACTGAGAGCTTAACCCCTTGATTTGATTTGAAAAACACTGGGTTGAGGTGTATATGTCCGAGGTTAAGCGCCAGGAGGATGAGCGCGATGAGATTGAGCGCCAGGAGGTCAAGTGCCAGGAGAATGAGCGCCACTAGATTTCTTTTTGCGCCATGTTTGTTTAGGCACGGCGGCACCTGCAAGCCCGATGGCAGTCAGATCGTTACGGTACTTAGCATACCTGGATGGTTAGCAGGGCCGCCTCCATGACCCTCCCCTCCATGCCCCTCCCCTCCATGCCCCCACGGGTATCTGGAGGGGTGAGGTCAGGCTGGGAGGGGATGGGCGGAGCGGGGCGGGGAGTGGGGCTGGGCATGGTGATGAGGTGAGATGAGCCAGCAGATTTTATGGATTGTTATTGCGCTTCTGCAGGTTCACGGCTTCAGCGGGGCAGCGTGTTCTGGGCACGAGTCAGTATTTGATCACCCGCCCCCGCATCCAGTGTGGAGGATGACAAACTGGCAATGCGTCGCGGCATGAGTTCATTCGTGTGTCACGTACACCAGGGGTTTGAATTTTGACACGCACGGCGGCTATCGAGGCGCCGCTGGCACATCGTTATGGCCATGGCTGGAGAAGTCGAGATTAATTGTACATAATTATGGCGAACGGTCACAGCTGCATGCTCCGGCTGAACTCAATGCCAAAACTATGGGGATGCCAGCACGTGCCAAGCCGGGGTTCTGGGTGCTAAGCCGTTTTCTGGGCGCCAAGCCAGGGGTACGCCATTTGGGACGCGCGCCAAAGGCGGGGTTTTACACGGCAGACTGGGGCGTAGGCGCTGTATTCTATGGAGTGATCTGTTGCCGGTTGCACACCGGGTGCAAGTGACTGCTGTGTGCAGTACCGGTACGTGCGGCATTGTGGACCTGAGCAAGCTGAGACAGGGGAACCCCTGAGGCCTAGTGGTGTCGTGGCACGCGAGTCTCGTGGCACAATTGCGCACCGTTGCCAGGGCGGTTAGCCAAAGCCGGCGGGTTTGTTAATCAGCATGGTACGGCAACATTCCGTGAGCGGCAGGTGGAGGCAGCTCTGCCACCTCTGGCCACCTCTGGCAGCACGTTGGCTGGATCTATATTTCCATTAGGAAGTGCCTCTGACCGGGTGCGGGGCGCCCTTGCGTGCGCCGCCAGCGACAGAGTCTCCAAGAACCTAGTTAATGTTACACAGCTGGTCAGGTTTCTGCAGTCCCAGTCGCCTTGCTCCAGCGTGTGCCAGTAACATGAACCCACTCAAACAGAGTATGTGCTCCTGCGCCCGCAGCTGCGCTTTATTTGCTTGCCGACATTAACAGCAACAACTGCTGGTGAAGGGTGCCGCCCCTTCCCTCCTTGCAGCACGTGCGCATCTACTCCCTAACACTTATTTGCTACAACGCCGTGCGCTCCTGCTGCCGCCCTCGGGTGATGGGCTTGCCGGCAATGCGCCGCACGCGCCCACCACGCGCCGAGCGAGCCGGCGGTCAGCCGCCCTAAGTTTGTGTGCACGCCGCCTCCCTTCCTGCGAGCTCCGACGTCAAAACTCATTGTGACGGAATCCGTCTGCGACCGGTGCCGAGTCTGTTGCGCAAAGTGATTGATGTCCAAGCCGCAAACCTTGGCTACCCTCCCTGTCGTTCACCAGCTACGTTTCCGGGCCCTGTTTCGACCACCGTTGCCCCGCACCTCGTCACCAACGGCATAGCCCCGCAACGGTACACTTTCTCCGTTCCGGCAAAAAAACGCCTCCAGGTTTGACACTTCGCTTCGCCGAGGGACTTCTTCTTTCTGCCTCCGAGCCAGTCAGTGCACAACTGCACGCATTCGGCACCGTATGTATAGGCCGCCAGGCCCACCGCGCCGCGCCGCGCCACCAGACTCCACCACCACCGCCCTCACGTGAGCTCACGCAGGTGCGGGTGGGGCCGCCGCAGCAGTGTGCCTGCGGCCTAAATTACGAGGCCTGCGCGGGCGGCGCACTTTGTAAACACCGCGCCGAGCCCGCCAGGCCACCAAAGCTCCGCTAACACGCATCTATTGCGCCTTTGTTAGCACCCGCACCTTGATCCCCTTCGGCTCCACACGCACCCACAGGGCGCTTGGCGCACGGAAGTGGCATCCAAGGGTTGGGTCCTTTTAGGCAACCAACGTCACGCCGGTAGAGCAGCGCAGTGCCATGCTCTGCAAAAACAATCCTTCAACCCGGCTGGCAGCCGGAAATACACATGAAAGCAGCATTATTCTAACGTATCATACTTATTGCGTAGTGCGTACATAAGTTTAGTTCGCCGGGCGTGCGCGCCCTTATCGCCATGCCTCCCCGCCCATCTACCTCCTTGCTATGCGGGCCCCTCTTTTGCACGCCACAACGCCTCACGACAAGAAAATCAGCGTCCCCTCTCCCTCCCGTAGTTACCGGTATGATGAAATATATGCATCGGGACTGCGCGCATGCTGGCTGCAACGACACGCAGCGCAAGTGGCCCCGCCCAGAGGTGGCAGAGGCCGCCGCGCGGCCGCGGTCTCCTCGCCTCCCGCGGAAAGGCAGCCTGCGCTCCGCCCACCCATGCGCCCCGCGCCACCCCACCACCCCGCAGCTGTCCATCCACCTGTCCTCCACCGCGCCGCACAAACGTCATGTGCCGCATCCCCCTCGGGGCCGCCTCCCCCCTGTGCCCAGGCGCCTCCTCCAGGCGCCGCCAGCAGTCCTCTTGGCCGCTGCTCTACTCGGGCAGGTGGCACTCCGTGTTGGGAGCCGTGCCCTCCGCGCCGGGCTGGCCGGCACACCTGGGCGAGCGAGGAGGCGAGGGCAGAGGAATCCGGGAGTGGAGGGCGGTGGGCGAGGCGGCGGGGCACAGCGCGTCCGCGTCCACAGACCCCCGCTGCACCATGGGATGGGCGCAGCGGCGAGTGCCACCCTCCCCAGCGGCCCCTCGCGTTGCTACGCTTTCAACTCCTGCCACCCCCCATGCTGTATTACTGCTGTCCAACGCCCGCGGTATGAGCGACGCACGCTGACGAGTCGCCGACAGCTGGCCGCCGTCCCAATCTCCCAGCCTTCCCGAGCCATTCCCTGTCGCACGCTGCCGCTGCGCTCCCACACCGGCCCCCGCCATCGCGCCCATGGCTACACCGCCGCAGCTGCGCTGCTACAGCCGCGGCACGGCGCACTCACTGGCGCCAGTGGTTCTTGGCCAGGTGGGGGAAGCGCAGGCCGCTGCCAGTGCACAGCTCGCACAGCAGCCGGCCCTGGCCGTGGCAGCGCGGGCACCTGCGCGCATCGAGCCGGATCGGATCGATATCGGTCGCACATCACATGGCCGGCAGAAGCGGTGAAGGCCAAGTGGTGTTGCAAGACCCAGTCGCCAGACCCAGCACCCGGCTGGTGGGCCTGCATGCCTGGGCGCCTCCCAGTCAACCTCGGCGTCCCTCCCCTTCAATGTAACTGGCCTCCCTACGTCTGGCAAATCACTCCCAAGCTGCTCGGCCCTGCTCTCTCTCCCGTGCCTTCGAATCGCCTGATTCCTCCTCCCTCCCCTCCTCCCTCCCCCTCCTCCCTCCCTCCTCCCTCCCCTCCTCCCTCCCCTCCTCCCTCCCCTCCTCCCTCCCCTCCTCCCTCCCCTCCTCCCTCCCCTCCTCCCTCCCCTCCTCCCTCCCCTCCTCCCTCCCCTCCTCCCTCCCCTCCTCCCTCCCCTCCTCCCTCCCCTCCTCCCTCCTCCCTCCTCCCTCCTCCCTCCTCCCTCCTCCCTCCTCCCTCCTCCCTCCTCCCTCTCCCCCTCCTCCCTCCTCCTCCTCCTCCCCCTCCTCCTGCCCCCTCACCTGTTGCTGACCATGTACTCGGAGCTGGCGTACGGCACCTCGTGGCCCAGCCCCACCGCCAGGCGCAGCTGCCGGAAGGCGCCGCGCAGCATCTGGCTGCGCTCCATCGCGGCCGCGCCCAGGCGGCCCGCGCCCTGGGGCGGTAAAGGGGGGTTGGGTGGGTGGAGGTGGAGGGGGGGAGGGGGGAGCGTGGAGGGTGAGGGGTTGGAGGGGTGGGGGGGACGCGCGGGGAGAGCGCGCAGGCGGGGGTGGGTGGAGGGGCCGTGGTATGGCGCTCAGCATGTTGGGTGCAGGGCGATGACGAGAAGGCCCCCGACCGGACACACCGTCACCGTAATCAGAGGACAGATGCGATACAGTGCCACAGAAACTGCCAAAGTGCTGAGCTGGCGCGCTCACCTTGCACTGCGCGCACTCGACGGTGCCGCCGCCGCGGCAGCTGAGGCAGGTGCAGGGGCCGCGCTGCAGCGAGGAGGCGGCCTGTGAATACGGACACGTTTGCATGTTAATGGCATGCTGATGAGGGGTGCAGGTGGTGCATACATGTTTGCGGCGATGGGAGGTCGGGAGGGAGGCAAGGCGTTGGGCCGTGCGGGCCAGTCGGGCGGGACGCATATCGCGCCATATCTGCATGGATCCCTCCAAATTCGTGTGTCGATTTTGGCACCGCATCAAACAAATAGCTCGCTGCGCTTACCCGGTGCAGCATCGTGTCAACGCTGCGGCGCCAGGGCTCAGCGTCGGCGGCATCGAGCCCGTCGACGTTTGGGCTTTTCTCGCGGGCGGCCTCCCGGTGTGGGCCCTGTAGCACGGTGGGGGCGTCAGAAGTTGATGTGTTGAGTGATTTTTTGTGTCAAGGCAGGTGTCGGAGGCGCCGTGGAAGCCGCGTCCAAGCCCGGCTTCCGGCAAGCGCATGCGATTCTGACCCAGAGTCTCGAAACTGTGCGAACTCCCGACGCGGGCGTGCATATCAGCATCGTGCTCGTGCTATAGTCGCTATGGCACGGCACCCCATCCTCCTGCCCTCGACTCGCGCAACGCTGACTGTCGCAATGCATTTCCTTCGCCGCTCACCCTGATGAACTGCACGGCCACCAGCTTGCGGGTTGGTGTCGGCACTACGCTGTACTGCTTGTTCGGGGCCAGGGCCCTGGCGTTCTTCGGAACGAGCGACATTGTTCCTCGCGTTTGGTCTTCTCTCGTCGAGCCGCGCGAGAACGCAGAGTAACGCTGTCTAGGTCTCTTCTTTTGAGCAATCTAGCGCTGTAAAGTAGGCCGCAGTGGTCAAAACGACGAGCGTCGCGGACCGGGAGTGAGTCGGATGCTCCTTTAATTAACGGAAGCTGTCGCAAACGGTTGCGAGTGCGCTGTATGTGTGCGTGTGGGTGTACTTGGATGTGGACTGTGGAGGTCGCAGGCATTTACTCGGAGCTGCGAGCGCGGAGGGGTCCGCTGCCGTAAATTCGCCCATCGCCAAGACCTTCCATCGCCACGCGCGAGCTCGCCGACAGCCCGGCCATGCCTGCAAACAAGCACTTAGGTGTACCGAAGCCAGTTACAAGACGAATCTAATGAGAACTGCCAACGTGATTTGAAACCGGGCAAAATCGCAACCCTTCAGCGGCGACGCCACCGGTTCCTTCAGCAGATTGACTGAATTTCGACCTTCAAAGTTTTATTGGTAAGATTGCCGAGTTCAATGGCAGCCCCAGTTGCACCGAAAGCCCCAGTTGGTCCGCTGCGCGCTTGGCTTCAGCCTCCGCAATGCCAATTTAGCGTGAACAGATCAAGCCACATGTAGTCTCGCATTCACTTGCTTGGCAGCTCCGCGCTGCGCACACTGTCTTTGCGACAAGCGTTGCCCGGCGGGCTTGAAGCTCACGATATCCGCCGTCACCAGCGTAATGAGCACTAAAATTATGTGCACGCAGGCGCGGCCTGGGATCGCAGCCTCGTCACGCGGACGCAGGCGAAACAGCATGTCCGCGAGCGGACATGTTTCGGCAGCCCCGGCCTCCGCGGTCGGCCTGCCCACGAGCGCCGGCACGCAGCTACAGGCGCGGCGGCCGGTTACTCGACCTCCAGGCACCATTGGCGCAGCCGTGCCGCGACTCTTGAACTCGACTGTTGCACCATCGCACTGCCACGGCACCAAGTTGGGCCCGGCGCCGTCACACGCGCCGCCTCGACCGCGCTGCTTGCCGGTCGCTCGCTTCTTTCGCGAAGGCGGCTCCAGCAACCCCACTGGAACCAGTGGCAGCAGCAGCAGCAGCAGCAACAGTGGCAGCAGCGGCGGTAGCGGCAGCGCCGAGGGTGCGGGCGAACACGGCACCGGCGGCGTGGCGGCGGAAGACCAGTTGCTGGCGCGGGATGCGGGTGCTGCTGAGGCAGCTGCTGCGCATATCCCACAGCAGCCGCAGCACGGCAACGCGGTGCCATTCGTGCCGTCGACTCGGCAGCGGCACCAGGACAAGGTGCGTCTGCGTCCTCGAATCGGATGTGGTTGGGTGGGGGGCGGGCTGGGGGCGGGCGAGTGGGCTAACTCCGGCGCGGCTGTGGTGGGCTGCGGCGTTGGGCTGCGGCCGTGACGCAGCTGTTGCGGCTGTTGAAAGCTGCTGCCGTAATGCGCAGTTCTGCTTACTACGGTTGCTGACACATACCGTACACGCACCTGACACATACCGTACACGCACCCGACACATACCGTACACGCACCTGACACATACCGTACACGCACCCGACACATACCGTACACGCACCCGACACATACCGTACACGCACCCGACACATACCGTACACGCACCCGACACATACCGTACACGCACCCGACACATACCGTACACGCACCCGACACATACCGTACACGCACCCGACACATACCGTACACGCACCTGACACATACCGTACACGCACCCGACACATACCGTACACGCACCCGACACATACCGTACACGCACCCGACACATACCGTACACGCACCCGACACATACCGTACACGCACCCGACACATACCGTACACGCACCTGACACATACCGTACACGCACCCGCACCCCAGGCGCCCGACCTGCAGCCGCCGGACGCCTACATGGCTGCGCTGGCGGCGGCGGCCGTGGCGGCGCAGCAGGCGGCGGCGGAGGAGGCGGAGGTGGCGGAGGCGGCGGCCGCCGTCGCGGACCGCGACCTGCGCATGATGGCGGCCGGTGCCGGCGGCGGCGGCGGCGGCGGCGGTGACGGGGCGGCGGAGCCGGAGCCGTTTGATGAGCTGGGCATGGAGGCGATAATGGGTGAGCGAGTGAGCTGCTGCTGGGCTAGGCGAATGGAGTGGGCGGCGGAGTTCGGGGGCGCTGGGTGACGGGGCGCAGCGGGCTGGGCTGCATGAAGCGTGTGCATGTAGCGCAGGGTGAAGTGTGTGTGCACGTGCTTGGACGTAATTCGGGCGATGCGGCAGTTGGGGTGGTGGTGGAATGATGGGGATTTGTTTGCGATGCAGGGGGGCACCCACACACGGGAGCGGGCCTGCGCGCGCGTGCATGGCGGACTTGTTCCGTTTGTTTTGTGTTTAACACACGGGGGCACACACGCCACGCACGGGGGCACGCACGCGGCCTGACCTGGCCTCGCCCTTCCTGCAGAGCGGGAGCGGTTCGAGGAGGAGGGCGCGGTGATGGTGGAGCTAGCCACACGGCGCCGCAGCCCCGCAGGCCCCGCGGTCGCAGGCGATCGCGGCGGTGCTCGTGGCGCCAGCGGCGGCGGCGACAGCGGCGGCGCCGACGGTGACGCGGCCGATCTCGCCAACGTCATGCCGGCGCCGCCAGCGGCGGCGGCGCCGCCGCCGCCCAAGCAGCAGCAGCAGCACCGGATCAGGCTGGGCAAGGTCCCTCAGCGTCGCGCGAGCGCCGCAAAGGGCGGCGATGGTGGTGCTACAGCGTCCTCGCCGGCTGTGTACACGACCGGCCCGGACGTGCCCGATGACGAAGTGGCGCCGCACCGGCGGCGGCACAAGCAGCAGCAGCAGCCGGCGGCGGCTGTAGCACCCGGCCGGTCGAGGGCGGCGACGGCGGCGCAGCGGGTTGACGAGGCCGGCGACGGCTCCGGCAGTAGCAGCAGCAGCAGCCAACGGCACGAGTACGGCAGCGGCGGCGGCGGCGACCACGGGGCCCGTTGGGGGCGGCCGGAGTACGGCATCACGGAGCTGTACGGCAACAGCCCGGACGTACCAGACGAGGAGGTGGCGGGCGAGCAGCCAGCAGTGTACGACACAGTCGACGCCGTGAACGCGGCGGACACGGCGGCGGCGGGCGGCGGCAGCAGCAGCCGGGGGGCGCTGGCGGAGGAGGCGGTGCCGCCGCCGCCGCCGTCGTCCCTCCCCGAGGACATCTCAATCTCGCTCGCGGTTGCCGCCATCACGTCCGGCGGCGCCGCGCCGCCCCGACTCACCACGCCGTTGGCGCTACACGATCCGCCGCCGGCCTCGCCATCCGCCGCAGCAACAACCGCTTCAACCGCCGGCGGCCGGCGGTTGAAGTCGTTGAGCGACGTGGACCGGCAGTTCATCGAGGCGGCGGTTGCCAACGTGGTCAACGGCGACGGTTGGTCTGACTCGGCGCGCGCCCTCCAGTCCGCCATGCAGCGCGTCACGCCGCGGCCCGCCGCCGCCGCCAAGGCGCGCGGCCCCTCGCAGCCCTCCTACGCGCCGCACATGCACACGCCGCCGCCCGAGGGCACCAACCCCGGCGGCTCGTCGGAGCCGCAGAATTGCGGCATCCACGGTGTCGGCCTGGGCGGCGGCGGCGCCGCCGGCGGCCGCGGCCGCGGCGTCGGCGCGCTGGCAGCGGCCGTGGCGGCGGTCGCAGCGGCGGCGGCGAAGCCGCCGGTCGTCGCCGCGGGCGTGGTCGCCAGCGGGGCGCCCATGGCCAGTGGAAGTGGCGGTGGTGGCAGTGGTGGTGGTGGTGCGGGCGGCGGCTCTGCGAAGCCGGGCACCAGCAGGAGCGTCGCCGCCGGCGCGAGCGGCGGCGCCAGCGGTGCATCTGCAGGCGGCGGCGGCGACGGCCGGTCCGAGTCAGCGCCGCCGCCGGCGGCGCCGCCGGTTGTGGGGCGGCTGCCGGCGGTGCCATCGCAGACGTACGGCGTCATCGCGCGTACAGCAGCCATCCTGGAGGCGGACGGCCAGCTGACGCTGCTGGCCCGGCCCACGGGCCCCACGCCCGACCGCGTGCGCGCGGCCCTTCGGCTGCTGCACATGTCGCCAGACAGCCGCGCCTTCGCCTCCACCGCCGCCGCCGCCGTCGCCGCCGCCACCATCGACGAGGCCGCGGCGGCCGCCGTCACGGCGGAGGCCGCCGCCGCCGCCGCGGAGGCGGCGGCGGCGGGCGGCAGCGCCGCCGACGCGGCGGCAGCTGCCGGCGAGCGCGGGCTGGACATTGAGGTCATCGACCGGCGGGGGTCGGGCTCGACCACGGCGTCGCTGTCATCTGCGGCGTCCTCGCCGTTGACGTCGCTGGATGAGCTGATGGAGAACTCGCCGTCGCTGATGTTGGGCCAGACAGAGATCAACCCCGGGGACGTGGGCGCGGGTGAGGGCGGCGGCGACGGCTGCGGGGCTGGGTGGGTGGGTGGGGCGGTGGCGGCTGTGGGGCTGCCTGCCGGCGGTGGCTGCAGGGCTGTGTGGGTGCGTGGGCGGTGATGGGCGGTGGGCCGCGCAGGGGGCTCAGCAGGAATGGGCGCACCGTGTGGGTTTGGCATGGACACAAGGGCAACGGGTTGAATTGTCATGAATGGAACCCCACGCCACCCACGCCCCCGGCTGCACAAACCCCAGTGCATCCTGTACCGCTTTCCCATATCTTTGCAACCCCCCTGACCGCTCCGACCGCTCACCTCGCCACCATATCGCTCCCCGCCGCCGCCGCCCGCCAGACCCCGAGCCCTACCTGCAGCCGCGCGTGTGGGGCGACCTGGATCACATGCACGACCCGCACGGTGAGGGAAGGGTGGAGGGGGCGTAAGGGGGTGGATGGCTGAGCGTGTGGGTGGGCGTGACGTGCCCCTGCTCCTGCCCTTGCTCCTGCCCCTGCTCCTGCCCCCGCTCCTGCCCCTGCCCATCTGCCGGTGCTCATCTGCCGCTGCTCATCTCCCCATCACCACAACCGCCACAACCGCCACAACCGCTGCCACCACTACCGCTGCCGCCACAACCGCAGACCCGCACGGCTCCGGCCCCATGGGCGGAATGAACCCTCTGGCGTCCGGCATGCTGTCGGACGGCGAGGGCGGCGCCAACGGCCTCCTCAACGGTCTCAACGGCCTCCTCAACGGCCGCCTCAACGACCTCAACGGCCTGGGCTCCATGGGCGGCCTGGTGCCGCCGGGACGCGGCGCGGGCTGGCACGAGGACTACGACGAGGTCATGGGGCAGGTGAGGGGGGCGGGGGGCGGGGGGTTGCGGGGCGGGGGGGGGGGGGCGTGTGGCGTGTGCGTCGTGCCTGGTTAAAGGGAGGCTGGGACCGGGCCGCACGTCCCCCCGTCGAACCCATGCGAGATGCGACACACGCCACGGTTGTCACCCCGTCCCGCTTACCGGCGCACCCCACCCCTGCTGTATGGCTTAGCTTGGGCTGGTGTTCACAACCTCCCATCCCCTCGCTATTCCAACCATCCTTGCAACCCACCCACCCGCAGATCACCGACGGCCAGCGCAGCGGCTACACAGAGGACGGCGTCAGCGGCGGCACCTTTGACTCCGACTACTACTAATTGATGGGCGCCGCGTTCACGAATTGGCGGCGGCGCATTCGAATTCCCTCAGCTCTCACAGCTTTGTCGGTTGTCGGTTGGGTTTATTGCTTGGGTTGCTGCGGGTCTGACATGGCCACGCATGGGGAAATCGTGTGGCGCACAAGGCCGCACAACGGCGGCAGCGGCAGGGCTCTGTGGGGACGTGTTTCCGTACGAGCACATGAGTGACATGACAAACGACAGGAACCGAAGCGGGCGCGGGGCCATGCCGCTGGCGCCATGCCCACAGCGTGACACGCGATTGTTTAAAACTGTTTAGGCCTGTGGATTATTGTTTAGGACTGAGGACTGAGGCTGTCTGGCAGTTGGTCGCTTGTACATTGGGTGAGCAGGAGGCACCCTTGGACGTGCCCGAAACCGCACGAGCGACGCCGTCCTGGGTCCTCGATTGTTGCCGCCTTGCGGCCCGTGGATGATGCATGCGATGGATGGGTGGTTGGTCGCCTTAGCTTTGACTGGCGCGTTGCACTGATGTTCAATTTGCTCGTGGGTTGACAGACCTTACGTTGCAACCGTATTGGCGCTCGTATGGGGCCTCACATAGTGCGGCTGCGCAGGAGCGTGCGCCTTTGGAGCTTTGCGCATTGTGCTACCTCATCTATTTAGGCAAACGAGACGCGCTGTGGAATGTGTTTGCGGTAGGCGGCGGCGCCACCCACGGGTTGCCAACATGCGACGGCGCCTGCTGTCGCCTCCCGCTTGCACGCAAACTGGGGGTGCCGCGCATGTGGGGACACTTACGATTCGAGGGTTGAGTATTGCTGGCGGTCCCTTCTCAGGCTCTCAGGTCAATGCCCTGACCCCGAGACCCCGTCGACATGGCAGCGATTGGGGGCGTGTGGGGCCACATTGGCGATGTACAGCTTGCGCCATTGTTTGAAATGTACAACACGGTACCCGATTACGACAGGTTGTTGTGGATGAGTGATATCCGTAGCGTGTGAGACTGTGCTGGGGCAAGACGATTACCAGGCGCGCATGGCCATCGCTGTCCCCTTGGCGCCGTTAGCAGGTGGGGGGGTTATGCTTTGGGTATTTAGTATTCACTGTGGGTTACAATTTGAGGCACGCTGCACATGCGGTCACATGGGGCACCGCGGCAGGCGTGCTCGACTCTGGGGTCATAGTATGCTTTACCTTGTAACTCACGCGGTTGCAAGCAGGGGCCCCGCACTCCCACCACGCCGTTCCACAGGCCGCAGACTGCGAGATTCAGGAGCTCCGGAAGCAGTCAGTGCCGACAGACGCCTGCCTATGCCCTGACACGCGGCACGCCTCACTGCCTCACCAGTCACCATGCCTCATCACCTAGCGCAGGGCAGCCCCTCAGCTGCCTGCATTGGAACCTGTGTGGAGCAAGGCTCAGGCAGGCTCAGGCAGGCGTCACGGACAGTGCCGACTCTCGTGCCAAACCCGCATCTGATGCAGGGACGAAACGCGCCGCTGCTACGTCTCGAATACGTTTTTTGCAGAGAAGCACATATACTATAAGGAATTACAAGCTATCCCAGCCTGTTGAGTGAACACAACGTTTTGCTGCGTCTGATTTTGCTTCGCGTGCGGCACTGTAGCAATTTATGCGACCATATAAATTAATACTATGGCAAGCTTCTTTCAAGCAGCGCTGCGGGGAAGGCCGCGACTAGTGTTCGCGGCGAGCTCGGCAGTCTCAGCCGCGCTTGCAGCGACCGCGCTGGCTGGCGCGAGCACCGCGCATGAGTCGTCTCCTGCCGATGCTTCATTGCGGGCTGGTGAGGGAATCGCCGCCTGTGCGTTCTCCCGCGCGCTCAGCGGCCCCTTGGGTCGCAGCCCTGCCCACTCTACTCCCCGGCCGCGCGCCGGCGTCCATTCAACCACTGCTCCCTCACCCCAGCGACGCATACGCACCAGACCATCATCAACACGGCGAGGCCCCGCGCACGACCTTCACATCAAGCCTTGGCCCGCCTTGCCCCTTTCGCACGTGCAGGCCTTGCCACGCCCTCCGCGCCAGCTACCGCGCCTGGGTCCTTCGCCGCCGCCGCCGCCGCCCCCGGCCCCGCCGCCCGCCTGCCGGAACCCGACCCGCTGCCTGCCAACCCGCTCCTCCCAACCGACAAGCTTAGCTGCAAGGCAGCTGCCGCGCAGCCCCGCGCGCCCCTGGTGCTGGTGGCTGCCGGCAGCTTCAACCCGCCCACAGTGATGCACCTGCGGATGGCGGAGCTGGCGGCGAACGAGCTGATGAGGGTGAGGGCCTGGGCGTCGGTGACGGTGTGGGCGTGGGCGTGGGCGTGGGCGTGGGCGTGGGCGTGGGCGTGGGCGTGGGCGTGGGCGTGGGCGTGGGCGTGGGCGTGGGCGTGGGCGTGGGCGTGGGCGTGGGCGTGGGCGTGGGCGTGGGCGTGGGCGTGGGCGTAGGCGTGGGCGTGGGCGTGGGCGTGGATTGCATTCGGGAGCGGGAGCTGCAGAGAACCTACGAACATGAACCCACAAACCCAGCAGCCCTCCAAACCACCACATGTAGGTAACTTCGCTGGCCAATGTTCGAATTCCCCCTCCTCCCGCTCCACCCCCCACCCCCAAACCCCCACACAGCGCGGGCACGACGTGTGGGGTGTGTACCTGTCCCCCGTGGCTGACGCGTACGGCAAGGCGGGGCTGGCGCCCGCCGTCGACCGGGTGGCCATGTGCCGCCTCGCCGCCGCCGCCACCTCTGCCGCCGCCACGTGCGCCCGCGTGGGCGTCAGCGCGCATGCAGGCGGCAGCGACGCGGGTGGCGGCAGTGCCCAGGGCGGCGGAGGGGCCGGGGGAGGCGGGTCCGGCGGCGGGGGTGCAAGTGCGACAGCGGGTGCTGGCGGCAGCGGCGGCGGCGGAGGCGTTGAAGAAAGTCAGGCGCATCAGCCGCCACAGCAGCTACAGCCGCCGCCGCCGCAGCAGCAGCAGCCGCAGCAGCAGCTACTGCCGGACCCGGAGCCGGACCTGGTGATGGTGTACGGGTGGGAGGCGGCGCAGCCGGGCTACACACGAACCCTGGCGGTGCTGCGCCGGGTGGAGGCGGAGCTGCGGGCCTGGCTGCAGCAGGTGGAGGATGGCGGGGCCGGGGCCGGAGGCGGACCGGAGGGCGTAGAGCGGAGCAGCCAGCAGCCGCCGGGAGCAGGGGCCGCGGCGAGGGGTGGGGAAGCGGCAGGAGGTAGTGCGCCGGGCTCGGCGACAGCGGAGCCGCAGACGCCGGCCGGGACGGGGCAGCCGGGACGCCACCTGCAAGAACAACAGCACCAACCGCAACACGAGCAGCAGCAGCAACAGCATGACGAGCAGCAGCAGCAGCAGCAGCAGCAGCTACAGCCGGTGCGGGCGATGCTGCTGTGCGGCGCGGACGTGCTCGCGTCCATGGCCAGCCCCGGCGTGTGGCGCGACCCAGACGTCATCCTGCGCGAGCACGGCGTGGTGTGTATTGCACGCGCCGGCAGCCCCCTCGACGCGCTGCTGTCCACCCCGGGCAACGTGCTGCACGAGCACCGGGACCGTGTCGTACTGGTGACCGACCACGTGGGCAACAGCATCAGCTCGTCTGCCGTACGGGCCGAGCTGGCGGCGGGCCGGCCCGTACGGCACCTGCTGCCGGCGGGCGTGCCGTCGTACATCCACGCGCGGGGGCTGTACGGCACGGGTATGCGTGGCGGCGGCGGCGGCGCCGGTGGGGCTGGCGGCGATGGGGTGGGTGGCGGCGGCGGTGGAAGCGGCGGTGGCGGGGAAAAGGCGAGCGGTGGTGCCGTGGCGGGCGCAGGGCGTGTTGGTGGCGGCGGCATGGCGGAGCGCGCGGGCAGCATTGCGGTGCTTGTTTGAGGCGGGCGCGGTTGGAGGCTGGGGCTGACTGGCTGACAGCTTTGAATGCTTGTGGGCGCGAGTGGGGTGCGGGGTGCGTATGGGGTGTGCCTGTCAGAAGGTGTGGTGTTTGCATTGCTGCGTGCGATACCCGCGCGCCCGCGCTATGACGCAGTGCTGAGACCAGGCTGAGCACCCGTGACCATGGCCAATTTGACTCTCGGCTGCAGCGCTGTATGCACCCCTGGCTGTATGGGGTGCTGACCGCCTCTGCCACACCAACCCCGCTGGTCGTAGAGCGCAGCCAATGTCCATTACCGCAGTAACATGTTGGTTCCGCGCGCGGGCCGAAACAGCAGCCGCAGCGCACGGTATCCTTTTGCTGACGCACACGCATTTGGCGTGACGCCGGATCTTAGAAGAACCCCCACCAGCACCACTGACACACACACACACTCCCCAACACGCACATTTTTCATTCGTCGCTTTAGCAGGACTCCTCACCAAACCGGCACATGCTGGTCGCCTGCGCAGCGACGCACCCCGACACACGCGCGAGGCCAGCCCCTGCCTCATACACCCACCAAGGATCACGCCGCCACGCCCGAAGGTCACGCGGTGCGCGCACACCCTTTTCTTCGGGCTGCTCCCCAGTTCACTCCGCCCCCTCCGGCCGCTATTCCACGCCCGCCCCTCCCCAGCCGCCACCGGCATTCCGCTGCCGCCCCTGATCACGCCCACGCCTACGCTGCGCCCAGCCGGCACATGGTCCTCCGGTCAAGACGCACCGTCGCACCTCCTCCTCTCCGGCAGGAGCGCCCGCCCCCCTCTCTCCAGACATGGGGCTCACGCCGCCAGCCGCCGATCCGGCGCCATGCCACAATCAGCGCTTTATTAGCCTTTGTGCTGAGTGTCCCCTTGTGTCCGCTATGTCGCCTATGAGATGCTCGTCGCTGTCGCCGCCGCCCTCTAGGACAGGAAGATGGCGGTGCACTGCTTGCGCGTGTCGTCGGGGCTGGTCACGGTGTGGCCCTGCGTGCGCTCGCTCTCAAAGATCTCGTAGTCGTTGCCGCCCTGCAGCGAGTAGGGGGGCGATGGGGTGATGAGGTGACATGGATGATGAGAGGAGGAGGCGGAGACGGTTGCAAGCGGTCCTGTGCCCCTTCCTTACCCTTCGCACCGGTACCGCTGATCCGCTATGCAGCCCCGCCCCTCCTCCTCCTCCTCCTCCTCCCCGCTGCCCCCCACCCCTTGCACCCAACCGACACAACAGCGCCACACGCACCTTGTAGGTCTTGTCGCCGAAGAAGTGGATCTCGTCAAACTCCTTGAGGAACTGCAGGCAGTAGGTCTTGTCCCAGCCCTGCGGCCAGGCGGGTGGCGGCGCGGGAGGGAGGGAGGGGTTAAGACTCCAGGACTTGTCGCTGCCACGCGTCTTTGCAGCAACCCGCATGGCGCCGCCACCCGCCCCTCCCGTTTCGCACCCCCCATCCACCCACCCACCCACCCATCCACCCCACGCACACCACACTCCCACCCACTCAACCCCGACCACACTCCCACACCACACCCACCACACCTGCGGGAACACGTCGAAGCTGATCTGGCCGCCGATGGAGTAGGTCAGCCCCAGGTGCGCGAACTTGGCCTTGAGCACCTCCACGAACGCCTTGCGCACGCCCGCCTTCTCGTCGTACTTCTCAAACTCGTCGCGCTCCGACTGGCTGCGGGGCGCACGGGGAAGGAGAGCTAGAGTTGCAGGCGTGTTGGCAGGCAGAGGCCTTAGGGGAGGGGTTGGTGGTGGCGGATAGGGGAGGGGGACAGGTGCCGCGGCGGCCCTACGGACGCCCCCGCCAGGCCCACCCGGCGGCAACCTTCCATCCATTTTGGGATCGGAAGGAACTACCCCACCCCTCCCTTGGCCCACCCGCCCCGCGCCTCTCTCGGCCCACCCGCCCGCCCACCGCCCACACCCGCACCTGCAGTTGCGGCCGATAGGGCTGACGTTGAGCATGCCGTTGCGGAACTCCACGAACGTGCCGCGCTTGATGGGGATGTCCAGGTCGGCGATGTAGTGCAGCACGAAGTTGATGAACTCCTGCGGGCGTGCGGGTGGCGGCGGTGGGGAGAGGACGAGGAGGGCGAGGGGGAGGGGGCAGGAGAGGTTGGCGTGTGGACACAGCCACAGTGGGACGCATTGACCGCATTGCCCAGTGGCTGCTTTGCTCCCGCGGCTGGCGCCCCTGCTGAGGGAGTGCATCCGCACCCGCTCGCTCTCCGCTCCATTCGCCCCTCGCCACCGCGCGACTCTGTCCGCGACAATCCCCGTGCGCCCAGATGGTTGATTTGGGAATTGGAAAAACTACCTCGCACACACGCCTCCCCTGGGAGGGCCCCTCCTCCACTTCTGCCGCCTCCTGCTGACATCCCTCCGTCCCATCGTTTCCCGCTGGCGTTCCCTCCGTTCCCTTCGCTCCCTCCGTTCCCTTCGCTCCCTCCGTTCCCTCCGCTCTCTCCATGCCCCCTGGCGTTCCCTCCGTTCCCTCCATACCCTCCGCCGCCTCACGCTCGCACATGCTCGCCCGCCCGCCCGCCCCGCACCTTGAGCTTGTCCTCGCCCAGGAAGGTCTTGAGGCTCTGGATGGCGAGCTCCTTGCCCTCCTTGTACGCCACCAGCCCGTTCTCGGCGAACACGTAGTCGTACTGCGTCAGCACTGTGGTGTTCGAGGGCAGTTGTACGGGGGAGGGGGGAGAGTGCGGTGTGGGCAGCAGACAGTGGCGGAGGACAGAGACAGGGGGACGGGCTGGCCAGGGTGCGGTGTGGGCAGCAGGCAGTCGCGGAGTGGGTGGGTGGGGCCGGCGGCGCATGCCCGGCAGGACCACGGCAACAGGCGGCAGCACGTGAGGGAAGTGGAGAGAGGGGCCGTCTGGTGTGTCCAAGCGGGCGCGCGGTATCAAACGGGTGGGTGGGACAGCGAGGCAAGCTAGAGCCGGGGCGCGTGCGTGTGGCGGTTGCGCGCTTCGCGAGGAATCCTGGCAACAGACTCACGTCCGTCGCCCAGCTGCTCAGCAATCTTGTGCAGATCGGAGCCGCCCACGATGCCGACCTTGACCTTCTGCTCGGGGGCATCACACGACGCAGAATCGAGGTTGGCGGGGCCGAGAAGTTTGCGCGAAGGCCAAATGCACCCGTCCTGAGCCCCCAAGTACCTTGCGCAGCTCCTGCATGAAATCCAGCATCTCCTTGGTGGCCACCTGCACCGCGAGCCGGCCCAAGAGCCCGAAATGTCAACCTTCGATCGCAACATTCCCACGCACTTCCAGCGGCTGGAGGCTCCCAGCTTGGCACACCTTGCGGGGCGCAGTCAGAGTGCCATCCACATCAAAAAGAGCGATAACCTGCTTGCCGGTCATGTTTGCGAGGCTGGAACAAGTTTGGAAAACAACAGGTGACCTGTGTAGTGGCTCGCTTAATATGTGTGGTTTATGCACTGTGCCAATCCGCGTTGCAGCAAGCCTTTTTAATGCTCGGCCCCCGAAGAGGCAGTAGCACCGCATGCAAGCAGCCCGTAGTTTGCGTGTCGATATTCCAACCCGCAATTAAATTACAGCGTGTCCTACTTCACAGAATATCTATCTTGTTATTGATGCCTTGGGCACCAGGTTGTGTGACGGGCTACCACGCGTGGCGCTTTCCCGCGCGTGACCCGTGCTGTCCCCTTGGTTGCGCCGGCCCGCGGCTGGACGCGCATGTACCTCTGCAAAACCTTCCCCGCCCTGCACACACAACACCATTGCAATGAAATTCGCCCTCGTGGCCCGGGGCCCTTGCCACATTCCAGGCCTACAACAACCCGTTCACCCCTCTGCGCCCCGAGGCTGTTCCACACACCTGGCCAGCTCCAGAGCGCCTGCCCTCCGTCCGAACAATGCACCATAACAAACCGCGCAACCTGCCACATTAACATCCAAGCAAACAACTAACTTAACACAAAGCCGCCTGAGCATTCGCATCAGGCCATTGGAAAGACGGCGCCAGGCTCACGGAGCGCTGCCCTGCTCAGGCTTCCACGCACGTCCCGCCCCACCGCCCATCTGCACCACAATCCCGGGCACAGCCATGCCACCAGCGGCCGCCTCCGCCCCGGCCGCCACCATCCCGCCCACCGCGCGCACCGCCGCGTGCCGCGCCGCGCGCCGCCGCCCGATCCGCCGCCGCCGCGCCGCCGCCGCAGCGGCGGCCGCGTTGGGGGCCCAGCCCGGCGCGCGCGCGTAGCGCCGCCGGCGGCTGACCGCTCGCACCATGCGCTGGCAGGTGCGCAGCTGGTGCGCGGACAGGGCGGCCGCCACCAGGTCAAGGCGGGCGCGGAAGGCGCGCACCCAGGCGCCACGCGGCCGCAGCGGCGAGTACAGCAGCAGGCGCGCCAGCTGGTATACGCAGGAGGCCTGTGGGCGTGTGTGGGCGTGTGTGTGAGCGCGTGCAACACCAGCCCAAGCCCGGAAGTACGGAACCCACGCCAGCGAAAGCCAGCCCTAGACACACGGAACGCTTGTTGTGCATGAGCGCATATGTAGCCCGGAGCGCAACGCGAAAGCATCACTCGTGTGTAGCACTCACCGGGAAGGCCGGGAGCGAGGCCTCTGTGGCCGCGAACAGCGCGGCAGCCCACCACGCCGGCGGCGCCGCGCGCAGCGACCGCAGCCCCTCCACCAGCGCCGCCAGCGCCAGCGGCGTCATCCGGGACAGCGCCGTGCGCCGGCTGTAGCTGCTGCTGCTACTACCCCTGCTGCTGGTGCTGGTGCTACTGCCGGGTCGGCTGTAGCTGGCCGCGCCGCTGGCGCTGGCCAGGGCAGCAGCGGCGGGCCCGGGTGCGGGTGCGGGCCCGGGGCCTGCGGTCGCGGCCCAGAAGGCCGCACGCCACCTGGGGCCCGGCGCCAGCCGCGCCCGCGCTGTGTACAGCAGCAGCAGCGCCAGCTGCGTGGGCGTCAGCGGCGCCGCGGGCGGCCGCGCCGCCGCGCGGGGCGATGCCCCGCCCGAGGGCTCGCCGCCGCCGGCCGAGCGGCCGGAGGGTGCAGCCATCGCTGCGGCCGCGGCGGCGCCAGTGACGTCGGGCTGCAGATATGCAAGTGACGCAGCCAGCAGCCGTCGCCGCCAGTCCGTCCCCGCCGCCGCTGGCTCAGCAACCGCCATCGCCGCCGCCGCCGGCCCCACCGCCGCCTGTGTCGCCGCGGACTCAGCCCGTGCCTCGCCATCCGCCGCGGAGGACGCTGGGGACACGGAGGAGCCCACGGAGGTGGCGGAGGAGGCGAGCAGGCGAGGCACGCGGTCACCCGTCAGCCCCAGCCGCCCCAGCGCCCCCAGCGCCTGCACCAGCTCCCTCCCAGACATGTACGGCAGCTGGGGCGCTACAGCTCCCGACACCAGCGCCGCCGCCAGCCCGCGCGGCAGTAGCAGCGCCGGCGCGGCGCTCTGCCGCGCCCGCCGCCGCCGCGCCGCCTCCTGCTCCGCCGCAGCCGCCGCGGCGGCGGCCGCCGCTTCATGCCGCCGCCGGTGCTGCTCGATCCGCCGCTGCAGCCGCTGCTGCCGCGCTGCTAACGTGGACTGGGTTGACACCGCCGGGCCCAGCGGCACCTGCGCCGCCGCCGCCGCCCCGGCTGCGCCGTTCACGCGCGGCTGTAGCTTGCGCAAGCTCGAGCCCCCAGCCGGCGTCCAGCCGGGCAGTGACCAGGCGGGCCAGGGCTCGGCGCCAGAGGGATGGGAGACATCGGCGCTGGGCGCCGACACACCTGCAGCCGGCTGCGGCTGTAGCTGCTGTGGTGGCTGTGGCTGTGGCTGCAGCTGTAGCTGCGGCTGTAGCAGCCGCGCCAGGGCCACGAGCATGGTGGCGCAGCTGTTGGCGTGGTAGGCGGCCAGGCGGGGCTGCGGGCGGGAGGGAGGGAGGGGTGTGCAAGTGTGGGCGGCAGGAGGAAAGCGAGCGTCAAACGAGATACGGATAATGGCGAAAGAGGTGTGGCGTACCAATGATGTTGGCAATATTGGTGTGCTGGAGTGATTGATGGTGTGGGTAGTCAGGGGGTGAAACCTACATGAACTCACCTATAGCTTGCCATTCCCCACTTCCCCTACCATCCTTGCAACCCCCCTGCCCCCCACCCCATCAACCCCGGATCCGGCGCCTCACCTGCACCGCCCGCTGCATGAAGGCCCACAGCCAGTCGGGCCGCGGCCGCACGCCCCAGCGCCCCAGCGCCACCAGCACCATGCACGCCTGCAGGGGATGCGAGGCGTCGTCGCACAGCACACGTCAGCACACGTGTGCCGTCGGCCAGCGACCGTCAGCGCAACCAAGTGGCGGCCGACAGATAGGACCAGAGTCACCGGACCCAGGCCAGCCGGCCTGTCCCAACTACCCTTTCGACAGTCAAGAGAGCCCCTGCCGCGCCGTTCCGTGCCCTGATTCACGCGCCCCTTAAAGCGCTCCGCTAAGGCTGTTCCTGGCTACGCCGTCACGTCTTAAATTATCAAGAGTGGACCCCCCAGCCATCGTTCCGCGCCTCCAAGCTCGCACCTCATCAGGCTGCAGCTGCTCCGCCGCCGCCGTCACCGCCGCCGCCGCCGCGCCCAGCCAGCCGCCGCCTGGCGCCCAGCGCACCTCCGCCACCGCCCAGCACAGCCGCGCAAGCAGCGCCGGCGGCAGCTGCGCCAGGTGCCCCGGGCTGCTACTGCCGCAGCAGGAGCTGGAGCTGGGGCTGGCGCTGCTACTGCCGCCGTCGGCGGTGCTACTGCCAGCGCTGGCGGCGAGAAACCGCTGCATCCAGCCCGCCGGCGGCCTCATGCCCAGCCGGGCTAGCGCCCAAAAGGCCCGGGTCAGCTGTAGCAGCTCGTCCGTGTCGCGGGGGCCTGCTACTGCCACCGCTGCACCTTGTGCTACTGCCGCCACCGACGACGCAGCCGACGACGCCGACGTGGTTGGTACCGTTGTCCCCTGTGCCATCGGCAATGGCGTTGGCGGCAGCCGCGCGACCAGCTGTAGCAGGGCGGCGGCGTCCGCGTCGGCAGCCACCGCCGCCGCTGCTGCCGCCGCCGGGGGGGCCTCGTCGGGGGCCGCCGCCTCTGTTGTGTCATTGCGGCCGGGCCCACGCCTGCCCCTACTGCTGCTGCTGCTACTGCCCTTGCAGATGGGCCCGTCAGCGCGAGAGGGCAGTGCGGGTAGCGATTGTGGCGGTGGCGTCGGCCGTGCGAGTGGACTGACGTCGCCCGGACGCGGCCGCCTACGCAGCTGCCGTGCGGTCGCCTCCGACTGCTCTGGTAATGCAAGTTCTTCTGCCTGCGACCTGCCTATTCTCCTGCTGCTGCTACTGCTTCTGATAGCGCTGCTGCTGCTGCTGCTGCTGCTGCTGCTGCTGCTGCTGCTGCTGCTGCTGCTGCTGCTGCTGCTGCTGCTGCTGCTGCTGCTGCTGCTGCTGCTGCTGCTGCTGCTGCTGGTATTGCTGGTCCCGTGACTGCTGCTGCTACTGCTGCTGCTACTACTACTCCTGTCCTCGTTGGTGGTGGCCGCAGGCATGGCTGCTTCTTCGTCCACGCCGCCAGTGCTACTGCTGCTATGGTACAGGGTGCTGCTGCTACAGCCACTGCTACTGCTACTGCTGCTGGCGCCGCCGCCCATCTCCTCCTCCGTCAGCAGGTGCCCGCGCAGCGCCTCTGCCCCCGGCCACTCGAATAGCGACCCGCTGCTGCTACTGCCGCTACTGCTGATGCCGCCGCCGCTGCTACTCCCGGCGTGCTGCTGCGCGCGACCGATGTTCCTGAACTTGGCGATGGCGTGTAGGAACTCAACCGCCTCGGCCGCGCCGATACTGCCGCTGCCGTGGCCGCTGCCGTTGCCGCCCGTCGAGCCCGCGCACCCGTCCACATCGCCGCTGCCGGTGGCTGCCCCGTCCGCGCCGTCGCTGCCGCTGGCGCCGCCGCCACTGGCGCCCGGCGGCGGCGGCGGTACTACTGCCAGCCCCGCGCGGATGTACGACATGAAGCACGTCGTGAAGGCCAGATCCAACTGCCGCGCGGCGCCCTCAACCGACAACGGTCGATCGCCGGCCGCGGCGGCGGCGGCGTTCGCCGCCGTCACTGCTGCTCCAGCAGCGCCCGCAGTCGCGGCGGCATCCGCACCCGACCTCGCCAGCTCGAGCAGCTGCGCCGGCGTGCCGGCCGCCCACTCCGCCGCCGCCGGCCCCTTGCGGGCTGCGTGGATCAAAAAGTACCGGCCCGGCCCCGCCGGCGCCAGCGCCGCCAGCGCGCCCAGCGCGCGCGCCGCCGCCGCCGGCGCTAGCCGCCTCAGCCCGCCCCGTACCAGCGCCTGTACGGCACGAAGCAGCAGTACACGTCCGATCGTACCGCTGGCGGGCGCGTACGGCCACATGGCGGGCGCCGCTATGCACTCGAGCAGCTCGACCAGGCCGGCGGGCGGCAGCCGGTGCAGCCGCGGCGCCAGCGCCGCCAGGGCCGGCAGCAGCCAGCGCGGCTGTAGCAGCGAAGCTGGCGTCGCCGGCGGCTGCGGCTGCGGTAACCCCTGCGACGGCGACGGCGGCGGCGGCGACGGCTGTAGCAGCGCCAGGCGGTGCGGCACGAGTGCTACAGCCAGCGCCAGGTCGAGCCCGGCGCTGCTGCCGGCCAGGCCGGGCGGCGCCCCTGCCGAGCTGCTGCCTTCCGCGGCCCCTGCAGCCAGCCCTCTGCCGCCGCTACTGCCGCTGCTGCTGCGCTCCTGCTCCTCCTCGAACAGCACCGCCGCCATCTCCAGCAACCGCTCTGCTACAGCCACCGCCTCCAACCTCTCCGCCGCAGCCTCCGGCCCAGCGGATGCCGCCGGCGCTGCGTGCTCCGCCGCCTCGCCCACCGCCCACAGCGCCGCCGCCACATGCGCCGCGCCGCACCTGCCGCCGCCGAGTCGCACGGCGCCGCTGCGTAAGGCACCCGCGTCCGTACTGCTGGCGCCGCCGCCCGACGGGGCGCAGCCGCCGCCCGCCGTACCGCTGGGGCAGCAGTAGTACGGCGACATCAGCTGCGACACCTCACTGACCGTACGCGCCTGCCGTACCGCCGCCAGCAGGTGTGACCCGTACAGCGGCGGCGGCGGCGGCCGCAGGGACGACGAAGCGCGCGCCCCGGGCCGCGTCGGCGTCGTCGGCGGCATGGCGCGGGGCACCGCGAAATCAGGTGCGCTGGCAACGCGTTCCGAGCTACTGCTACTGCTGCTACTGCTGCTACTGCCCGCGGTGCCACCACTGCTGCTGCTGGTGCTGCTGCTGCCGGCGGTGAACGGTCCGTGGCCCGCTGACCGACTGAAGCTGCCAAGCCCGGCCGCCTGCGAGCTCCGACCTAAGCCCAGCCCGCTTGCGCCAGCGCCGGCACCGCCACTGCCTGCGCAACCGCCACCACTGCCGCCGCTGCCGATGGCACCACCACCACCACCACCACCGCCTGCGCTAGCGGCACGCGTGCCGGACAAGGAGGCGGTGCCACGGGCCCCCAGGGCCTGGGCGCCATGACCCCCGGCCCAGCCCCCGCCCAGTGCCAAGCTGCGCCCGCCAACAGGCGCTGTCCCAACATCGGAGGCCGTCGAGACGAAGCCAGCCCCCATCCCGGGCGCGGGGCCGGACGCAGGCCCGGCCCCAGTTCCATGCGGCACGGCTCGCGCCGCTGAGCCCGCTACAGCCGCTGCCGTTGCTGCGGCTGTAGCCGTTGCGCCCGGCGCCACGAGCTGGTTCGGTGCTGTCGCGTTGAGGCTGACGCCTCGGCTACTGCCTCGGCTGCAGTGGGTGCTGTTGCTGCTGCTGCTGCTGCTCCCGCGGCTGCCGTAGCCGGGCCCAGCGCGCGCTAGTGAGTGGCGGTAGCCGCCCCGCTGTCCGCCCGCCGGGGCGCTGAGCAAGGACACACAGCGCGGTGCGTCCTGAACAAGATACTGTTGATTCTGCTGAAGCTGCTGCTGAAGCTGCTGTGTCTGTGGCTGCTGCTGTTTTGGCCGCGGCTGCTGCGGGTTTTGGCCGTGCCAGCCTTGCAGCGGCAGCGCCGCCGCGAGGGTGTAGCTGCCGCCCCGCCGGCGCAGCAGCGGGCGTGTCCGCTCATGCGGCTGATGCGGACCCGCGTCGTGCGGTAGGTGCTGCTCGTTTGAATGCGCTGTCAGCATCGCATGTGGATCCGGATCTGAGCGCACAACCTCTGTGCCCCCGCCAGCATGCCCTGCATCGACAATCGTGCCGGTGGACGCAGCTGCGCCGCCGCGGCTGCCGGCGGTGCTTGGGTTTGGCGCCGCGCGCGGCTCGCCCCCCGAGTCAGAGCGGGAAGGGTGGGGGTGCTGCGGGTGAGGAGCCCCCGCCGCCCGCAACAGCTCCGGCTGGTGCCTGTCCGACCAGCCGCCCTCCTGCTCCTCCTGCTCCTCCTGCTCCTCATGTGCATCCTGGGTCGGGTCCCCTTGCCCAGGCTGGCGCTGCTGCTGCTGCTGCTGCTGCTGCTGGTGGCGCTGGCGCTGGGAGTGGCGGTGGTCCCCCAGCTCCGCCCCGTCCGCGCCAAGCAGCCGTTGTTGCGGCACGGTCGGCGCAAGCGCGGCGCGAGCGAGCGTTTGCGGCGGCCCCACCAGCGTCGCGGCTGCCGCTGCGAGCGTTCCCACGAGGCGGTGGGCCGCAGCGGCGACGCTGCCGCGGCGGGATGCCGCGGCGCTGGGGTGCTCGGGCGGACTGGGGTTCACACGCCAAAGCGCAAGCGAGCGGGCGCTTCGCGCGCAGGGCGCTGCTGGCAGATCCCCGGAGGCTGCTGCGAACTTTGTGCTCTGATGAGCACAAGACGCAGGCTTGCTGGCGCCCAGGCCAGTGTTCCCGAGCGCAGCGGAACCGAACGCGGTCATGCTCTTGCGCCTGCGGCTCCTGCCTTTCGCGGATCCAGTGCAGGTGGCGCAGTTGCACTAAGATGCGAGTCAACTGGGTCGTCCGGGCCCCATCCTATGCGTGCGTGCACGCGGACAAGCCCCGCGCTGATTGCTTTTTGAGCTGCCACGCGTGAGATAGAGTCCGGTTAGCGCAAGTTAAACTATAGACTTCAAGAACAAAATATCAGCTGCTATTTTATGAGGAGAGCGCGCCTCAGGCCTACAACACCAATTTTTGGCGTTTTTCCTCGGTATTCCCCCACGAGCTTGTAAGGCGGTCATATGACGGTAAAATACACGCTTTGGGTGGCTTGCGCTTAGCGAACTGCTTGTTTCATTGGAATGGGGCTGGCATGGGCTTGCAAGTTTTTGGCCCGGAGTCTATACATAGTCACGCTGTGACCACGATAACTTATCGCTCTATTCACTCACTCCGACGCCCTTCTCCTTCCTTTGTCCTGTACCTTTTGCAAAATGGCCTTCGCCGTGAAGTCGATGCGCGCCGCTTCTGGCCTGCGCCCCACCAACACCCGCCGCACCAAGCTGGTGTGCAAGGTGCGCCATCAAGCTGCTCAAGGGAATGGACTGGGGGCGAGATAGTGGTGGATGTTGCACATTTGAAAACCCCCCTTTGCCGCTTCTTCACGCAGGCCGAGGCCGAGACCACCAAGACCCCTGAGTGGTGAGGTCATGCTCGATTAGCTGGGCCTATGGGCAGGGGCATAGGGTCCTTGCAGCGAGGGCAAAACCAGCAGTCAGCCATCGCCGATCCAGCACCTTCTTCGGCGGCGACAAGCTATGCCAGACGCGACCTATGCCAGCTTGCGATCACTGGGCTCACACCAGCTTCAATTTGCTATCGCGCGGGTGTGGCGCGCTTGCCGGCGCAAGCGGACCGCCGACAGCTCGCGCGGGCTGTGTGGCTCAACTCGCTCGCCGTCGGTTCGCCTTCCAGCCAAACTAGCGGCCCGCACGCGCACAGCAGCAGAATGCCCTCTCATTCACGCCCCAAGCGCGCTTGCGGTTTCGTAGCACAAAATGCGCGTCGCGTCCCTTTTGCTTCCACTGTGGTGCCACTCGCTTGTGCCAACGTGCGGCTGCTCGCTCGCGCCCTGCGCCCTCACCCCAGTCATCGCCTGCCGCCCCCACCACTCACGCGGTCATGCACGCGCGCGTTTCCCTCTACCACGCCCATCCTGGGCACGCCTGCACTGCTCCATCCTATACTGCCGTGTTGACACGCTTCCATCCGGAACACGACCGCGCGCGCAGGGTGCCCGCCGAGGCCGCCCCCGTGCTCAAGTTCCTGGAGAGCACCGACGTCAAGCTGGAGGAGCTGCCCGCCTACAAGACCTACCTGCAGGTGAGCGGGCTGGCGAGGGGAAGGGGAAGGGGGGAAAGGCTGTGTGTGGTGAGGTGCGAGGGTAGGCCAGGGATACAAGACAGACCAGCGATACGAGGAGGCCTGTCCGGATAAGTGGAAGTATGTGAAGTTGCACCTCTTGCGTGTCTTGCCGTGAGGGCCAAGGACGGCTGAGCGTTCGGGCCGTGTTGTCGCTCTCTCCTCCAAACCCGGCGATCATTCTCGAATGACTGGCACCAAGCCCTCACTCACCCCCTCCTGTCCGCCCCCGGCCCTGCAGCCCTACGTGGAGAGCGACCTGTTCAAGAGCTCCACCGGCTGGAAGGAGCTGCCCGAGACCATCAACGGCCGCGCCGCCATGCTGGGTGAGCGACACTGACCCGTGCCGTGCCCTGGTGGCGGGGGGCATGCTATCCCACGGGGGGGGGGGTGCGCCATGCCGGGGGAGCGCCACGCCGGGCGATCGACAGCAGGCTGGTTGCGGGACATGTGTCCTAGACAGCGTCCCGCCTGCCCCGCCACCTGCCGGGTCAGCGCGAGCGGCATCGGACTCGTCATAACCCGAACCGCCCAGCGGCACCCATCCACCCTGAGCAACCCCTCAAACTCCATCCCTTGCTGCTCTCTCCTGACCCTGCCCTGACCTGTCCTCCTGCTCCCACCCATATCGCGCCGACAGGCTTCGTGGCCGCCGCCGGCGCCGAGATCTTCGGCAGCGGCTCGGTGCTGACTCAGCTGAGCGCCGCGCCCCAGGCGGTGCTGGTGGTGCTGGGCCTCATCGTGGCCTCCTCTGCCGTGCCCGTGGTCAAGGTGAGGGAGGGGAGAGGTGGGGTTGTGGTTGGGACGTGGTTGGGACGTGGTTGCAAGGATGGTTGGGATAGCGCAGGGGAGGGGAGGGGGGCCGAGATGCGAACCGGGGGGCTGTCGTGCTGTGTGGTGTCGTACAGCGGTGTGTTGCGGGGTTTGCTGCCGGTGACGGGGTGGCGGCAGTGGCGGGACGGCGGCAAGGGCGCCCTCCGTGCCGCACCTCGGTGGCGCCGTGTGGGTGTGTTTGGGAGAGACGTCGTGGAAAGTGGGATGGGAGCACACGCTGTAGGGCTGGTGCGAAGCATGCATTCGTGCGCACGGCGGGAATGGTTATGTAGCGACGAGTCACGTACTGCTGGGCTAAAAGCACTTCGCTGTGTGGACGGCTCCGGCTTTGCTTTCACCGTGCACATGCGGAGCGAGCAGCAGAGCTCGTAGGGCAGGCAATGCGGACACACGCGTTGGTCGTGCGTTTGACGAGATGAAGCTGTCCAGGGGTCTTGACGTTCAGGCCGTGTCCGCCAGGGTCTTGACGTTCAGCCTTGGTTCGGACACGGCCTGAACGTCAAGCCCCTGACATCTTCATCTCGTCAAACGCAAGCCCAACGCGTGTGTCTCCGCCTTGCCCGCTCTAAAGAGCTCTGTTGCCCGCCCGGCGTGCGCAGCGCACGGTGAAAGCCGGAGCTGTCCACACAGCCAAGTGCTTGTAGGCCAGCAGGCCACGTACGCACCCCACAAGTCTGCTCCTTGACCGAATGCATGCGTCTTTGGGCGGTGCGCCGCAACCCGGCGTTGCGCGCCGCGAGCGCATTGCCCAGGCAGTCGGCCTGGCGGACCTCGGGACCTGACAATCACCATCCGCCCTTGCTCCGCCCCACTCAACACCGCTGAACACCACCACCGCCGCCCCACCACGTCACCACCACCACCACCACCAAACACCCACACCACGTCACCGCTACCACCACCACCACCGCTCGCAGGGCACCCAGGGCGACTACCTGTCGGCGCTGAAGGACACCTACTCGGTGCCCCAGGGCGTGTTCACCGCCGCCAACGAGAAGGTGCGGCCGGGGGCGCGCTGGGGACGGGGGCGGGGGCGGGAGCGCGCTGGGGATGCGGCCGGGAGCGCGCTGGGGATGGGGGCGGGAGGGCGCTGGGGAACGGAGATGGAGGCAGTAGTACTGGTATTGCGGAAGAAGCGGCCCGGGCAAGTGGTGTTTGCTTGCCACGCGCTAACCACGCTGCGCAGGGGAGGGGTTGCCAGCCGCGCATGCATTGGCCGTGTGCCCCGCTCTCCGCAGTGCCAGGCCTTGCCTCCTACCTGACATCCTTGGTGGCCCCCGTCCTTGCCCCGATCAATGCCCACCATGCAACCAACAGGTGCACGGCCGCCTCGCAATGCTGGGCCTGACCACCCTCATCCTGATCGAGATGATTGTCGGCCGCGCACTGCTGTAAATGCAGAGCGATGCGCTATCAGCACGTGAGAGCGCCTCCCTGTGCTAGCTGCGCGGCATGTCGCGAACCCAGCTAGTCAGGGGGCGGCGCCGAGATTGATTCGTGAGCGGCGCGACGAGATTTTGACGGCTGTTGATGTTTGGTGTGGACGGCCTTGTTTGGTTTTGGAACATGACAAGAAAGAAAGCCATCTTGGCTGGCCGTGGCTGTGCTCGGCCTTGAATTCTTTGTGGTTGGAGAGCATGCCCGTGCTGCTGGGCACGAATTTTGGCTTGGACCGACACGTCCCCGCCCTATTGGTTGCGGTTGGCACGCGGATCGAATGACAATAGGCGCAGTCCTTCCAGAGAAGCATGGAAGGATTCGCGCGCGCGAGCGAGAAGGATGAGGCGGCGAGAGAGCTACTACGAGGGACCCAATTCTGAGAGGTGCCGGATGCGTTGCCATTGCAACGAACCGGAGTGTCAGGACACACGAGCGAAGACGATGGGAGGATGCCGTGCCCGGACTTCCAGCGGTGAATGTAATTCCACGGCTGCTTCAAGTCGTGCGCTCAAACCGGGTGCTGGGGTCGACGCCGAAGCGTGCGGAGGGGAGGGGACGCTGGGCTGACACAGCAACGCACCTCAATAGTGTCCGCTGGGCTGTGAACGGGTCTGATGGGGTATCCCTGCATCCTGCCCATGCTGCCCTGTCCCCGCGTGCCCAGCCCGTGGAGGGAGGGAGATGAGGAGCCTGCTGCGCACGCAGGGACATTGTTTGGCTGTTCGCTGCATGTATCCCCTGCACCGGCACGAAATACCCTGCACATAGGCGCGGTGCTGACGGCTGACTGGCTGAGCACCCGCAGTCCGGAGCAATCGGGCAGGGATCCTGAGAAGCCCTGGTGGCGAGCTCCTGATCCCTGGTGCGCTGCGGCAGAGCCCACCCCGGCACCCCGACAATGCTAACGCTCATGAGTGCTGCGGGTGACTGCCTTCAGTGCCATCGACTTCACAACGACACGCTGTGGGGCCCAGGCCGCCCAGCGCGCATCGCTACCTTGTGACCCCAGCATGCGACACGGGCAGGCCAACCGAGCCGCTACTAGCTGCATCTGGGCTTTTGTTTGTTAAGCTGCGAGGTGATCCAGTGATGCGTATGTTCAGCAAGCTGTGTCACTGCTGTGTGTCTGCACCCCCTGCCTTGTATGCAATTGGGCCCCCCTGTGCTTTCCCAGTTATTCTCGCGTGCAAAGTCATCCTCTCCCATCCATGTACTTTCTTATAGTCCGTTACCCTACTGGAAGACCACCTGCCTGGCTTTTCCCCCGCCGCCTCGACTGTGCGTTGGCGGCATGCACATGCGGATGACCGCCAACAACCCGCGCGGGTGGCTGTTACCTCCGCTGTACCGCTGAACGGTGTGTTGACCCCCGTCAATGCCCCATGCCGCCTCCCGATCCCATCGACGCGAGGCAAAGAGGCGCGACAAAGCTTCTGCATGTCCGGTTACAGAAAAATTGCAGGGTCACCACGGCCATGCAATGCGACACAACACACAAGAACACAAGAACCGCTCATAGTGCTAGGCCATCGCTGGCCAGGTGGAAAATTTGCTTGACTATGCAAGCAGCCCGATCCCAAACCCAAATTCTACCCTAAGACCCCCGCGAAAGGCGAAAGCGCTTAGTACAGGGCCTCCTCCTGGTGGGTCTGGATGGTGCAGTCCGAGGTGGGGTAGGCCACGCAGGTCAGGACGAAGCCGTTGCCCATCTGGGCGTCATCCAGGAAGGACTGGTCGGACTGGTCGACGGTGCCGGCAGCCACCTTGCCGGCGCAGCTGGAGCAAGCACCAGCGCGGCAAGAGTAGGGCAGGTCCAGGCCAGCCTCCTGTGAGAGCAAAGCAGCAAGAGGAGTGGGACACGACTCGTCAGCACTGATCGGTGTTGGCAATTCCGACCCAGAAACTTGGCGATCGGCGGCGCCGTTCGTTCCAATTGGATGATCAGACCACATGTAGTCGGAGCTGCGCTAGCATGAAGGCCAGGGCAGCCCGGCGAGGTGGGTCCCTAACGCCAGCAGCCGATTCCGACCGCCTCACCTCAGCAGCGTCCAGGATGTAGGTGTCAGCGGGGCACTCAATGGTCTTGTCGCCCGAAGGGGTCTTCAGGGTGACCTTGTAGGCCATGCAGCTCATGCGGCTGGCGGGGCGAGCACCGCGGACAGCGGGCTTGGCGCCAACGCGGGCGGCGAAGGTGGAGCGCATAGCCATGGCCATTTTTGAGTTTTTGGGTGGTGACGAAAACGACACTAGTGAGCAAGTTCAAGAGTGTAGCCCGAGCTGTGCCACCCTGACCATTTATCGGATGGTCGGCCCAAGCGTTGCTCCAGGGTGGCTGATGGGCCGTACTGCGCCTTTTCTCCGCGCTGAGCGCTCGCATTGGCCCGCAGCCAAGCCCAAATCTCGCCAATGCTTCCACTTGCACCAGCGCACCCGGTCGCGGTCGGTCGCGCACGTCGGAAGCGGGCGTCGCGGGCCAATTGCTTGCTGCAAGCGACCGACTCACGCGTTCCAAACGCCCGTCCATGCTGATACATGCATTCAATTACGAGTCATCAATCATTCATTACAATTCAATTGCGCTCGGAGGCTCGGTGCGGGGTGCACATGCCGAAGCCACGCAAACCTGGACGCTATGCAGGCAGCTGGACCTGGATGTCGGCTTCTTAATATGGACATGGGCTCATGAAAAGCACATGATGGGCGAATTGGGCTTCGCGCGTCGTTCTCGGCGGGCGATAGTAGAATCGGCCCGGTGCAAGTGCACGCATCGTGGCACGGCGGTCCTTCGCACGGCGGTTTCGCATAGCGAGCGCCAGCATGCGTCACCGGGTGCAAATCGTTACTGGGTCGCGATTGGGATCGCAAGGGATATGCTGCGGAAGTTCCCGGCGGGAGGGGGGTCCGGGCTGCGAGTCGCGCCCCCCGCCCCACCCCACCCGCCCCTTTGTCCCTGGGCACTCCAGGCACACTCCATGAAGCTCTAGTCGCGTCCTGTGAACCGCAGACGGGGGCGTGGACGCGTGGTACGGCAACTGCGGAGCCATGTGCCGGGGGACGGGGTGCAGGCTTAACAGGGATGCGCCATCATGATTGAAGCAATGCTTGCTAGTGTGGATGATTGTACCGTGTCGGATGTGCCAATCACCCCCGGCTGTTCGCGTCCCTGCCAAGCTACATTCATCTGATCTGTTGGGCGGAGGGTGGTGCGCCGCTGCAGGAGCGTGCGGGGACAGACGAAAGGGTGGGGGGCACAGGCGGGAACGCCATCGGTGCGGCATCGTGAGTTCTCTGTCAGGGTTGGCCATCGACCAATAGCTACAGCTTGCACACAACGCTACACTTGCGCACAACATGGTGGGGCCAAGACACCATGGTGGAGCCAAGCTAATAGCCCACAACGCTTTCTGTCACTGCCGTGTTGCTAAGTGCTTGCGAAACGTGAACGCGAAGAAGCGCGACGCCATGAGACGTTGTAGTCGCTAGCAAGCATAGAAGGCCGGTCAGCGAGACGCAGTGACAGCAGACATGCTATGCGCCTCGGCAAGGTGGATGCCAGGGGTGATTGCAGTGCGACGTATTGGTGTAGACGTCGTATTAATGTAAGTGGTTAGTCTGAGCTCCGGCGTGGGGACAGCATTCGGACTTCAGAGTCGGCGGGGGTGCCCGAAGCGGGACGCCAGGGCCTCGACGGAACGTCGGCGGGGGCAGGGACAGCCCACTGCCCGCTGGAGCGTACATGCGGGGACAGAGTGATACAGACTGAGTGCAAACGGACATAACTGCTGCTAGAAGTGGACCAGAGGTGGAAGCCACCAGTGCTGTGGTCGGCCGACGGGCCCACCCCGCTTGCTGGCTTAAGGGCAGCGGGTGAAGCAGCAGAAGCAGGAGCGGCGGGCGCGGGACGGCACTTTGCTGGCTGCATGACAGCATGTGCTGCAGCAGAAGAAGAAAGCAGAAGCAATGACTGGACCGCAGGGGGGCGGGGGCCCGAACTGAGCGGCACGAACACGCATGTCTGCATGCGAATCCCGATCGCCGCGTAATGGCCTTAGCCGCATGTTGCAGCAAATCGTAAGTTATAATTACAATACAAGGTATATCAAAAGATTTGAACTGTCTTTAGCAACTTTTGGAACTTGCCGCGTGTTGTGCCGTCGGTTCTTTGGTTTGTATGCGGCCGCATACTCCAAAAAACTTGTCACAATTACAACCACAGCGCAAAAGTAGTATGCCGGCGGGCGGATTGGCAGCCGCCCAGAGCCTGAGGCACTTCATTTATCGCTCGCACGTCCTGGGCCTCTACAGACAGTACCTGCGTGCAAGCAGGAGCCTCGGGGCCGGCAGCGAGCGAAGTGAGCGAGTCGAGGTCGTTGCGTGTGTCGGGTACTGCGTGTTTTTGGTTGGCGCCGGCAAACCACACGTCGACGTCGTCGTCGTGGTCGGGTCGTGCAGCTTACGCCGCGTGCGGGGGCGCGGACGGATGAGGAAGGGGTGGGCCTGGCAACAGCGGCGGGTTTTTATCCCCAGGGCTTCAGTCGCGTGCGTGTGCGCACCGGTTGCGCGCGGTGCCTGGTGCGCCACCTGTCAGCTGCAGCTGCGACTACCACCACTGCCGCCGCCACGCCACCACGCCACCGCCTGACGCTGGCTGCGCGGTGGCGGCTGCGAACATGTGTAGTGACTCTGAGCATTTGCCAGGATTCGTCATTCGTGAACTGTTCTTTTGCAACGTGTCACATGCGGCTGGCGGCTGGTTGCAGAGGACCTGGTCGGCGAGGTGCGCCGCAACTTCGAGGCGCAGCGGCACGTGACCGACCTGCAGGTGTGTGTGTGTGTGTGTGTGTGTGTGTGTGTGTGTGTGTGTGTGTGTGTGTGTGTGTGTTTTCGTGGGTGTTTTGTTCGTGGGTGTTTGAGGGAGTGGGTGGCTTGCAAGGCTTGTTGGCGACTTTGGCCATGCACGCCAGCATCCAACGGAAACGTACGGCGCAGCCCCGCGGCATGGCCCCGTCCCTCCGGTCTACACCCCACGCCGTCCCTCCCCCCCTCCTGCCCCGCCGCCTCCCTCCCCCCCCCCCTGGCCTGCAGGCCATCAAGTTCCTGCTGAGCGAGGGCCGCAAGCGGTTGGAGCAGCTGCAGGACATGCTGGGGCTGCAGCGCTAGCTAGACAGCTAGCTAGACAGCTAGCTAGACAGCTAGCTAGCGCTCACACACAGAGGCAGTAGCAGGTAGCAGGCTGTAGCTGCTAGCGCCGCTCCAGACAGACGGCGGCTGTAGCAGCAGCCGAGGCGGGCTGACCGGGCTGTAGCAGGCAGCCGAGCCTTTCAAGCAAGCGCCTTCGGCAAGCTCGCTCGCAAGCTCGCAAACCGCCAGCATGGCGGCTGCGCTCGGTGGCGGCGGCGGCGGCGGGGCGGTCAAGGCGGCGGGCGGGCGGCTGGACGCCTTCGCGCAGCGCAAGGCGGGCGTGGTGGCGGCGCTGGCGGCGGACTGCGGCGACAGGAGCCGCAAGGGCAGCGTGGACGCGCCGGTGGCGGAGCTGGTGGGTGGGGGGCGGGGTGGGTGGGGTGTGGGGGAAAGTGGGGTGCGGGGTGTGGGGAAGAGGGGTTTTAAACACACGAGAGAGAGGGAAGTGGTATGGGGACAGTTTTCTCCCATTCCCAAATCAACCATTGCCAACCCAAAACCCATGTGCGGAGGAGAGCAGTAGGCTGGGGCGTGCGTGGTGTGTGTGGGAGGGGGAGCGTGTGTGGCGCGTGTGGCGCGAGTGGCGCGTGTGGCGCGTGTGGCGCGTGTGGCGCGTGTGTGGGATGTGGGGTGTGGGATGTGGGGTGTGGGGCGTGTGGGGTGCAATGTGTTGGGGAGCACAGGGAAAGGGAACGCGTGGGAACACAATGAGGGGTTACCAGCCGCTCCAATACACACACGCACACGCCCACACAGGTCGCGCGCATCAACGCCCACCCCGCCGTCTACACCACCTCCTCCTGCTCCGGTCGCATCTCGGTGTTCGGCGAGCCGGGCCCAGCCGACCGCGCGGCGGGGCGCAAGGGCGGCGAGTGGGTGTACGCCACACACGACCGCGCCAGCGCCGAGGCAAGTCACAAAATTTAGGACACAACCGTAACTGGGACATGACAATAACAGCAACAACGACAGCAACAAGGCCGGTGCCTGTCGAGGCCGGTGCCTGTGTGCCACAATCCCACCCCATACCCACACGGAGCCCTACCCAACCCAACCCCTCCTCCTCCTGCCCCCCCCCGGCGGGCAGGACGTGATCGCCGCCGTGCACGCCCGGGCGGGCTCCGGCGCGCGGCTGGTGCTGCGCTTCGAGCCCTTCATCCTGGCGCTGGAGGTGCGTGTGTGGCTGTGCGTGGCTGTGCGAGTGTGCGTGTGCGCGTGTGCGTGTTAAAAACAATAAACAGACGGACAACAAAGCGTGTGCGTGTTCGTGTGCGTGCGCGTGTGTGTTTCAGAAACACCACCTTACCCTTGCCGCGCCCCGGGCACCCGGTGTGCCACTTCGCAACCTGTCCTTGCAAACGGCCATTCCCCCGGGGTAACGCCAAAGGCTCCCGCGGCTCCCAGCGCTCCGTGTCCTTCAACTTCTTAGCCAGTTGCTAACCCCCTGCTCGTTTTGATTCAACACGGCGCCCGCAGGCCAACAACGCCCTCACGGGCCAGGCGGTGCTGGGCGCGGCTCGGGCGGCGGGCATGCGCGAGAGCGGCCTCACGCTGGGCAGCGGCGGCCGCCGCGTCATGGTGAGGACCGGAGGGGGCAGGCGGTTGGGTGGATAGGGGTGGATGGAGGTGGGTGGGTTGCAAGGCTTAGGGAGACCCTTCCGTGTGGACATTACGGGAGTGGGGGTTGTAAACACCAGCCCAACCTAAACCCAAGCGAAACTAGACAAGGGACAGGCAGGGGGGTGGGGGTAGTGTTTTTTCTCAATTCCCAAATCAACTATTGCAAACGCAAAACCGGGGGCGGAGACGAGGGACGAATGACGCCGGAGGGCCCATGAGGCATGCCCTGTGCCTGGCACGCCGCATGCACACACGCCGCGTGGTCGGCGCCCCTGTTTGGGAAGCCCCGGGTCCACGGCCGGCCCGTCCCGCACCCCACCCACCCGTGTCGTGCCGTCGCGGTGCCGTGTCGTGTCCTGCCCTCCGCGCCAACCCTAAACCTAACCCGACCCCGCGACCCCGACCCCGATCCCGGCCCGCATCCCGACGCCACGTCCCTACCCCACGTCCCTACCCCACGTCCCGACCCCACGTCCCGACCCCGGCCCCGACCCCGCGACCCCGCGACCCCGCGACCCCGTCCCGCATCCCGACCCTGACCCCGCGATGACCCGGCGATGACCCCGACCCCGCGACCCCGACCCCACTGTTCCCCAAGATTGTCTACCGTCTGCCACTTCCTTAACTAATGATGAATGTAACCCCACGTCCCGACCCCGACCCCGGCAGGTCGGCATCCGCTACTCGCTGCGGCTGGAGGTGCCCGTGGCGGACGGCGGCGCCGTACTGGTCCCGGATTCGTACATCCGGTACATCGTGGATCTCGCCAACGAAAAGTACGACCAGAACCTGGACAAGATCCGGAAGTTCGAGGCGGAGCTGTTCCGGGTGCTGCAGGACCCGGATCTCGGATCCGACGCCACCGGCGACGGCACCAAGTCCGGATCCAAGCGCGCCGCGCCGGCGGCGGGCCTGGCGGCGGCGCCGGCGCGCCGCCATCGCGGAGGCGCGGAGGCGGGGGCGGCTGTAGCGGGCCCGGGCTCGGTGGCGGCGCTGGAGGCGCTGAAGCGGCGGCAGGCGGCGGTGCTGGGCCGGGTGCGCGCGCTGGAGGCGCGGCTGGCGGGGCGTGTGGCTGTAGCGCCAGCGGCTGTAGCAGCAGCGCCTGCGGCTGTAGCAAAGGCCAAGCCTGCCAAGCCGGCGGCTGTGAAGCCAGTCGGCGGCAAGGCGGCGGCGGTGGCGCCGGTGGCGGCGGCGGCGGTGGCGGCAAGGCCGGCGGCGGCGAGGCCGGCGGCGGCGGCCGCTGCTGCGGGCGGCGCCAAGGGCGCGGGGCCGCTGCTGCGCTGGCTGGGGGTGCCGGTGTGCCCGGAGCAGGTGCGTGCCCGCGTGCTTGTGGGTAGAGGGGTGTGCACTTGTGTGCTGGTGCCGGACTGGATCGGATATTCGGATGTGTCACACCACGGTGGCATGACGGTGTCGGGCTGCCACTGTTTCACGGACCCTCACATCTAATCGCGTCATCCTCTCGTTGTGTCTTACACAGGGCTCGGTGGAGGAGATGGTGCCGCGCTGGGGCCACGCCTCCGCCGCCGCCGACGCCGTCATCTACCTGCTGGGCGGCTACGGCGGCGGCGGCGCGCACGCCCGCCGCAGCGACGTCCTGACGTACGACACACGTGCCCGTGCGTGGGGCAACTTCGAGCTGGCGGGCGGTGCGGCGGCGGCGGCGCCCCTGGCGCGCATGGGCCACGCAGCCGCCGCCATTGGCTGCAGCAGCACCCCGGCGGCGCAGTACATTGTGATGGTGGGCGGCCGCACGAGCCCCATGGACGCGCTGGGCGATGTGTGGATCCTGGATCTGGCGGCGCGGGCTTGGATCCAGGTGGCGGCCGGCCTGGATCCGACCGACACGGCCGGCGCGCCGCTGGACGCTGCTACAGCCGCCTCTGGCGCCTTCCCCGGCCGCTACCGCCACTCGGTGGTGGCCGTACCGCCGCCGCCGCAGCAGCAGCAGCCGGCAGTAGCAGTCGGCAGTAGCAGCAGTAGTGGCGCTCACGCGCTGGACGGTTGGCGGGTGGTGGTGCACGGCGGCCGCAGCGCTGAGGCTGTGCTCGGAGACACCTGGATCCTGAGCCGTGACCCGGCGGCGGCGGCGGCGGCAGTAGCCGCCGGCGTCCCGGCTGTAGCAGCCGGCTGGCGCTGGCGCCGCGTGGCGGCGCAGGGCGCGGCGCCCTGCCCGCGCAAGTCGCATGCCGCCTGCCACGTGCCCGCAACCGCGCTGGCGGGGCCCGCGGCTGTAGCTGGTGCGGCTACAGCCGCCTCCTCCCCCTCCGCCGGCCGCATGTACGTGCACGGCGGCACGTGCGGGTACGGCGTGCACTTCTCGGACGTGTCGTACCTGGATCTCGACACGCTGACGTGGCACCGGGCTGCTGCCGCTGCTACTGCCGCCGCTGCTGCTGCGGGTGTGCCTGGCAGTAGCGGCGCCGCCGCAAGCGGGCCGCCGTCGCAGCAGCAGCAGCAGCAGCAGCAGCAGCAGCAGCAGCAGCTGCCGCCGGCGTGCTTCAGCCACACGCTCAACCGCTGGGGCCGCTACCTGCTGTTGGTTGGCGGTTACCCAACCGACCACCACCAGCGGCTGTGCGTGATGGACGTGCGGTCCCACGATTGGCGGTCCTTCGAGTGCGGCGTGGACCTGGCTGTAGCAGATGCGGGCCCGGCGGCTGCAGCGGCGGCGGCTGCAGCGGCGACGGCTGTAGCAAGCGGCGGCGACGGGGATGTGCCCGCGGGCCCGCCGGGGCTGGACTTTGTGCCCATCCGGCACTGCGCCGAGGTCGTCCCGACCGGCAGGAGCAGCACCGGCAGTAGCGGCAGTAGCAGCACTGGCGGCGGCGAGTCGCTGTTTGTGATGGGCGGTGGCGCCTTCTGCTTCAGCTTTGGCACGGTGTTTGGAGGCTGCTTTGAGCTGCCTCTGTCATCCGGCAGCAGTAGCAGCGCCGGCGGCGGCAGTAGCAAGGCTGCGCCGGGCACGCTGGCGGCAGCCATCCGACGGGAGGCCGAGCGGGCCGGCGCAGGCGCTGGCGCTGGCGCTGGCGCGGCCACTGCTACTGCCGCTGGGGTGGCTGGCGGCGCGAAGGCAAAGGGCGGCGGCGGCGGCGGTGGCGGCGCCAAGCCGCCGCCCCAACAGCAGCAGAAGACGCAGGCGGCAGCAGCCGCGTCGACAGCTGGTGCCGCAGCGCCTGCGGCGGCCGGTGCTTCTTCGGGCCCGGCCGCAGCTGTGGCCGCGCCGACCGCGGCGGCGGCGGCGGCGGCGGCGGCTGACGGTTGGGCGGTCCGTGTGCCCAGCTCCGCTGCCAAGGCCGTCAAGGACGCGCTGAAAGCCGCAGGCTACCTGGACCCCGGCCGACGCAGCGGCAGTAGCAGCGCCAGCGCCAGTGCTGCCGCCAGTGATACTGCCGGGTCTGCCGCAAGCGGCGGCGGCGATGCCGGTGGCGGCGGCGGCGGCGGCGGCGGCGCGGCGCCAGCGGCGCATGTGCTACTGCCGGTGACGGCCGAGGCGGCGGCGGCGCTGGGGGCGGCGCCGGCGGCGGGAAGGGCGGCGGAGGCGGCGGCGGCGGCGGCGGGACTGCGGGCGGTGCTGGATGCGGCGGGCGCGCAGGTAGGTGTGTTTTGAGATTGTCGGTTGTGGGGTTGTGAATTATGGGACGCAGTCCAATCCAGGGCCAAGTCCAACTACCGGTAAACGAAATCGGAGCAGGGGCTTGGCCAGGGACATGCCCATACGCGAGAATGCTGCTGGCTGCTCGTTGGCCCGCCAGCAAGCTTGTGTTAGAGAGCACAAGGAGAAACGACAACAAGCGACCTTGTGTGTGCGGGTTCTGGGTTCGAAACAGGCGGGTTCTGTGTGTGTTTACTCTTTCAATTCGTGTGTGGGTGCACGTGCGGGTGGCGGTGTGGCGCCCTCATTGGCTGTAGCTACCGTGCTTGCGTCACCTATCGGTGTGCGTTCGTGCTTCAGCCCGGGCGCAGGGTGCGCGCATTCTTCCAAGCTGAACAGCTGAACACACAGCATGGCACCGGCGCTGTAACGATTGATGCGTGTTTCTGATCAATGTCGAAATTGTTACCTGACCAGGACCTGAATCATCTGGGCTGTGACCAAAACACACACGCTGGCACCAAAACACATACACACGCCGGCACTGCCACGCAGGTGGTGAAGGCGGCGCTGGCTCCTGCCACCCGCGCCGCCGCCAGCCCCGCCAAGCGACTGCGGGAGGCAGTCACGCAGCTGCTACAGCAGGCGCAGCAGGCGCAGCAGCAGCAGCCCGGCGGCGGCAGTAGCAATGCCTGGCCGGAGCTCTTCGCGGACCTGCCCACCAAGTGGGAGCGGTTGGGGGACCTGGCGCTACTGCCGGCAGACTGCCTGACGCACCCCGGCTGGCTGCCGGCGCTCGGCGGCAGTAGCAGCTGTAGCAGCAGCAACGGCAGTGGTGCTGACGCCAACGGCAGTAGCAGCAGCAGTAGCAAGGAGGGCGAGGAGCGGGAGCGGGCGGTGCTACTGCCGCTGTGGCGCGCGGTGGCGGAGGCGCTGGGTGTCAAGCGGCTGGCGCGTCAGGCGCCGGTCGCCAACACGGGTGGGTGGGTGGGCTGTGGGTAGTCACGCGTGTGGCTGTAGCTCTGGCGGTAGATGCGGCTGTGGCTGTAGCTGGCCGCGGCTGTGGGGCTTTTAGGGTTATAGGGTTTTCGGCGGCTGTGGCGGCTGTGGCTGGCCGGTGTTGTCGCGGGTGGGTGGGGGTGCAAGGGTTAAAGCCGCACATAGGGAGCCACACCCAGGGAGCCTAGGCATGTCAAGTGATAACGGGATGCTTAAGATGTCAAAGATGGAGTGTTGTGCGGGGAAAGGGCAAATAATGCACCAGCGTGTCTCGCCGCGGGGTCGGGCTCGGCAATGCACGCGGAGACAGGGGAGGGTGCGGCGCGCCGCTGCCTCTCACCTCCTCCGCGTCGCGAGCCCCGTGGCCCCGCCGGCAGATTTCTGCGTGCTACAGCAATGACGTCCCCCAATGCGTCCCACCCAAAATACACCGCGCGCGCGGGGGGGTGCTCCACACCACCACCACGCGCGCGCGCGTGCCAAACCCTGCAGCGCGCCCCCGGCCCGGGCTCGGTTTCCCCTCCGCATTGCGGGGGGAAAGACCAGACCCAGAGGCCGGTGTCACGATTAGCGAGCGGCGCCTCGGCTGCGGGGGACGGTTACTAGAGGGGGGAGGGGGGCCGGGCCCTGAAGGTACGGCGCCCGCGTGTGTGTGTTTTCCACGGCGCTCTCAGCCGGGCATGACCACCCCCGTACGCGGTGCACGCTTCAAGCGCGGGGCTACATACCATCCCCACGTTCTTGCAACAATAATGCAATCAACACTGCATGTGTTGCTGCTTATCATGAGCATGAGTTGAATTGCAATAAAGTTGCATCATCGCATTCACTTCGCGTTGCCCGTCAAAGCGCATCGGCCATAGCAGCCAGCAGCCATTGCAATCACACCACCATCTGCCACCACCACCACCAGTACCACCGCCACCACCAATCACCGCCACAACCACGCCCCCACCACCACCGCCTCCGTCGCCAACCCAACTGTGTCCCGCAGGCACGCGAGACAGCCGCGCGGTTCTGCTGCTCGGTTGCGAAGACGGCAGCGGCGGCGATGCCTCGACCGGGGGCGGCGGCGGCGGCGGCTGGGTGACGCACCGCGAGGGTGGTGTGCTGTTCAGCTTGGACGTCACACGCTGCATGTTCTCGTCGGGTGCGGCGGCGTGTGTGTGTGGTTAGGGCGTTGTGTGAATGTTTGGAGGGGCTGGCAAGGCCAGCCCAAGCTAATCCAAACCTAACTACACGAGACGGAGCCCAGGCACCTTGACTGTACGCACAACCACAAAGTACTGTTCATGGTATGGATGTGTGCGTCCGGCGCAGGCAACGTGACGGAGCGCACGCGCCTGGGCTGGGGCCGCGGCCTGGACGCGGCGGCGGGCGGGCCCGGCGGCGGGCGGGAGGGGCGCCAGGGCTGGGCGGCGGGCGAGGTGGTTGTGGACCTTTACACGGGTGAGACTTGCGCTTGAGGCTTGACTGACTTGACTTTAGGCTCCCGAGCTAAAAAGGCTTAGGGTCCCGAGCTTGACTTTAGGCTCCCGAGCTTATTGGGATGGGGTGGGGGGCGAGCGGGGCGGGCGAGGTGGTGGTGGACCTGTACACGGGTGAGGGGGGGGGTGAGGGGGGCGGGTGGGGTGGGCGGGCGTTGGGTGGACGTTGGGTGGGCGGCGGGAAAGCTCTTGTCCCGCGGGAATAAGACCTGCTTACGACGATATGTGGGTGCGTTTACACTTTACACTCACATGCATGTGCAACCCGACACATACGCACAAAACCACACACACACGCTCCGCGGCCGCAGGCATTGGGTACTACACACTGCCGCTGCTGGTGGTGGGCGGCGTGGCCAAGGTGGGTGTGTGGGGAGAAGTGTTGTGGGTTGTGAATACCAGCCCAAGCTAAACCAACCGAACTAGACAAGGGGCAGGGGGATTCCATCCATGGTTGTCGTATTTAAGTGAGGAGGAGGGCGTTAGTTTGTTCCAGAACCCAAAGCAACCGACCGGGTTCGCGGTTCTATGGACACACACGGTGCCCCCGCTGCCCTGCCCCCCCCCACTCTGCCCCATACATCGCCCCCCCTACGCCTGCTGTCCACGCTGCCCCACGTTCTCTTACCATCCTTGCAACCGCCCACCCACCCACCCGCGGCCGCCCGGACGGCCGCTCACTTCGGTAACGTACCGAACTCAAGACGCAGTCTTCAGTGCACCTATTCCGCTTTTCCAAACATCCTTGCAACCCACCCACCACACACACACGCTCACGCAGGTGTACGCGTGTGAGTGGAACCCGAACGCGCTGGCGGCGCTGCGGCGCAACCTGCAGCAGCCCGCGCTGGGCGACGCCGGCGGCCCGCCCGTGGCGGCGCGGTGCGAGGTGCGGCCCGGCGACTGCAGGTGCGCGCGTGTGCGTGCGTGCGTGCGTGCGTGTGTGGGGGAGGGGGGTTTCAACCATTTTGAGTTAAGCAACCGCCCGGGGGATGTGGGCGGGCGGGTGAGGGTGCCTGGGTGAGCTGTGGGGACGTGGAACAAGGAGCAATCAGTGCAATTATGTGACTCCGCGCTCCCCGCTCGCCGCATCGTTACGAACCACATCGACACACCACACCCCTTCACCCCTCACCCCTCACCCCTCAACACACACCTGCATCACACACACCTTGCACCGCACGCACAGTCTCTTGCTTTGCTTGTCGTTTTCCTCTCTGATGCTCTCTGACACACCCTGTCACCCTCGACCCCTCACCTCAACCCCTCACCACACACGCCGCTTCACCACACACACACCTCGCCACCCCACCACACACCCTCACGCCCCCCCACACCCTCACCTCACCTCACCTCACCTCACCTCACCTCACCTCACCTCACCTCACCTCACCTCACCTCACCTCACCTCACCTCACCTCACCTCACCTCACCTCACCTCACCTCACCTCACCTCACCTCACCTCACCTCACCTCACCTCACCTCACCTCACCTCACCTCACCTCACCTCACGCAGGCAGGTGGCGCCGGCGGGTGTGGCGGACCGCGTGCTGCTGGGGCTGCTGCCCTCCAGCCGCAGCGGCTGGGAGGCGGCGGTGGCGGCGCTGCGGCCGGACCGGGGTGAGCGGGTGCATGGGTGTGGGTGGGTGGGTGGGTGGGTGGGTGGGTGGGAGAGCATGGGTGAGTGCGAGCGCATGAGTGTGTGGTGGGTGGGAGAGCGTGCGTGTTCAATTTCCCGTTATGGTGAGCTTTTGGCTTGAACTGATATGAACTACTGCACCCTTCCCCATCCCCTTCCCAAACCCCAAACACACCAACCCCTGCCCCCCCTGCTCCTGCATCCCCCCCGCTCAGGCGGCTGGCTGCACCTGCATCACAACGTCAACGACACGGAGGACGCCGACGGCTCCTGGGCCGCCGCCTGCCTGGAGGCACTGCGGGCCATCGCGGCGGCCCAGGGGCGGGCGGGCTGGGGCCTACGGCTGGCGCACGTGGAGCGCGTCAAGTGGTGGGGCGGGGTTGTGCTGGGGAGGGGGGGCAGGGGGGTGGGGGAGGGTTGTGAGGGGTAGCCCAAGCTAAACCTGGGGCTGGGGCGCTGGAGGGTTGTAGGGGGTAGCCGTGCAGGTGGCGCACGTGGAGCGGGTCAAGTGGTGGGGCTGGGGAGACGGGAGGCGGGTTGTGAGTGAGCAGCAGGGAGGGGGCTGCAAGTTACAGAAATTGCAGAACACGGGAAGGAGCCTTGTGACGGCGTGCGAGCGGCACGCGGTGTACGTAATTTGTCTGATTTATGGAGGGCATGCATTACGCCCGGGGCACGCCGCGGCCGTGCAGGTACGCGCCCCACGTGCGGCACGTGGTGCTCGACATCGAGTGCCGCCCGCCCGGCTACAGCCCGCCGCCGGCGCCGCCGCCGCCACCTGCTACAGCTGCTGCTACTGCTAACGGCGCCACTGCTAAAGCCCCCGCCGCCAAGCGGCCACAGCCGCCGCAGCCGCAGCCGCAGCGGTCGCCGGCGGCGGCGCCGCCGCCGCTGCCGCCGCCAAGTGGCGGGCGCTGGTACGAGCGGCCGTACAGCGAGCTGAAGTTCGTACGGCGGGTGGCGGCGGCGGGCGGCCTGAGTCGGGAGGAGTTTGAGCGGGACATCAGCGCGGCGCGGCTGCCGGTGGTGCTGGAGGGTGCGTGCGTGGCGGGGTGTGGGGTGGGGTGTGGGAGGCAGAGGCAGGCGACGGGGCTGCTTAGGGGTTGGGTTCGGCACCCGTGTCAGTGGGCATGCGAGCATCCGACGTGTGGGTGGTTGCACGCCGGGAGGTTGCCGTCGGTTGGTGCAAACGGCCGGGCTCGTGTGCCCCTGTCATCATATTCTCGTCTGAATTAATGATGCATGGAATCCCCCCCACCTCAGGCCTGGACCTGGGCCCCGCGCCGCGCAAGTGGACGCCGCAATACCTCATGACACTGCCGGGCGCGGCCACCACCCTGGTGCGTGTGTGTGTGTGGGGGGGGGGGGGGGTAGTTTTCTCCAATTCCCAAATCAACCATTGCCAATTGGGGGGGGGGCGGGGCGGGGCGTGCAGCGTGGGGCTGCGTGGGACGTGGAGGATGGGCGTTTGGGGCGGGCGCTCTGCCGCTACGTTGCCTGCAGGCGCAGCCTCCGCGCGTTGCGCGGCATGCATTTCTTTACCACGTACAAGTTATGTTTCCCTTGTGCTCATAAACCTCGCTCCTTGCACCACGTTCCCCACCCCGCACACCCCGCAGGTCAGCGTGCACGTGACGCGCGAGCCGTCGGGCTGCCTGGACTTTGTGCACAAGAACTTCGCGTTCCGCACCATGCCCCTGGCCGAGCTTGTGGCGCGGCTGGCGGGCCTGCCGCCGCCGCCGCCTGCTGCCGCTAATGCTACTGCCGCTAATGCTACTGCCGCTGCGGTTGGTGCTGCTACTGCTGGAAACGGTGGTGATGCTGCTACAGCCGGTGCTGCTGCAGCCGGGGGCCAGCAGGGGTGGCCGGAGCTGGTGCCGGCGGGGCCGCAGTACGGCACGGGGCGGGAGGTGCTGTACCTGCGCAGCATCGGCGACAACCCGCGCAAGGTGGGCGTGTGTGCGTGTGTTTTGTGCGTGTGTGATGGAGACGTGTGTGTGCGTGTGCGTGTGCGTGTGCGTGTGCGTGTGCGTGTGCGTGTGCGTGTGCGTGTGCGTGTGCGTGTGCGTGTGCGTGTGCGTGTGCGTGTGCGTGTAAGTGTATTTTGTGCGTGTGTGTTTTGTGCGTGCATGATGGTCCTATGGTCCTAGGCCGCCTCGCTTGCATCGTCTGATCCTGTGATCTCCTGTGTTTTCGAATCCCACGCGGCCTTCCACCCTCCCAACACGCACACTCGCCCCCCTCCCCACGCACGCTTCCCACACGCACGCTCGCAGGAGGCCGCCGACCTGGCCGCCTCCTTCCCCGCCCTCGCCGCCGACCTGCGCCTTCCCACACACCTGCTGCCCCGTGGCAACCCTGACTCTGGTGCGGCTGCTGATGCTCGTGGCGATACTCGTGGCGATGCGGGTGCCGGACCGCCGGGGCACGGATCCCAGCACCCTCCGCACGAGGCCGGGCCGCCTGGTGTGCTGCACAGCACGGTGCTGCGGCTGAGCAGTCCGGGGCTGACGCTGTGGACGCACTACGACGTCATGGACAACTTCCTGGTGCAGGTGCGGGGGAGGGTGCGTGTGTGCGTGTGTGCGTGTGAAGGAGAGGGGCGGGGGTAGTTCTCTCTTATTTCCAAATCAACCATTGCCAACCGGGGGGGGGGGGGGTTACGATGTTGATCTCCAAATCGTCGGTCTTCGGTGCCCTCTGTACCGCATTTTCAACTATCCTTGCACATGCACGGCCGCCGTCTAATCAGTTCGCTTGTTGGCTTGGTCTGGTGCTCAGAAACGCCCACTCCAAAACCCCACCCACCGCCAACCCCCAAAACCCAACACGCGCCCCCAACCCGCAGGTGGCTGGCTTCAAGCGCGTGCTGCTGTGGCCGCCCTCCTGCCACGACGCCCTGCACGTGGAGGGATCCTCCTCGCCCGTGGTGCACACGGCGGCGCCCGACCTGGCCGCGCACCCCCGGTGCGTTTCCGTGTGTGTGTGTTAGCGAGGGCGAGGGCGAGGGCGAGGGCGAGGGCGAGGGCGAGGGCGAGGGCGAGGGCGAGGGCGAGGGCGAGGGCGAGGGCGAGGGCGAGGGCGAGGGCGAGGGCGAGGGCGAGGGAAGGGCGCGATCAGGGTGCTGCTGCTGCCGCTCCGGATCACCTGCGCGGTTAAACGCCCCGGGTTGGATGGGTTAAATGGTGTGAGGCGCACCCACAACGTACCCGCCCTCCCAACCACCAACCACCAACCACCCAACCAACCCAACCCAACCCAACCAACCCATCCGACCGCCCCACCAGGTACGCCGCCTGCCCCGCGCCGCTGCTGGCGGAGCTGCGCCCCGGAGAAGTGCTGTTCCTGCCCAGTCTGTGGTTCCACAACGTCACCACACTGCCCTCCCCCGGCCCCAGCCCCCAGCCCACCGCACCCGGTCCCGCCGCCGCCGCGGCAGCCGCGGACGCAGCGGGCGCCTCGCCGGCGGCTGGTGGCAGTAACGGCAACGTAGTTGCTGGCAGTAGCAGCAGCAGCAGCAGCAGCACCGGTGGTGGGGCGGGGGGCGAGATCAGCATCAGCGTCAACGCCTTTTGGCGCCACCTGCCGCCGGGGCACTACCACCGGAAGGACCTGTACGGCAACCGGGACCTGGTCGAGGTACGGCGCGTGGCGTGGGGCGTGTGTCACGGTCATGCATACATGCGTGCGTGCGTGCGTGTCCATACAACACGTGTGTTTACAAAACCCAAAGCGAACACAGCCACACGTGTTGGTTGTGTTTGCGTCCGGGTCCACGCCTTCGCCTGGTCCTGCCCAGGCGGACCCACATGTGCCCAGACAAACAACACACACACACACACGTGCTTCATTCCGTTTGCTTTTCCGTAACGCTTTCTCACACACACGCCACAACAGGCAGAGGCCGCCGACAAGTGCGCCGACGAGGCGGCAGCGGCGCTGTCGGCGCTGCCGCCCCACTACCGCGACTTCTACGCCGGCCGCCTGCTGGGCCGCCTGGGCCGGCAGCTGCTGGGGCGCCAGCTGCTGCAGCCGCCCGCCATGCTCTAGCAGCTGTTGCAGCTTGTAGCAGCAGTAGCAGTGGTAGCAGGAGGAGTAGGAGGAGCCTGAACAAGCAGCCAGTCGTTGTGGACGTGCGGGCGCCCGAGCTGGGGAAAGGAGGGGCGATGGGGTGCCAGCATTGGTGGTGGGGGGTGCAATGTGGTGTGTGGCAAGCGAAGGGACAGCTGGCACGACCAGCAGGGGACTCATCACGCAGTTGGCACTTAGTGTGACGGCGGTGGCGGCGGTCGGTGCAGGTCGGCTGCACGCCATGCACGGGGCCGACACGTGATGGCACAGACGGACACCATGGCGGGGCCGGTGATGGTGCAGGTAGCTAGGGGTGCAGGGGTGGGGGTTGTGAATACCTTTCCAAGCTAAATTAGACAGGGGGCAGGCAATTGCAATTGCGGCAGTATGCTGCGGTTGTCGGAAGCCCGCGGCTGCGGCGCTGTAGCGGCGGTTGGGGACTGAAGAGTGCAATGGTGCTGCAGGCCTGTATGGCCTGGGGCTGCGGGGCGTCGGTAGGGTCCGGTAGGTTGCCTAGTGCCGGTAGTGGCTCCCCAGCCCACAGGGTGGGGTGGCCGGGTGGGGGTGGTAGTGGCTCCCACTGGGGCGCCCACGGGGTGCACACTGCAGACTGCGGTGCTGGTGTGGCGGGTAAACCCTACACAACTCCACGATAACCCCGCAAGCAGTCCCCGGCTAGTCATCAAGTCCTTTTACCGGCATTCCGGCTACAGCTGGAGGATTGCGTCATGTGCGTGCCACTGAAGTGTCGTCAACGGCCAACAGCGCAAGATGGTACGGTGAAGCTGTAACGGTGCTGATACCGGCGGACTGCGCTGGGCTGAGGGGACCGAACCTGGAGGTCTGAGGGGACCGAAATGGCTGCTGCGGTATCTGGGCCGGACGACATCGCATCACACATGAGATAGTCGTCTTTTTTTCTGAGAGAGTGGTTCACAAGGAAGGGGAAAGGCACAGCACCACACCGGCACACAAGCACGGGATCGCACGCAGGGTTGTGCGCACCGCCGTGTGTCGCGCCCACCTGCCGGTTTTGTCCCGGTAAGTCTCCGCCCACCTGTCCTGGCAGCGGCGCTGTCTGCTGATACCAACTCGCGTGTTGGGTTGCCCTGGGCTGTGGGTCCACGACGGACAATTGGCTGCCGTCGCAAGCCCCGAGCACCGTATGAATGAGGCTGACCCCAGTGCTCGTATCTTCCATCTACGCTGTAGAAATTTGCCCAAAATCCGCCGAAGGCGGAGAAAACTTTTTGGGTTTGGGTTTCGGCATCTACGGAGCGTAGACGGTTTGGGCGGGTTTGGCGGTCTTTTAGACAGGGAGCGTAGATGGTTTGGGGGATTTGGGGGCGTGACCCTAGGAAAAATTTTCGAGGTGTAGATGGCGCGGGAGGGGTCACCTACGCTGTGTAGACGCCGGGGGCCCAAAGCCATCTACATGATACGGGCACTGGCTGACCCCCAGGCCCCAGCCCTCCTGCCATGTGCACAATACGGTGCGGCAGTGCTAGCTGTCCAACACTAGTCGTCACTGCTGAACACGTCCGGCTTCCCTCTCGACGATCAGTCTGCTACAAGCGATATTACAGACATGCTGAACGAACCCGAAATGGTCTTAGAAGCCTATAAAGGGGGAGTATCAGCGGACAGTGCCGCTGCCAGGCGCCACTGTCCTCGAAGCAGTCGTCGGCATGCACGGCAGTCGGCAAATCCTGCCCGATACACAGCACGTTCACAGCACGTTCACAGCACGTTCACAGCACGCTCCCTTGCCCACCCAAAGTCCCAAACTGGCACGCTTCCCGCGCCGTGCACACACACGCTGTGCCGGCGAAATGCAACACGTGTAATGCGTGAAATGCGACACGTGTAACCAGCAATAACAACCTGCAACCACCGCGCTGTCAGTGGCCTGGCCTGACTGGCTTTCTCTGCTTGCTAGCGACAACCACTTCGTCTGGCGCCATGTTCAATTTCACGTTCTAGAAAGCAACTCGTTAACAGACATACTGTACTTCGCATCCCGACCTGGGCCTCCGTGCTGCTGCTACCGCCCGTTGCGCAGCTAATCTTCGTTGCATCACCTGTCACCCGTGCCTATCACCGCTGGCTGGCAGCAGCAGAGGAGGCGCGACTGCGGGTGGGCGGCGGCGGCAGGAGGCCACGGCCGCGCAGCCAATCCATTGCTGCGGTGTTGCCGGCGGCTTCCACGCGCGCGGCCTCTCCCTCCTCCAGAAGCTGCAAACACACACACGGCGGGCGGCACAGGAAAGGACATTTAGTGCAACAACATTGTTCAGCTAGCAGTACAAGCTAAGTCCATTGCACACACTCAAGCGGTCGCGTGTTGCCTATTTGCCAGCTCATCTCCCCTCAGGACGTGGCCTCAAGACCCAAGCCCCTCACCCCACCTGTTCCCTCAAAAGCCCGGCAGCCCGGCAGCCTCCCGCTTGTCACCCCCACCCACCTGCAGCACGCTGCCCTCCGCCGCCAGCTCCGCCGCCGCCCAGTCCAGCGCCTCCTCGCTGCCGCCGCACGCCACAGCCGCCAAGTCCACCGCCGCGCCGCGCCGCTGCCGCAGCACGCGCAGCGTGACCAGGCTCGCGCCATGCTGCGCGGCGCTCAATAATGCCTGGTCCCATACATCTCCTCCCCGCTCCGTCACCGGCTCCGCCGCCTCCGCCAAGTACAGGAGCATCGGCTCCTGCCCCGGGCAACGCGCCGCCATCGCTGCGTGCTCAGCTGACAGCACAGCACCGCGCATCGCCAGCAGCTGCAGCACGCGCAGCTTTACGCCCGCATCACGCTGGCAGTAGCGAGACACAGTCCGGCTACACCCGCGCAGGAACACGCCCGCAGGGTCTGGAGAGCTCATGGGGCCTGGCACCCCGCACTCATCCCACAGGTACGCCAGCGCCTCGGCATTCCCGCGCCAGGCGACGCACTCAGCCGTGTGGGCGCCAAAGTGAAACCCGTGGGCGCGCAGCCACTGCAGCCGCTGAAGGCAGTCGTCGTTTGTGGTCGCGGCCACGACCGCCTGTTCGCTCACCGCGACATATTGAGTCAGCGCTGCAGCCACTGCCGGCCCCCATGCTGACAGCAGGAAATCCAGCTTGGCCCGCCAGCACGCCATGCGGCTTTGGAGGGCGCACGCTAGGATATAACCAAACACCAACACCGCTACTCGCTCGCCGCGTGCTGTATCCCAGGCGGCCCAAGCATGCGGCTGCGCCGCCGCCGCCCGCTCTTCTGGCCCGGCAGGCATCCAGCCTCGGCTCAGCGGTTCGTAGTGCCGCTGCAGCACCTCCACCGGGCAGCCTTGAATGATGGCATGGAGCAGCCCCAGCCTTGAATCCGCAAGCAAGCTCGGATGATCTAGGTCGCCGTCAATGAATGCTGCTGCTCCTGCTGCTGCTGCGGCAGCGCCCGGCTCCCACAGCAAGGCATGATGATCCCGGCGAAAGCGGTCTCCGTAGCCAGCGCCCGCTGCAGCCGGCGCCGACGCCGGCTGCGGCAGTAGCAGCTCCAGCATCGCCACTTGGCCCTCGCGCGCCGCGTCCTTCGCATTGTCGAGGATAGGGCGCCACCCGTGCGCTTGCTGCAGCCAGGCCAGGATGTCGGCGTGCCCGCCCGCGCAGGCACCACGGGCGGCTTGGCGAAGGAAATTAGGTGTATCCGCACATATGATGTTCCCAAACAGCAGCTGCAGCACCGGCAGGTGCCCAGCCTCCGCCGCGGCCGTGATGACACCGTGCCAGCCGACCTTGCACCCAGCGGCCAGCAGCCGCTCGCAGCCCGCCGCGTTGCCCGCCGCAGCCGCGGCCGTCATCAACTCCGGCGGGAGTGTGCAGCCGCAGTGCGCCAGAGCTGTGTCCAGGCTCCCGGCGTGGCAAGAGGACGCGGCCAGGCACAGCAGTCGTCGGCGCTGCCGCAGCGCGAGGGCGCGCCAGGGCTCGGACCGGCCCCAGTGAGCCAGGAAGGCGCGCTCAGGCCACGGCTGCTGGGCCCGATATACATTGACGGTACCCATATCTACCGACAACACTTTCGGTGATTGTGCCAAATAAATTGTCTTGTAGCTGTGGCGTAGGGCCGCTGCGATGTCGACATCGACAAACGTGAGGCCCGTGGCTACCTCGTTGGGGTGCAAGGCCGCAGCGATTTGCTGTATGAGGTCGGCAGACAAGCGTTTCCAGGTCTGCTGCCCGGTGCACGCTGTTTCGGCGGTGCTCATTTTTGCTACTGCGACCACTTTGCTATGCTAAAATCCGACCCTTGGTATCTGATTGCGTCAAACAAATTGCGCAAAACAGTGACGCGGACAGTCCGACAGTGAACGGCGACGTGGCAATCCCGGTGCATCGGGGGTTGCCCTCCCTCCCCAGCCCGGCCCCGGCCCCGCCGCCGCCACCTTCCCCGCGCCTCCCACAGTCAAGAAACGACACTACAGAAATACCTCCGTATTCTGTTCTTGAGCGCGCACGCAGGGCACGCCCATGTCGTGCCAGACTGCCAACGTGGCCTTTCTATCGTCAAAGTCAACACAACGCGCGCCTCGCCTTGCTTGGCTTGCGTCCGCAAACTATTGCCCACCCCACAGCACAACACAACCTGCGTCAAAACATCCTGCAGACCTGCCCGCGCCTATAACCCCCACCTGCACCGTAATCCGCACAACATTATGCGGCCCCACTCATCTCGCCCCAAATGCCGCCTTCGCCACCGCAGCGCCGTTCAAACACCACCCCTGCTTCCAACATCACATCCACATTCAGCACCGGACGCCGCTCCCACGGGTCCGGGCGGTCCGATGGGCTGCCCGCCCACCCACTCCCCTCGGGGCCTCAACGCCGGGCCCCCACACACGCACACGCACACGCACAACTGCAGCCTGCCTGCCGGGGGTGGCGGAGCAGCCATGTGGCACCTGCCCCCACCTGCCAGGAGCGTCGCATGCCCCTTTTCTGCAGCCCCGAGCCGCCCCGCCCCGCCTCCATACACTTCGTCTGCTAGTCTTTCAGTGCCTGCTGCTTCCCGCCCTTGCAACCCCCTCGACGCACAACCACACCGAGCGACCCAGCAGCCAGGATACCGGCCCCGCCAGCCTCTCGAGTGTGTGTGCGCCACGGCGGTGCGCCGCCCCTCCACAACCACCGCCACCGCCGCACTCTACTTGAAGGTCTGTCGGAACACGGACACGGTACCGGCCGGAGACGCCGCGTAGATCTCGCCTGCGTGCGTGGGGGTTTGGGTGTGTGTGGGGCCGTGACGCGGTGGATTGCGCAGAAGAGGTGACGCGGTGGGGGCAGCGGGAAGAATCAGAAGGGAATGCCCAGCAAGGGAGCTCAAACCACGGGGCCCACCCATCCCACGCGGGGCCCTGAAACCCGCCCCGACAACCCCCGAGCCCCAAGTACTGCGCCCCGCCCTGTGACACCCGCCGGTGTTGACAACCTCCCCCCCCCCCCCGCCCCCACCTGTGAGGCTGTTCCACACCACGTCGCTGAACGGCTTGGCCAGCGGCGCGCTGGTGACGGGCGCCACTGAGGCGGCGCCGTCCAGCAGGTCCACAGTCACAAGCGCGCGGGAGGTGGCGGCTGCGGGTGCGGGCGGGCGGGCGAGGGCGTGTGTGTGCGTGTGTGTGTTAGAGAGCACAAGGAAAAACGACATCCAAGCCAGAGGTTGCGCGTGCGGTGCAGACTGTGCTTGCGTGTGCGTGTGTGTCTCAAGGCTTTGGAGGAGCGGATTGGGTTGACTGGACTTGACGTGAGGATATGATTGGCTGGCCAAATCCAGGGCACGCGCGCGGCGGGAGGGCAGCTACTGCAGGCACGGATCGGCGGGTACGGTACGGCAGGCACGGTACCGCCACACGGCACACACGCCGCCACATCACCGCCACACCACCGGAAAAACCGCCGCCGCAGCTGCCGGCACCCAACCGCCACACCACTGCCACACAACCGCCACGCCGCCGCAGCTGCCGGCACCCACCTGCCACGCAGTCTCCGGCGGGGCTCATCTTGACGCACAGCACCTGGCTGCCGTCCGGCACGGCGGAGGCGCGCGGGCTGCCCGTCACGCGCAGGTCCCAGATGCACACCTGTGGTTGCGGCAGGCGGCGGCGGCGGCGGCGGCGCATGTGTGAGGGGTGCTTGTTGACGTGTGCGCGTGTTCAGCGCATAGGAGACAGAAAGCACATGATTCAGTAAAACTCTGTCCTGGTTGATTTGGGAAGCTTAAATGACTCCCCCCCCTCCCCACATCCAGGCCCCCCCCATCCAGCCACACACGCGCACGCACCTTGCCGTCCAGGGAGCTGGACACAAGTGTGGAGTCGTTGGCGACCTGCGGGCCCCAGGATGCGGCGGCGGCGGCGGCGGGATGCGGCACACAATGTGTGTTGGGTGCGACAACCGCAGCAGGTTCCTCGCGTCAGCTTGCAGCATAAACAACATAGCAACGCCAGCAGCATTCCAGTAGCCGTCTCAGCTGCAGCCGCAGCCGTACGCCCACGCCCACGCACACAGGCACACGCCCACACACGCCCCCCCCCACCCGCACGCACACGCACCTGCAGCCCCGTCACGGACTGGCCGTGGCCCTTGTTGCGCCAGGCGGCGGCGGGCGGCTTCTGGCGCATGTCCCACCTGCGGTTGGCGGTTGGCGGTTGGCGATTGCGATGGTGGTTGCGGTTAGCAATCATGTGTCAGCGGGCCGCGGCTACTGATGGCGATGATGAACATGACTTAAACGAGTCATAACTAACATCACATGCCGCAGCGGCCCCATACCAGCAGGCACGCACACGCTGCCCGTACACTCACACGCAGATGGATCCGTCCCGGAAGCCCGTCACCACGCGCGCGCCGCCCACGGCGCTGGCGGCCAGCGCGGTGATGGGCGCGCCGCCGTCGTGCGCCTTCCAGCTGCCCTTGGGGTGCACGCCCTCGGGCCGGTTGGCGCCGGGCGCGGGCGTCAGGCCTGTCGGTTGGTGTTGGTTGGTTGGTTGGTTGGTTGGTGGTTGTGGTTGTTGGTTGTTCGCATAGGTGGTGCGGGCGTTTGTCGACCGGGTTGGCACTGCGGACCCGGTTCGAGCAAACTGCTGCGAGCTCCTCTCTGCCCCGCATGCCGCAGCTGGTCTGCAGCGCCGCACGAAGCCAACCCCGCATGCCGTACTCTCCGTATTACGTACTGGCGGCCAGTGCTGTACTGCCGGCCCGGCCTCACCCGGCGTGTCGTACACGTAGACCTGGCTCTGGTAGGCGGCCCCGCAGGTGCCCGCCAGGCCGCCGCCAAAGGCGCTGAGCGAGGCCACACCCGACAGGTGGCGCACGGGCGGCACGCCGACGGGCGGCGCGGGCGGCTTGGGCGCGTTGGGCGGCGTCACCTGGGCGGGTGCAGGCGGTTGGTGGTTGGCGTTGTTGGTGGTTGGTGGTGGTGTTGGGAGGTGAGAAACGAAATGCGCCAAGGCCTTGCCCAGCCCGAGCCACTCTCTGCAAAGCCGCACCCGCACCCTCAACCGGGTAGATTGGGCTGGTGTTTACAACCTCCCTTCCTAAACCACACAGCCTCACCGCCAGCTTGTACTTGTAGGCCAGCATGCCCGCCTCCACACCCGACCACCCGTACCCACCTAAAGCCCTACATGACAAATTAATGACAATCTATTAACCCTAATAACCCTGAAACAATTATAATTTTACCCTTGTAACCCTCAAACAATCACCCACCGCCAGCTTGTACTTGTAGGCCAGCATGCCCGCCTCAGCGTCCAGCGAGTGCACCGTCACGAACTCGGCGCCGCTGCGCGCCTCGGTGCTGGCCGCGAACAGCAGCCGCGAGGACGGCTCGGCCGCCAGGCGGGAGGACACGAACTCCGTCTCCTGGCTGTGCAGCAGCTGCGCGGTGCGGGTAGTTGGGGTGGGTGGGAGGTGTGGGAGGGTTGTAAACACCAGCCCAATTGGGGAGGATGGGGAGGGAGGGTGTGGGAAGTGTGTGGGGGAGGGAGTGGGTGGGAATGTGTGGCATGGCCTGGCGGCGCCAGCCACAGTGCTGCCACCGGAGAGAGCCGCCGCCGGGTGGTTTAGTGCCAACTGATGTTGATTCAAGTTTGGTTTGAGTTTCAAAGTGGGTGATGTGGGGTGTGTGGTTGTTGATCGAGTGATCAGCGTGTACGGCGGGAACAGAGCGCCGCAGGCGCGGGCCGCCCGCCAACAGCCCCGCTACAAGCGGCAGCCCCAGCAACAACCGACAACCGACACCGACGGTGACGGCGACCGTCCCCGATGCTCCACTGCTGCGTCGAGGGCCTCAGCTGGGGCCGTGTAATGTCACTGGGCTTTGCGGGGCCGCCGGGGCCTAGCTTCTAGCAGGCATTTCTCCCGGGGACGCGGCCACAACCCCCCGGCTCCCGCCCACACGGGGCTGGGGCCTGCTGGAGGGTCCCCCGGGGAAAACGGCGGCTAGAAGCTAGGCCCCGGCGGGCCCACCAAACCAAGTGACACTACACGGCCCCGCTACTTGCAGCAGCCCCGCCGACGTCCCCATGCCCCAACTACGTCGTGGCAACAGCAGTAGCGGCGAGGGCGAGGGCGGCGCAGCCAGTATTAACTCCGTGCACACAGGATGGCCCCACCACGTCGAGGACGGCGGCAGCAGCAGCAGCAGCAGCAGCAGCGGCGGGGGCGGGGGCGAGGGCGGCGCAGCCGGCGTCAACGCCCTGGAGTCAGGACAGCAGGGCCCGGCCGGGGGCTGTGTGTGATGCCCCACGGCGGCCGCCGTCCTGCGCCCAGGGAGTTGACGCCGGCTGCGCCGCCCCGCACTCGCCGCCCTACCTCGCCGCCGCCGCCTGCTGCTGTCCACGCGCTCCCCCTCGCTCGCACACAGACGCACTACGCACACGCATTTGTTTGGTTTGGCTTGGGCTGGTATCTACAGCCCCCCACCCGCCCTCCTCACCCCCAGCCCACCTCACCATCAAACCTCCCCCCCCGTCTACGCTGCTACACTTCTATGTACTATCTTCGCAATCCCCACACCTCCATCCCCAGCCCCCCCCCTCGCCTGTGCATGATGGGCATGGCGCCGCGGCCGCCGGCCCGCTGCCGTGGCCACCATTGCTTTGATGGGGAATCGAAAACGAATATCCCCCCAAAAAATCCTCCCCGCCCCAGCCCCAGCCCCAGCCCCACCCCCCCACCCCATCCTCCACCCGCTCACCCCCACCACACACCCACACCCACCCACCCACCCACCCACCCACCCACCCACCCACCCACCCACCCACCCACCCACCCACCCACCCACCCACCCACCCACCCACCCACCCACCCACCCACCCACCCACCCCACACCCCACCCCCAGCCACGCACCATGATGGACATGACGCCGCGGCCGCCGCCCCGCGACCAAGGCCGAATGAACACCCCCATACCGACACCACTCAACCCCAGGCACCCCCCCAGCCCGGCTACCTACGGTGACGTGTGTGGCTTGCAGTTTCTCCTTGCAGCGCTGATGTTTCCTGACGGGATTGGTTCATTGTTAAACCCCCCACCCACACCCCAGCCCCACACCCCAGCCCCCCAGCCACGCACCATTATGGACATGACGCCGCGGCCGCCGCCGGGGCTGCACTCCCACAGGTTGAGCAGCCGCCGCGAGCTGCTGACCAGCCAGCCGCCGTGGCCGTCGCCGCCGGGCAGGCCGGGTATGGCCGGCACGAACTGCAGCGCCTGTTGTGCGGGTGAGGGTTGGGGTTAGGGTTGGGGTTGGGGTTAGGGTGGGGTTGCTTCGGGTTGGTGTGGGGTGGTTGGGAGGGGTGGGCGGGCAGCAGCGCGTGCCGCCGCACAACGCGTGTGTGAGCGAAGGGCCGTGAGGGTGGGTGTCGGACCTAGCCACACACACCAGGCCAAACGCCTCGTCCTGCATACCGTAAACGGTGTTGTCCCTTGTGGTCCCCAAAACACGCCTACAAACCTACAAACGCACGTACGCACACGCGCACACGCTCACCTGCACGGGGTCCCGGTTGTGGTCGGACTCGTCGGAGGTCATGCAGCACTCCCACACCAGCCGGCCGCCGCCGCCGTAGCCGTAGGAGCTGGAGCTGGTGGTGGGCGCGGGCGCGGGCGGCGGCGCGGGGCGCGCCGGCGCCGGCGCCGGCCTGCGGGTGGTGCCGGAGTGGAATGAATGCATGAATGAATGACCGGCCGCGTGTCAGTGTCGCGTGGGCAGGGCAAGCGGAGGCAGGAGGCAAACCCGCGTTTGCAGATCTGCAGGCAGCTGGCTCCTCGCCCTCTCGCAGTGAGGCCACCGCGGGTCCACCAATTAGCTCCTCCCCTCCTCGCATTGCGGCCAAAACCCCGGAGACCGCAGGCCTGACCAGCGTGCCGGGGGTCCCGTACCTGGGCGCTGGCGCTGGGACCGGGGCCGGCGCCGGCCGCACCGGCGCCGGCGCGGGCGTGGGCGCCTTAGGCCGCGCCGCCGCCGCCGCGTTCACCGCCGCCGCCGCCTTGGCGGCCGCCGCAGCCGCCGCTGCCGCGGTGGCGGGGTTGGGCGCCGCCGCCGGCCGCGGCGCAGCCGCGGCCGCGGCCGCGGCCCGCCGCCGCGGGCGTGATGGGCACCGCCACTGGCGCGGGCGCCGGCGCCGGAGCCGGCGGGGGGTAGCTAGTGGGCGGGCCCGGCGGCCGAAAGGCGGCTGGCGCGGCGGGGGCGGGCGCGGTGGTTGGCACGGCATGCGCCGTCGGGTATGGGGCTGGTGCCGGCGCGGGATGAGGGGCAGGGCGGCGGGATGGGTCAGAGCAGGGGGTTGGAGAACAAGAGAATAAAACAGGATAGGTAGGGATTGGAGGAGGGATGCAGGCGGCTGGGAGCCTGAACACCACTCCGAAGCACATCTCGGTGTCCCAAATGTCCCCTCCACAGGAACCACGTGCTCCCGTCCGCACGGGCTTCCCATACGCGTGTCCCCCTCGCCCACGCGCCGCACACGCACACGCACCCTAGCCCACGTGCCGTACCCGCAACCTCACCCACACCCGCACCCGCGCACATACACACACTCCCGCGCGCCCGCCTCACCCGCCGGCGCCATTCGGGCTACCCCAGTGTGCGCTGGAGCGGCCGACTGCACCGGCTGTGCTGTAAGAAGAGGGGGACAAAGCATGCAAGGCAGGGCAACAACGTGACAGTCAGGATGTGCCACATGGTGTTTCTAGGGGGCGAGCGAGAGGGCCAGGGGAGACGGCAGGGCAGCGAGCCCAGGTGTGCGCGGCGCGCCGTGCAGGGAGCGCAGCGGCGCTGTCCGTGTGCACTCCCCAGCGCTGCTTAGCGGCCTCAGTCGCGAGCATGAATTGTTCAAGCATGCATGTAAATGAACACGTTAGCGCTGGCCTTTAAGTCCCAGCTCACCGGTCGGCCCAGCAGGCGCCGCAGCGATCTGCACCGGAGCTTTTAGCTGCTCGCCCGTGGCTTGCATCTGCTTTAGCCGCTCCACCATGGCTTTAAGGCGGTCGATCGTGGCCCGTGCCTCATCTTTGTCCAGCTCTAGGTGCACCTTTGCGCGGGTTTGCCCCGGCACAGGGTTTGGCGGGATCACAACCACACCCATTACTGCCAACTAAGCTAAAACAGACTTTGGGAGGCCCAGACGGCAGGTAGGCCTCGCCTCGTCGTTCGGCGAGTGAAGGCAAAGAACTACCCCGAGAAAACACACGGCATCATGTATTTGCAGCGATGCAGGATGGGTTCGGATAGAGGTTTAGGGTAATGGTGCTGCTAATTTTATGTGAAGCGAATTTGGGTCGTTTGGACATTTGGCCCGATTGCAGTCGCGAAGCGACATTTCGCAGCGCTTGGCAGCGTTACCTCTACATTTCCTTGGTATTTCTATGACCTCTGCTGCATAGCGCTTTGAGCGTACTACCAGCTTACAGAAGACTCTGACACGTTCCTGAGCTTTCAACTTCTTTCACTTCTAATTACTTATGGCTAAAGCGCTGTAAGGAGCGCTACGGGTGCTAGCTAGCGGAGAGGAACGCGCTTGACGCTTCGGGCTCTGCCAGAGTCTTTCTGAGCGCAGTGGAGGAATGCCCGCGAGCAGCGTAGCCGACAGGTAATGTTTGAGATGTTTTTCTACATTGCTAGTGGGACCGCAGGCGTTGCGCACGGCCCTAGCGGCATGCCCATTCCGACGCCCTGCCGCTTGTTGGGCCGCGCTGGGCCCCCGTTTCTCTTGAATCGCGCACGGTTTCCGCAAATTCTACCACTTTGCAGCGAGACGAGGAGTATCAACAGCTTCGCGTCGAGCTTCAGCCAGCGGTCCTTCTTCGGCAAGCTCAATAAGTACGAGCTCAAACGCCGCTTCTATGAAAAACTCGATGACTTTAAGAACAAAGTGCTGCTGCACAAGGAGCAGGGGTGAGTCAGGCGGCGTGAACGGTCGACCGGCAGGGTTTGGCTCGCACCGGGGTGGTCGTGCGGCCCAGGCACAGTGCTGCACCCGCTTTCCCATAACACGGGCGCTTGCGCCGCGTTCGGGTGCCCAGGCTGCCGCATAGCCCAGCATTGCATACACGGCCGCTGAGGCTGGAGCAGGGCGTGGGGCGCAGAACTGCACTGGGGTTGGCAGCCGCAGGGCGCGGCTATCGGAGGCTCAGTTGATGAGGGCGCCAGCTCGCATCTGCCGTGCGTAGCCCCCCGCACGTGCTGCGCTTGCACGGCTGTGGGCAGTTGTCATCAGACATAATCTGGGAGGACTGGCCGGGGACGGGGACGGGGAGGTGGCCGGCTGCACTACCGCCGGGTTGTGGGCTGGGGCAGGCGTGGGGTGCGCCCATCCCCCCCACCCCCGACCCCGAGGCGTGAAACTCCTCCAACACCCTCGGGCTGTGCACCCATGCCCCCGCCACGCCTCTTGTCCCGGTGCCGCACCGCTCACTGCGCACCTCACAAACTCCAATCCCAACCCAATCCCACCCCGCCCGCCCCCCACTCCAAACACACACGCACGCACAGGTTCGTGGTGTACCGCGCTCGCTGCGTGTACAGCGGCGGCGTGGTGGTGCTCAAGGGCTACAGCCGGGAGAGCCTCACGTTGCAGGTGGGTGTGGGGGGGGGCAGGATCAAGGGAGGGGAGGGAGAAGGGGGAGGGAGAAGGGGGAGGGAGAAGGGGGAGGGAGAAGGGGGAGGGAGAAGGGGGAGGGAGAAGGGGGAGGGAGAGGGAGAGGGAGAGGGAGAGGGAGAGGGAGAGGGAGAGGGAGAGGGAGAGGGAGAGGGAGAGGGAGAGGGAGAGGGGGAGAGGGGGAGGGGGAGGGAGGGGGGAGGAGAGGGGGCAGGGAGAGGAGGGGGGAGGGAGGAAAGAGGGTGGCGGGGGGGATGCATTCATGGGTAGTAATGGAAGTGGTAGACGGGGGGAGGTGGGTGTGAATACCAGCCCAAGCTAAAGGAGGCGGCGGGGAAGGGCGGGGAAGGGGAGGAAAGCGGGGCGGGGGCGGGTGTTGCAACCACATGTTGCTGGTGTTAGAGAAAGGCCGGGCGCGCATGTGTCGGGAACCCGGCCGGACGCGCTGCCACCTCCCCTAGTACACCTGCCGCTATCGGCCCCTCCTGCTCCACCCCCTGCTGGTCATCCCACGCCCCTCCCCAACGGTATGAAGTTTCCTGTGTACCCGCTGTACCACTGGTCATCGGCAGTTCACCTATTTACAAAAAACCGTCACATGCACGGCTATCCCCCCCGCCCCGCTATCCTTGCAACCCCGTTGCCTCCTGTACCGCTTTCCAACCACCCTCACATCCATGCACCATCACCCCGCCGCCCCCCGCCCCCCGCAGACCAAGCAGCGCGTGTTCAGCGAGGTGACGCTGCTGCAGCGCGCGCAGTGCCCATTCATACTCAAGTGCTTCGACTCCTTCGAGGACCAGGTGGGTACGGCTGGGGGTGGGGTGCTGGGGTGGGCGGGGCTGGGGGGTTGTGAACACCAGCCCATGCTCTACTAACCCGCCAGGGGGTCGGGGCGGGGCGGGGCGGGGCGGGGCGGGGCGTGTGTGTGAGGGTGTGTGTGAGGGTGGGTGGGTGGGTGGGTGGGTGGGGTTGGGTGGGGCTGGGGGGGAGTGGGGGGCGGCGAGGGTAGTTCACTCCAATTCAGCAACAGCGCCGGGGGATGGGGGGCACCTGGGGGCGCCTGGAGCAGTGGGGGAGTTCGGCGGTGGCAAGCTGGTGCAGTTGGGCGTGCAGGGTGCAGGTGCAGGTGCAGGTGCAGGTGCAGGTGCAGGGACTGATGCGTTATATAACGCAGTGGCAACCCCCTCGCACACCCTTCGCTGTCTGGCCGCGCTCCATCCCCCCATCACCTGCTGCGCCCTCCACGTACACGCCTATGCACGCACACACAGGGCTGGTGGTGGCTGGTGCTGGAGAACTGCGCCGCCGGCGACCTGTACCGCATCGTGCAGGTGCGTATGCGTGCCAGTGCGTGTGCGTGTGACCTGTGCGTGTGTGCGTGTATGCGTGCCTGTGCGTGTGTGCGCGTGCACCGCACGCGTGTTGTTGTGCGCGCGGCCACCCGCTCCACCCTGTTTGGGGACACTCGATGACTACCGTATCAAAGTAGGGGAACCTCGATGACTATCCAATCCACCTCAAAAGCAAGCCTGCCCGCCGCCCCTTGCCCCGCCCCTTGCCCTGCGCCCTGTGTGTGTGTCCCGCTGCCCGCCGCAGTCCAACGGCCCGCTGCGCGAGGAGGGCTGGCTGGTGAGCCAGGTGCTGTTGCCCATCCTGCAGGTGCGCGCCGCGTGGCGTCGTGTGGCGTGTGTCGGGTCGGGTCGGGTCATGTCGTGTCGTGCCCGCCTGCACGTCTGGCCCGCGCGGTGTACCGTGTGTGCCGCCCCGCGCGGCATGGGGGTGGTTGGGCGCCGGGTGCCTGCGGTCTGTGTGTGGGGGTTGGGAGTGGGGCGTCCGTGCCGCGTCCGTGTGAACGGTGTGGGGCGGGCGGCGAGGTGTGGTGATGGTGCTGAAGGTGGGCGTCCAGCGCTGCGGGCTGCACAGCGTTTCCAAGGCCCTGGCAGCAGGAGCCCGCCCGCCTCCCACACAACGTCGCACCCCGCACCCACTACCTTTGTATAATCGTCCACACACAACCCAACCCTCCCAGCACACGCACCCAACACATACCCTCTAACAACTTTATCCTTCTCGTTGTTGTCTTTAACACCCAACACCCTCCCCCTCCCCCCCCACACACAGACGCTGGCCTACCTGCACGCGGAGGGCGTCATCCACCGCGACATCAAGCCCGAGCACGTGCTGTTCAACAGCGAGAAGGTGGCAAAGCTGTCCGGCTTCTTCCTGTCCTGGGACGTCAATCGCTACAGGTGCGCGGCCGTTGTGTGTGGCCGTGTGTGTCGGGCTCCTTCCTGTCCTGGGACGTAAACCGCGTGCGTGTCGAAAAGACAAACGGGACAGTGTGCGTGTTGTCTGTGTGTGCGCGTGGCCGTGTGCGCGTGTGCATGGCCGTGTGCCGGGGCCGCGGGGCCAATGGGGTGGATTATTGCTGGAACGCATGGACATCGGTAGCGCCAGGACGGCTCTGCTGCAACAAGCTGTCAAAGCTTCTTCGTCACATGTAATCACTGCACTTCTTGCAATGATTCATGAACGCAACCCCCCTCCTCCCCCCCCTGCCGCGCAGCTACCCCAAGGACATGGTCGGCACGCTGGACTACGTGGCGCCCGAGGTGTTTGTGCTCAACGGCCCCAACGCCAAGCAGCAGCAGGTCACGCACTACGACTACAAGGTGGGCTGGCGGGGCGGGGCCTACATTCATCATGAGTGCAGCAAGGGGTGGACGGTGGACTAGATTTTGGGGAACAGCCATCAGTACCGACCGTGTGCCTTTGCCAACCCAACGGGGGGCGAAGATGGCGCAACGAAGTTTAGCAGGGTAGACAGCAGGTGGAATGAACAATGCCCACAGTTAAACCCCCAACCACCCACGCCACCCCCCACCCCACCCCACCCCAGGTGGACATCTGGGGCGTGGGCGTGATGGCCTACGACGTGCTCGTGGGCCAGCCGCCCTTCAACACCGACGACCCCAACACCACGGTGGAGGCCATCCTGCTGCGCGAGGCCGAGTACCCCGACTACCTGTCCGACGACGCCGTGGACTTCATCGACCAGGTGCGGGGGGGGGGGGGATTGTGTAATACCCAGTAAACCGGCCACGTGAATACCAGCTCAATGAAGACGTAACTAGACGGGGGGGAGCGGGGGTAGTTCATTATATGGGTAGTGCACTCCAATTCCAAAAGCTCCCATGTGGGCATGGGTTGCGGATACCAGCCCAAGCTAATCCAGACCCACGCCTGCGGTCTACCGCGCTACACTCCTCTTACCATCTCTGCAAGCCCCGCCACCCGCCACCCCCATTATCCCCATTGATCTGCTGCAACAGCCTGTCAACATCGTCTTATCTTAGTTAATCATGCATGGAACCCCCACCCCCTACCCACCCACCCCAACCCGCGCAGATTCGGCGGGCTTTTTTGTCCGTCTTGCTGTTGCTGTCATTAACACACTCCCACCCCCACCCACCCCTCCGCAGTGCCTGACCAAGGACCCCGCGCGGCGCCCCACCGCGCGGCAGCTGCTGACGCACCCCTGGGTGCGCGTCAACCTGGACTGGGAGCCGCCCGAGGACTGGGAGGACCCCATCCCCAACGTCGACTTCTCCTACTACAGGTGGGTGGGCTTGGGCGGGTGTGTGTGTGGGGGGGGGGTTGTGCAATTATATGAACCAACGCGCGTGCGGGCTTGCTTTACTTCGGATGCGACGGGTTGCGGTGCCGTACCCGACTGGCAAACAAGGCACGACAAGAAGGCGCCCATGGATTGAGGTGTTTCTGACGCCACCCGTACTTGGCTGCTGTTGCCTGCCTTGCTGCCTGCCGGTGCTGTGTCGTGTCGCAGGGTGGGCGGCGGCGCGGGCGGCCACGGCGACGACGGCCTGGGCTCGGAGGACGAGGTGAGGGGGCGGGGGCGGTGAGGGGACGCGTGGCGAGGGGGGGGGGCGACGAGAGGGCGGGTAGTGGGTACGCTAGCACGTGTGTCGTGGTATAGCTCGGCAGGTGGCTGTGTACGCGCGTGTCAGAACCTGACGGCGGCGGACATGGGGCTGCTGCCTGCGTGACGGCGGACCGCATAGCACCGCAGCAACGCGCACCCCCCACCACCCTTACCACCACACAACACGTCCCTCACCACCTCAGTACCGCCACACACCTCCCGCACCCCAGGGCGAGGACGACGGCAAGCGCTGGTACAACCCGCTGACCTGGCTGCGGCGGCGCAACAGCCTGGAGGACCTGCTGGCGGACACGGGCAAGGACAAGGACGAGGACGGCCCCGGCCCCACCACCGGCAGGTGAGCACGCGGGGGCTGCGCGGGCTGTGCGTGGTCGCATGTGGTGCCACCCACGTGCGGGCTTGTTAGCATTTGGGTGCATGGCAGATCGCAGATGCGTGGGGCCGCATGTGGTGTCATCACCTATGCTACATAGCAGATCCATCTGGGGCCGGCGGGTGTATACGAGTCTGGAGAGCTGGGAGCTGATATGATGCAGCTAAGCGTGTTTTGCGCTCTGACCGCTCGCCCGCGTGCTCTCGTTGCCCGCTCTATCTCCGCGCGACCTCGCAGGGGCGGCGGCGGCGCGGGCGGCGCCGCGGGCGTGGCGGCGACCGTGCGCGGCCCCTGGCAGCTGACCAAGTCCATCGGCAACTTCGCCAAGACGCTGCTGGGCAACAAGGCGCAGGTGGGGCGGCACACAGGGGGGGGGGGAGTAGCCGTCCATCGACGGGTTTCGTAATATCTTGTGGAAGCCAGCCAACCTGTTTCGGCCATGTGCGCATCACGGTCCGACCCCGACCCAGGTTCATCAGTGTGGGGTGGCTCTGGTGCAGAAGGCGTGGTTCAAGGCCTTATCGTCACGTCGTCATTGTGTTGTTCGAGCTGACACCATTTGAGCTGACACGCTTCGAGCTGACACCCTTACTTCCGCCGACCCCTGCTGCAACCTGTCATCATCGTCTCGTCTTGATTAATCATGCATGGGACCCCTCCCTCCCTCTCATTCCCTCAGGTTGCGCCGGACCAGCCGGTCGACGGCAACGGCTCCGACAACTTCTTCGGCAACGCCGGTCTGGCCAACGGTAACGGTAACGGTAACGGCGGCGATGGCGGCGGCGGCGGCAAGGGCGGCGGCAAGGCGTTCCAGATGCTGCCGGGGCGCGGGCCCAAGTCGCGGGAGGACCTGGCGGGGTGAGTGGCTGGGCATCCCCACATGGGGCTGTGTGTTAAACAACAAAACAAGACGGGGCTGTGTGTTAAACAACAAAACAAGACGGGGCTGTGTGTTAAACAACAAAACAAGACGGGGCTGTGTGTTGAACAACAAAACAAGACGGGGCTGTGTGTTAAACAACAAAACAAGACGGGGCTGTGTGTTAAACAACAAAACAAGATGGGGCTGTGTGTTAAACAACAAAACAAGACGGGGCTGTGTGTTAAACAACAAAACAAGACGGGGCTGTGTGTGTGTGCGTGGGCAGGGGCGGGCTATGGGTGCATGTGGGGTGAGGGAGTTGCAAAGATGATGGGGAAAGCGGTGCAGGCTGGATGGGGGTGGGGTCTGGTCGCTCTGGAAACGCCGCTGAGGTTACGCTGCGAGCACGTCAGCTGCTGCTAATGCCGCCCCATCGGAGCGTCTCCTGTGCAACGCCCTGTGAACATTACCTTGGAACCCCCCAATGTGCATTTCCAACATTTCGACAAACTGCAGGGTGCCGGAGGGCGACGAGGAGGACTTGGATCTGGATCCAGAGGGCGGCCCGCACCACGACTCCCCCGCCGCCGCCGCCGCCATCGCCGCGGCAGCCGCCGCTGCTGCCAACGGCGGCCCGGGCAGCCGCAAGGGCTCCTTCTCCGCCGGCGGCCCGGCGGCGGCGGCGGAGGTGCGACCGTACAGTCCGCCGCCGCGCGCCGTACCGCCGCTGTCGACGGCGGCGGCGGCTAGCGGCCGCGACGACGGCGCCACCATTATGCCGTCAGCGCGGTCCATGGAGGCCGGCGGCGGCGGCAGCCGCCCCGGCAGCGCTAACCCCAGCCGGCTAGGTGGCGGCGCGGGAGCGGGAGCGGGCTCCGGCAAGTCCCTGGCGGCGGCGGTGTCGGCGGCTGGCGCCGCCGACGGCGGCGCGCCCACCAAGGCGCCCGCCTTCCTGCCGCACCCGACAGCGGCGCCGCCGGCGGCGGCGGCGGCGGCGAGCAGCCCGTTGCTGCCAGGCGACATCGAGCCTGACCTGCCCGGCATGGCGGCGGTGGTGCCGGAGGCGCCGCCGGAAGCGGCGGCGGCTGTGGCGGCGGCGGCGGCGGCGCCGCCGCGCCGCACGCCCACGCCCACCGGCGGTGCGCACGACTCGGCGGCCAGCAGCGAAATGCGCCGCAGCGGCTCCAGCAACAGCAAGGCCAGCGGCGGCGCCGCCAGCGGCAGCGGCAGCGGCGCGGTGCCCGCGGCGGCGGCGGCGGCGGCGGCGGCGGCGGCGGCGGCGGTAGACATCTCTGACCTGCCGACCGAGCGGCTGCACATGCCCGACAAGGCGGCGGCGGCGGTGGAGGCGGCGGGCGAGCGGCCGCTGCCGCACCTGAGCGATGCGGTGATAAAGTCCGCGGTGGCAGACGAAGCCGCCGTGCCCAAGCTGCCGCTTGCGGCCGCTCCCGCCGCCGGATCTGGATCCATCAAGGAGCGCGCCTCTGGATCCGGATCTGGATCCGCGGCGGCGGCGGCGGTTGCGACCTCCGCCGCAACCGACCCCGCCACCCACCCGGTGGTGCAGCCGGGCAGCAGCAAGACCACGCCGCGCGAGCGGGAGGAGGCGCGGCGGCTGACGGGCGGGCAGGCGGATGTGGTGGCCGCGGCGGCGGCGGCGGTGGCGGCCATCCCCCCGCCGCCGGCTGCACAGCAGTAGCAGCAGCAGCGGGCGGCTGCCAAGGAGTGAGCTGCGCTGCTGCTGGTTCCGTGGACACGGGCCTGACTGCTGGCTGCGTGTGTGTGTATGGCCTTTTGCTTAATTTGGGGATGGGTGCATCCACTTTGAACACGTGCTGTTGGAATCATTTATCCAGCCCAGCGACGTGGCTGGCTGCTACGTCATGCTGTGACCTCTATCTACCACGTAACTCACTATTGCTACTGTGATTATTATGACGTATGAAGAGCGAGGCGCTGGTCTACTCGAGGCACCTCTGTGCCGAGCGAGCGAATCATTGGAATGCATTTATGTTGTTATGTGTGGGCGGCGCAGCAGATGCGCTGCCGTCACGAGCATTACGCCTGGCTGTGTATGCGCGTAGCGTCTCCGTCAATGCTGATGTTGATTTAGAAAGCACAGCTAGCACAACACCTCATGCGAATGGATGGGCTGGCTGGCAAGCGAAGCTAGGGCACAACTAACGTGTGAAGGTGGTGGAAACACTCGATTGTGGCCGTGTGTTGGGCTACCGCATTGGGCGGACAGCGGCTAGTGGTGGCGTGCCCGGCTGGTGGTGGAGCGGTGTGTCCGCCTGTCCGGAGGTGGTGGCGTGTGGGCGGCGGGAGCTCTGGGAAGGCAGCTGGATAGATGGCAGCAGGTGCGGTGGTTGCGACATGTTGCAGCCTTGCAGGTGTGTGCTACACTGCTCCCCCTGATAAGCCAGCAGTACCGCATCGCTCATACTGCTGAGAGCAGGGCCTGTCGATTCACCGAAGCGCTCCTCCCAACACGCAACGCTTGTAAACGGCAGGCTGACAGGACCGTCGCAAAGAGGGGTCTGCTGGGCTGGCAGGCAGGACCTAGCAAGGCAGCCTGCTGGCGACCGGAGCACTGGGTCGGTCTCCGCAGTCCGAAATGCCCGCACAGGGTGCTGTAGGTAGCACAGGGCGCCTCGCCGAGCCGTGCAGCGTCGGACGGGCAACCGTGTCGCAACGCGAGGGCGGCGGTCACGGGGATATGCCCGCCTCCCCGTGGTTGGCTGGGAGTTGGGACTGTGTGAGTATGATCAGCGCTCCGCCACAGGGCCTCCCCTGGCTGTGGGCCCAGTGGCCCACCCGAGTGCACATTATCCTCGGCGCAGCCGATCCGACCAAGCCCCGCTGAGACCACCAGAGACCACCAGAGCAGTCCCGTGTGCCATTTTGGACGCGGGACGGGCGGTGTCACACCAGGAGCGTCTCTCACTTGCCCCACCGGCAGATCGGGCAGGTGGACGGGAGATAGTCACTTCAGCCATAATAGCAGAAACACGGCACATCAGTAGAAGGCGGCAGATGCGGCTCACAGCAGCAGCTGCGCTACCTAGCGGCACAACAGCACCTCCGTGCCAAACCACTCGAGCGTAGTGAGAACCTGCCTTCTCCGACGCTCATACTTCGCTCCGGAGCCGTCAACATTATTCGCGTCGATGCCACCTCCACTAAAAAACCACCACTGGCCCAACCCGCGCAGCAGCCTGTTACCGCCAACCCAACCCCAAACCGTGACCGCCAAAATGACCCAAACCCAAAACGCGTGTCCGCCTTGCAGCCTCACCGCTGCATCAGGTCTGCTGCCCCGCGTCGTTGCCGCTCATGCCCGCTTCTCCCCTGCCTTGACTGCGCCCATGGCCCCTGCGGCCGCCCCGGCGGCTCCGCAGCAAGTGCGGGAGTGCCGCTCCCGCCAGTCCGCCAGCTGGCAGACGCCGCAGCAGTACGTCACAGCACGGCACCGCGCGCACGTCTTGCCCCTGCCAGGCGCTATCAGCCGTCCAGCGAGCAGCAGCTCGGGTTGCCGCACAGCCGGTGCCCACGCACCGGCCCGCCGCTGCTGTCGCCATTGCCATCCTGTCCGCCACCGCTCCTGCTGCTTCCGCTGCCATCGCTGCCGCCAGTGCCTCCACCACCACCGCTCATGCTGTTGCGGCTGCCGCCGCCGCCGCCGCCGCGGAGCGCTGCGGACTCCTCGCTCCCGGCCGCAGTAGACGCCGCCGCCGCCGCCGCCGCAGCAGCAGCAGCAGCCTCTGCGACCAGCAGCTCATGCAGCCCCGTCCGCACCTCGGCGCGAGACAGCAGCCACGAGTACGGCGGCCGCATGGCGCCATGCCACTCTGCCCACAACGGGTCTTCGGGGTCGCTCGCACACGCACAGCCGCTGTCCCAGCTGGCCGCGCCGAGCTCGTCGGCGCATCCCGCAGCCCCGATGTCCGTCCCGATGTGCACCGTCATGGCTACCGCGCCCAGGTAATCCGCAATGTCCTGCCGCCCGTGCATAACTGCCAGCGCCCGCACAAGCAGCGGCACCGGCTGCTGCAGCGCCGCTTTGCCGCTGCTACCCGGCTCGCGATCCTGCCCACCCCGCTGCTCTCCGTCTGCCTGCTCCGCAGTCATCCAGTACGCCTGGTCGGGGAAGCGCTCCCAGTACCATTGCAGCAGGTCCAGTGCGGCCGCCTGCTGCCACGCGCTGCAGTGCTGGAAGAGCGGCTGCACTGCCGCCGTTGACAGCGCGTACGCGATGGTGTGCATGCTCTGCACAAGCTCCTCGGTCAGCTGCGGGCCCGCCCACCATGCCGCCTCGGGCCGCGGGCTGCCGGATTCCAGGCCATGAGTGTCTGGTGTGCCCGCGCCGTCATCATCGTCTTGTGGCCGCACGTGCGGCCGCGTGTCCCCCTCGTGCCACAGCACCGCCATCAGCAGGCGCCCCACCAGGAGGGCCTGCAACACCAGAGGCGCGCCCCTGTGCGACACCCAGCACTGAGCAGTCACGCTGATGCCTTCCACGGCCTCTGCCGTTGCCTTTGCCAGCACTGGCAACCAGTGGTGCACCGCGAAGCTCGCAAGCAGCTGCTGCTGCCGGTCGGCTGCGGAGCCAGGAGCTGGCAGGCCGCCCGCCGCTGCCATCCAGGCGATGGAGCAGTGGGCAGGCTTGTCGAAGTTCCAGCCCTCCGGGGACAGGAATGGCTCCAGCACCGAGTTCAGCTGCAGCGTGGGAGCTGCAACTGCGGCTGCAGTACCGGCAGCCGCCTGCTGTGGCGCCGGCTGCTCCAGCGGGCTCTGCCCCTGCTGCTGCTGCTGCTGCTGCTGTGTGCCCGCGTGCAGCGCCCGCAAGTCCACGACCTGCTCCAGCAGTGCGGCCATGTAGGCACACAGAAAGGCTCCCGCGCTGCTGTCCACAACGCCCTTCACACCCGGTTGAGCGGCGTACGACACCTCGCCCAGCCACACGTCATCCTGCGCCAGCAGCTGAGCCGCTGCGCCCAGCGTGGCAACCAGCGACACCGCCTGCTGCACGGGGCCGCGCCCCAGTACTGCTGGCCAAACGCCCGAGTGGCGCAGCATGCTGTTCACTACGTTAAGCAGCGCGCCGGCGGTGTCCGGCCCAGGGCCGGCGATGTCCGGCCCAGGGTCGGCCTCCCGCCAGGCCTGCGGCGCGCGAAGGCACTGCTCCACAGCTGACAGCAAACCTGCGTCCAGCGCGCAGCGGAGGCTGTAACTAGGGTCCCGCCCGCGCGCCAGGCTGGCTGCCGCCTTCGCCGCCGCCGCCGCGGACGGCGCATCGCTGCCAGGTCCAGCTGCAGCTTCCGGCGGCCAGTCCCAGCTCGCCGCCACCACGGACGCTGCGGCATCCGCCACCTCACCAGTCCACGCGTGCGGCGGCGGCGCATTCAGCTGCAGCCGCAGCAGGTGCCCCGACTCCTGTGCGAGCCGCGCGTCGAAACTGAGCACGGTCGGTGCCTGCGCCAGCAGCCGCCACCAGCCCGGCAGCCGCGCCGCCGCCTGCTCCGGCCGCAGCTCCGTCAGCAGACGTGCCGCCACCAGGCCCACCGAGCACCTGTTTTGCAAATAGCTGGAGCCGTCGCACGGCAGGCAGGCCCAGATTTCGCACAGCAGCCCGTAGGCGTGCACGCCGCTGTACGGCACTGCTGCGTTGGACTGCGTGCTTTGCGCAGCAGCTGCTGCAGCTGCTGCTGCCGCCGCTGCTCCTGTTTCTGGTGCTGCTACTGCTGCTACTGCTGGCCCCGCTACTGCTGGCCCCGCCGATGGCACGGCTCGTCGCTGCGGCTGCAGCTGCGGCGGCAGGCGGTCGTAGCCGACGGGCGGCTGTGCAATGGCCAGGTCGCATGGGCCGCTGGCCGTCGCCTGGATCACGACAGCGAACGCCTGCAAGGAGGCGACCAGCCGACGGCACCACATGGGCTGTGTGAGAGGCACCACATGGGCTGTGGGGCTGTGGGGGAGGCTGTGCCGCTTCATGCCCTTCAATGCCCTTCGCGCCTTCCCGTCTCCCGTCACAACGATCACCATCGATTTACAGCGACAGCATGCACGCAGACGCGCTCGCCCGCACTCACGTGTGGGCCGAGAATCACCCCGCCCCGCGGTGCCATCTCCAGCGGCCGCATCAGGCCTGGCGGCAGCCCGTGCCGCAGCTGCGAGCTTGTAGGCGCCAAGAGCTGCTGCACTCTCCCGTCGGCAGCCCGTTGCTGCGCGCCCATGGCGGTGCACAGAGCCGCCCACGTCGCGCAGAGCTGCACGCAGGGGCCAGCCAGCAGCGGCCGCACCTGCTCCAGCAGGTCCAGCTCCCCCCGCTTGTGCGTGAGCTCGCCCAGGACGTCCATCACCCGGGGCCGCGGGCACAGCGCGCTGATGCCCAGGTCCCCCACCAGGTATGTGAGCGTGGCGCAGAAGGCCGTCGCCGCGATTAGCACGCTGCCCCAGCTCTCATCCGACAGCCCCACCCCCGAAGCGGACGCTGCGCCTGCGCCTGGCGCGGTCTCGGCGGCGAGCAGCAGCGCCTTGGCGGCGTGCTCTAGCACCTGGGTGTCCGCCAGCGCAGTGATCAGCTCCCGCTTCAGGCCAAGGTCCGAGCTCGCCAGCATATAGCAGGCGACATCGTGGAGGCCCAGGATCACGCGCCCGATCCGCCATAGCTTCACCCGCTCCGTCGCCGCGCTCCGCCGGGCGGCGGCGGTCCCGTGCGTGACGGGCGCATGCGTCCGCGCACACAGCTGCGAGTACACGGCCAGCGTGTCGGCCCTGAGCAGGGCGCGGACAAGGCGGTCGCCAGCCGGGTGTCCACATTGGGTTGTGAGCAGGAGTTCCAGCGTGACCGATGTGGCGTCCAGCGTGCCGGCGACAGCTGGGCTGAACCCGCTGGCTTCGAAGGAGCGTGCGGCCCAGGCATGCGTCGCCACGAGGCCAGCTAGGATGTCTGTTTTGCCGAGCAAGTCCAAGTCCGCTGCCTGGTGCGCTGCACCGAGTGCATCCTTCAGCGCTTTGACGCGGTCTGGATCCGGCACAGCGCCCTCGTGCAGGCTAGAAAAATAGTGAAGCTCTTGTTTGACGCGAGCTTCAAGACTCACGGCGACACGCCCCGTCCGTCGTGGTGGCATTCTGGCATTCAAACTATGTGCAGCTCTGCAGTTATGAGAGCTACTACGTGCCGTTTGACGCCTTGTTCCAACTCATCACACAATACATAATATGGGTTATGCGGCCTCGGCTCCTCGTTTTGGGGTTGAGTGCCGGGACCCATCGCCCCCCGGTTGCACGATGCCGTTGCTTCCACCGGCTCAGCCTTTTCCCAGCTGTACAAAGCTGACACCCCTTGTCCGGCCTCCCCGTGGTTGGCTGGGACCGTCGACATTGATCAGCACTCCGCCAAAGGGCCTCCCCTAGCGGTGGGCACCCGGTGGGCCGACCCCCTGCACATTGTGTTACAGGGGAGGGCCTCACGGGAGGGCCTCCCCTGTTGTGTTCTGCGTAGCCCATTCGACCCAGCCCCGCTGTCACCAGAGACCAGCCTAATACCTCTGCTTTTGTTACTGCTGCTTTCTTTATTAGCCACAATGCCGCGACGCGTTCCGAAGCAGTTGAGCAAGCCGCGCGGGCCACAAGCGCTGGACGCGGTGCCAGAGGACGCCTGCCTTGCGGACCTGCAGGATAAAGCCCCCAGTGGTCATCATCCACAACTTCAAACTCAACTATGGTAACTCGCAACTGAGCAGTGCCACGGGACCCGGCCGAGTCTGCTTGAAACGTTGGCGACGCATCGAATGTCCGTGATTCGGTACATTGAGGATTCAAGGGCATTGGGCAGGACGTCAACTCCTTCCATCTCGCAGGACGTCAACTCCTTCCATCTCCTCGCTAACGTCGGCCGCGGACCTTTTGCAGGTGCGCATTCCGTTTGGCTGGGTGGATGAGCGGGAACCAGGGGCGGGCACCCCTGGCGGGAACATATGAAATTTCAAGAATTTGTGAACTGACAATGCCGCGTCGCGTTGCGTGCCTCCGACTCCGGCTTGCCACGAGCCGCGCCTGGTGCCGGACCTGCCCCCACGCTTGCCCCCACGCATGCACGCGCCTCCACGGCTCCACGCAGGCCCTGCGCCGTGCACCTCCCTCCTTAGCACCAGGCACCTCCTACTATAGTCCTGTTCCTCCACTGCCCAGACCCGAAGCAGAATCTGAACGCCAATCCACTCACCGTGCCGCTCATCAATTACCAACCGTGCCACCACTCCACATCTCCTGTATGTCGTACACATGCTCTTGCACCTGCATGCCTGCATGCTCAGGCCGCCCAAGCGGAGCTTGACCGACTGCAGCAGCGCGTGGTCGAGACCAGAGAGCAGGCGGAGCAAATCATCGCCGAGAGCAGAACGCAGACGGCGCAGGTCAGCGCCGCGACCCAGGCGCGGGTGGAGCGGGTCATAGCCCAGACCGAGTGGTTGGGGCAGCTCATGGCCCAGATTAAAGCGCAGGTGGAGCAGATGAGGGCCGAGGCCAAAGCGCGGGCGGAGCAGATGAGGGCCGAGGCCGAGCGGGTGGAGCAGGCCATGGCGCAGACCGCAGCAATCATGGCAGAGAGGCTAGACACGATGACGCAGGAGGACGCCGCCCGGCGAGCGGAGGATGCCGCCCGGCGAGCGCGCTGGCGAAGGTGGTGCTGGTGCTGGTCCTGCCGCTGCTGCTGCTGCTAGTGTCGCGAGGCCAGGTGTGCACAGAGTTGGCTTGCCCCGTGCCCCTTGGCCCCCGTGGCGGCAGGTGGCACGGTGGCACGGGACAGGGTTCGTTGAGAAGTGGCATGTCCGGACGTCCGGTAGTATCGGATGATCTCCCAAACGTACCCAGCAGGTCCATTGCTTGCGAGAAGATCAGACGCAGGCTCATCATCATGGCTGGGCAATCGACGCGATTACTGACAAACGCTGCCTGAGGATGCGTGGTGGCATGTGTGGTCGTGTGGTCAACACAGTCGTGGGCATCATGCACGCGGTTCCTTATTGAGCTACAGTTTGTGTGCGCGTCTGCATGTGTATGTGTTGGCAAAAGATGTTGGAGGCTGTATGTACGCATGTCTCTTCTGAAGGATCCCGAGCATCCCAAGCGTTCAAGCATCCGCGGACGCAGCTCATATTTCACGCGGTTGACTGATTCCAATAGATGCTGTACGCATGTGGGCATTCAAGGTTAGGGTTAGGGTCGGGGCTAGTCTGGAGCCGTGCGTGTTCATGATGGCACTCTGCCGCGGATGTCCGGATGACACGCGCGGATTTGGCAAGAGTCCAAAGTTTAGGTCGCGAACGTAAATATGATACTTTGGCAACTGACCAGTTACGAATACTTATTTTATTGAGCGTATGGGCTTCCTCGATAACTGTCGCAGCAGTCATTTTGCAATTCCACTCCGAGCAGTCTAAGCCAGCTCATCAATTCCATTACAGCAGCCGCATTCCTGCATGCCACCAAAGAATAACAAGTCGCCGGGCGCACACGGACACGCCGGCGGCGCCGGGCCGGCGACGAGCAGCCACGGTGCCGGTGGCGCAGCTCGTGCCGCCGGGCCCCACGCGGGCCAAGCATCCATCAGGCAAGCTTGCGTCAGGCACTTTCATCCCTTTCCCTGACGTGTCGCATCTGTTGCTCGATTTCAAATTTAGTGGCTGGGTGGCGCTTACAGCAGCATAGTGACGAGGGAGGACGGCGTGCACAGGGACTGCCACCCGCACAGCGTCGTGCGGCGCTCACACCTCAAGCACGCGCATCCCCTCTATCAAGTCTATACTCGACACTTCTCCCCCCTTTTAAGTTATCAAAGCCACGTCACAGTCGCATAGCCCTCAAGCCAGCTCACATGAAACGCCCAAACGCCCAACATCGAGCACCGGCAACGCGCATCCGTTTTGACCTCAGCATCCCCACCCTTCACCATCACCACCCCGCCCGGACATCGCCGATGCTGCTATCCCTGTCCGCAGGCAGGCCTATGACGCGATGGGCGTGCAGCAGTTCTACGCCGCCCACGGGTCGCGCTACACCAACCCACACGAGGTGGGCAGGGGCGGCGGGTGGCGCGGGAGGGGGAAGGGGGGGCGGGGGGCGGGGGGCCTGCCGCGCCCGTCGCCTGCCGGGGCCGGCGCTCGCGGCGGTCCGCTGATGCTTGGATTGCTTCTGGGGGCCTCTGTGCAAAGCCGCATAGGTGGATGGGGTGGGGTGACCTGCCTATTCCCTCAAACCACAAAACACACTCACACAATGACTTGCCCCAACCGCGCATCGCACAGGGCCAAATATTCGCGGCCCTGTGCCAACTACTGGACGCTACCCCCGCGGCCGTGTGGCTGGGGCTGCGGGAGCTGCAAAGCAAGCTGCGGGAGGGGCAGGGGGAGCGGCCGGGCGGCCCGCAGCGCCCTGGCCTAACGGACCAGCAGCAGGGCGCGGGGGAGGAGGAGGACGGGGAGGAGGAGGAGGGGGAGGAGGGGGAAGCGGAGGAGGACGAAGGCGGAGCGCACGGCAGCGGACACGTACCGGCGGCGGCAGCCGGCTACCGGCCACGCAACGTCGAAGAGGCGGCGGCCATAGCGGCGGCGGTGACGGCGGGGCTGGCGGCGCCTGTGCCGCTGCGTGTGCTGGACCTGGCGTGTGGCTCCGGTGAGGCCAGTGCGTGCCTGCTGGAGTGGAACCAGCAGCGGCCGCTGCTGGGGGCGGGGCGGGCGGGGGCGGAGGGGACAGGGCGCACAGGAGCAGCGGCAGCAGGCGCAGCGGCAGGAGCAGCAGGGACAGCGGCAACAGGGGCAGGCGCCGCCGCCGCCGCAGGGGCAGGGGCTGCGGGAGTGGGGGGCCCGGTGGGCGCCAGTGCCGGCGGGGGTAAGAAGTCCAAGCGCGGGGCGGCGGCGGCGGCGGCGCCACTGCTGCCGTACGAGCTGCGGCTGACGGCGTGCGACCCGTACACACGTGATGCTTACGTGGCGCGTACGGGACGTACGGCAGAGAGTTGGTCGTTCGAGGACATCGCCGACGGATGCATCGACGACCACCTCTGCTACAGCGCCGGCGGCGGCGGCGGCGGCGCCAGTGGTGATGCTACTGCCGCTTGCGCTGCCGGCCAAATTGGCGTCAGCGGCGGCGGCGGCGGCGGCAGTAGCAGCAGCGGCGGCGGCAGTAGCGGGGTGGCGTACGACCTGGTGGTGTGCTCCTTCGCGCTGCACCTGTGCGAGGCCACCCGGCTGTACGGCACACTCACGGCGCTGGCCAGGTGCGGGGCTGCGGGGCTGCGTGTTCTTGGAAACAAAACACGAAGCCCTGTGGTATTTGTGCGCATGTGTGTGTCTCAGCAAGGCTTGGCGGCCCCGGCCTGGCCCCACCTGTGGACCCACACACGCGAGGGCGCGGCCGGCCCGTGGCACCGTGCCCCGCGTGCCCCCGTAGTGATGCACACGCATGTGTTTAGCGTGGTCCACACGGGTAACCACAGCCCCCCAGGATCCCAAAACCCCAAACCCAACACTCCATACCCCCCGCTCCCCCGCCGCCCAGGTCCGCCCGCTGGCTGCTGGTGCTGGCGCCGCACAAGCTGCCGCACGTACGGCAGGAGCACGGCTGGCGGCTGGCGCGGTCGAGCCGGGTGGAGCGCACGCACGTGCGGCTGTACCGCTCGCTTGCCGTACCAGCGGCGGCGGCGGCGGCGGACGAGGCGGCGGCTTGAGTGCTTCCGTGCAGCAGGGAATGAAATGACGGATGTGAAGGACGTGAGGGATGGCAAGGAGATCCACGATTGACATTCATGTTCGAGGTTTTGGGGCAGTGGACGCACAGGCAGCGGCAAAGGCCGAAGGCCGAAGCGATGACACCAGGGAGGACTCGAGGAGGTTTGGGGCGACGCTCAAATTGATGAGGTACAGACATGGCGGCGGGCCGGCGGCAGCGCCAGGGACATGGGAGGGCGCGAAGTCGGCGGGGCGGGCGTGCGAGGCGGGCCGAGGGGTTGGACCGGTGGACGCAGGCACGCAGCAGTCGGGGGCGGTGGGGCCAGTGATGAGCAACGCTGCGGGTGCGGGGTAGTAGGAGCGCGGAGGAGGAGAAGTCTGCGCGGGGCGGCGGCGGTTCACCTCCCGCGGGAGGTGCGTCTGAGGTTGGCTCCAGGATGCTGCGTGGCAGGGCTGGATGAGGTACACAAGCTAAGTGCACCAAGGGGTGGTCGATATTGCATGGCCTGCGCCGGGGCCGAAGCGCTGCGAAGGAAGTGCGCGAGCATGCCGAGCATGAGGGATGGAGCCGCGTCAACCAGCGTCAACCGGCGACACGCGTGCGTGTAGGCGATTCCCGTTCGTGTGGCCTCAAGAATCTCGCACCGTTATTTGCTGAAGTACTAGCGTAACACATATTCACCTGCACAGCACGCAGCACCTCGACACACCGCGAGCTCGGCCTGCAGCGTGGAGCGATGACGCTCTTGCAGTTGCTTTTGGGCGTCCCGCTGGCCCTGCTGGGAGTGCTAGCACTGCCGGTTGTGAGTACCGCGATGCATGTAGCTCACAAAGCTCTCAAGGCGTAAGATGACGCCCCCGCGACAAGGAAATCCGGGTGCACTTGCACTTCATCGCCTCAGCTGCCGCAGTAATCGCTCCCCTTTCATAATGGCCACGCGGCGCAGGTTATCACGCTTGTTCAAGAAATCATCACTAAGCGCAAATATCGGCACATCCCCGGTAAGGTCGGGGGCTGGGAAGGCGCTTGGGACCCCACACCTGCGCAGCACTGGATATCCCCGGTCGGTCGCCGCGCGGCCCCGGACTCCACACACACACAACCTCAGCCCCAGCCCACCTCCAAACGCGTGTCTCTACCATTTCCCCCGCGACCCTCGCCCCCCGCCCCCCGACAGGCCCCAAGCCCAGCCCCATCAGCGGCAATCTTCGCGAGTTCCTCACCGCCCCCGGCGGCCTGCTGGGGTGCCTCGAGGGCTGGGTACGTGCCGCGTGCTTGCCCCGTGCGTGCCCTGTGCGGGGGAGCGCGCGTGCCGTGCGCGCGCGTCACAGGCCATGTGGAGCACATTGGGGATTCAGGCTCTTGGGAATGCAGGGTGTGTGGCTGGCCATTCGCACTGGCGCATGCACATGGGAAGTGCAAAACGCGCGTCAGGCCTCAGCAACAACCGTTCAAAGCAACAACCGTCCACTACCTCCCACCTCCACACACATGTACACACAAAACACACAAACACCCGACAGGTGAAGCGGTACGGCGACCTGATCACGTTCCGGCTGGGCAGCCGCCAGTTCGTACTGGTGGCGGACCCCGATGCGGCGCGGTGAGGCGGGCGGGGGGGAGGGCGTGGAAGGGGGGGGGATTGTAAACACCAGCCCAATCTAAACCCAAGCGAAACTAGACAAGGGACAGGCAGGGGAGCGGGGGGGGGGTTGGGGGGCGTTGGGCGGATTCTGGGGCGCTGGTGGGGAAGTTAGGGCGTTGGGTTGGGGGTGTGCTGGAGCGGGCGGGGCGTCATCTTGAGGCTGCAGCCAGTGGGGTCAGCATGCCTTGTCACGACATCAGGCCCCGCAACGGAAAACCTCCTCCTCCTGTACGCTCGGTTTGAATTCCCCTCGGTCTAGACTTCCCGGCCACGCCCCTCCTCGCCCGCCCCACCCGCCCATGCCTCCCTGGCGCCCACAAGCCATCCCCCCTCTCCACTGGCCACGTACGGCAGCAACGTGATGGTGCGGCTGCCCAACTACGCCTCCAACCCGCCCATCCCTCCTGACGCCCACACGCCCCCCTAAAACCCTAATGTAACCCCCCCCTGGGTGGCATTTCGTCGACGGCGCGCCGACCTCACCCGTCTTCGCACTTCGACCCGGAACGCAAGAGTATACCGTTACCCTGTATTGTCGCAAACAGCACCTACCTGTCCCTTGTCTAATTTCGCTTGGGTTTAGATTGGGCTGGTGTTTACAACCCCCCCCCCCCCCGCCCCACATTCGCCCCTCCCCCCCCCGGGCACAGCAACGTGATGGTGCGTCTGCCCAACCACGCCGCCATGTCCAACCCCAACATGCACCTGACCAAGTGGGACCTGCGCAGCATGGACGTGTGGGGGCTGCTCATGGCGCGGTGAGGCGGGGCCGGGGCGGCGGCCGGGGGGGGTTGTGTGTATGGCACGCGTGTCAGGGTGGCACGCATAGGGACCTGCGCAGCATGGACGTGTGGGGGCTGCTCATGGCGCGGTGAGGCGGGTGGGGGGGCCATCCGGGGGTTGCGGGTGCGGAGGGGGTCGTGTGCATGGCACGCGTGTCAGGGGACTGCGGACGAGTGGGCGCTGCCATGGTGCCCGGGCGCGGGCGGAGCGGGACAGAGGCCAAGCCAGCTCTTAGCGAGACTGAAACGAAGGGAGGGGAAAATGCTTGGAAGCACACGCGTGCCTTGCGCTGAGTCGGCCTGACCACGTGGCCTCGTTGCATGCCTACTCGCAAAGCCAGGCCGCTAGCCGGGCCGACCGCGCACGTGCGCCTCTCCGCCTCTCTGCCCCCAGGGACGACTACTGGCGTGGGCTGCGCGCCGCCTGGCAGCCCGCCTTCTCGCCGGCCAGGTGCGTGTGCGTGTGTGCAATGCGTGTGGGCGTGTGGACGTGGGCGGCATGCATTGGGAAATGGAAATGGAGCCCGCCCAGAGAGTGCGTGTGCGTATGTGCGTGTGCGCGTGCGCGTGCGTTGAAATTTATGGTCATGGTTGATTTGGGTTTTGGAATGAACTGCCCCCCTTTCCACACACACGCACACACACGCCCCGCTCCCAGCCTGCGCGGCTACCAGGCGCTCATGGACCGGGAGGCGCTGGCGCTGGCGGGCCGGCTGAGGCGGCAGGCTGCGGCGGCGGCGGCGGGCGGCGGCGGCGGCGGCGGGCCCAAGGCGGGCGAGGTGGAGGTGATGAGTGAGATGTCGCGGGTGACGCTGGCGGTGGTAGGCACGGCCGCGTACGGGTGAGATCGTGTGCGTGGGGGTGGGGGTCGGATACGAACCCAAATCCAAACGGGGAGGATACTGATGGAGGGGGCCGGTCCATTCCAAACCCGAACCGAGCCGTTGCGGATTGCGTTGTGGTGTGGTGTGTTGGGATGGCGGTAGGGGGCCAGGGCTGGGCTTGGGGCCGCAGGGAGCCACCATGGGGTATGCAGCGGGGGGCAGTCGCAACTGCGGGTGTGCCGGGCCACAGCTGAATGCCGACATCGCTGCGGTCGCAGCCAATCTCGCAGAGCAAAGGAAATAAGATGGTCTGCGCTCTGCAGGGTGGATTTCAACGCGCCCGAGTACGGTGGATCTGGCGCCGCCGCGCCTGGATCTGGATCCGGATCCGGGCCCGGCGCCACGCTGAGCCTGGCCGCCAGTCTTGAGGCGTTCCGCAGCGGCCGCCAGCCGTCGCTGGTGTCGGCGTGAGTTGGGGGCTAGCGGGTGGTGGTGGGGAGATACCAGCCCAAGCTTACCCAACCTGGCGTGCGGGGTTAGCGATACCAGCCTAAGCTGATGGCGGCACTCTCCGGGGGGCTGCCGGATGCGGGCTTCGGCCGATACCCCCTTTCCATCCCCTCCCTCGCCTTCCCTGCTCGCTTGCTCGGTTTACTGGCTGACTGGTTACGCCACCTGACTGAGTTAATGAATGCACGATGATGCCTGAATGCTTGAATGCCGCACAACTCCACCCCATATTCCCAACTTATTGCATCGCCGCCGCAGCTGCAACGACTTCTTCCGCACCATGTCGCCCTCGGCCCGCTCCACCTGGTCCTGGGCCGTGGCGCTGCCCTGCCTGCTGCCCGCCATACGGCACGTGGCGGCGGTGGCGCCCGACCCCGTGCTGGGCCTGCACATCCAGGTGGGGGGCGGGATGGGGGGATGGCGGGGTGGGGGGCGGGGGGGGGGTGGGGGGGGGGGTTGTGAACACCAGCCCAATCTAAACCCAAGCGAAACTAGACAAGGGACAGGCAGGTGCAGTTTGCGGCAATACAGGGTAACGGTATACTCTTGCGTTTCGGGGCGGAGAGTGTAGACGGGGCGAGGTCGGCGCGCCGTCGACGAACTGCCACCCAGGCTCGGCTCGCGCACAGCAGAGACGGACACGCAACCACGCAAATGCAAAACACACGACTTACCTGGCGACCAGGAAGATGACCCCGGCGCCAGGCAGGAAGCGCCGGGCCAGACGAGCGACATGCGGTTAAGGGGAAAGGCGAGGTTCGAAAGGGCGGGGCACAGTGAAAGGGCCGAGGCGTATCGGCGGAATGTAAAGGGTATGGACAGCACAAAGGATATCACGCACGAGCCCGGGTGGCAAAAGAGAAAGGTGGGGGCGTCAGAACGGGTTAAGACGCAGGCGCCGACGGCATGGGGGCGGTTAGTGGCGATAGGATGCGGCAGGCAGCGTGCGGGCCGCGTACGGCTCCCCACATCGCTGCCAGCCCGGACGCCCCTCACGCATAAGGGGGCACCCGGGAGCGGGGGCGGTGAGCGGCGACGGCGTGGGGGGTGTGTGTTAGCGGGGGCGTTAGCGGGGGCGCGAGGGGGCGGGAGCAGGGGTGTTAACGGGGGTGGGAGTGGGGGCGTCAGCAGGGGCGGGAGCGGGGGCGTTAGCAGGGGCGTGAGCGGGGGCGGTAGCGGGGGTGTCAGTGGGGGCGTTAGTGGGGGCGTTAGTGGGGGCGTCAGTGGGGGCGTGAGTGGGGGCGTGAGCGGGGGCATTAGCGGGGCGGTAACGGGGGCGCGAGTGGGGGTGTGAGAGGGGGCGTTAGCGGGGGCGTTAGCGGGGGCGGCAGGGGGCGCGGAGACCAGAAGCGCAGGCAGGGCCGGAGGGAATACTCACATAGGGCGGGGCGTGGCCGGACGGACGCGCGACGGGGAGGCGGAGTAACGTTATGCTAGCAGGGTTAGGGCAGCCCCGCGGCAGGCGGCGGCGGCGGGGGCGGCGCCCCGCGCAGGTAGGAGTGAAGCCGTGCGAGGAGGTCGAGCGGCGGCTGCATCTGGGCGGGTGCGGCGGGCGGCTCCGGGTGTCCACGGCGCGCAAAGTAGAAGACATGAGGGTTGCGTCGCAGGAGGGACACGAACTGCTGGAACATGCAGGGCCGGGAATAGCCTTGCGCGCTGAGGGCGGCCACCAGTTGAGCGGTTTCGTAGGCAAAGTTCGTAGGGGGGGAATTGCAAAGATGGTACATAGAAGTGTAGTGGCGTAGACAGCAGGCGTGCGAAGGGACGTTCAGAGGGGTTAGGGGGTAGTTCAGTCCAATTTCCAAATCAACCATTGCCATCGGGTGGAGGGGAATCAAGGGGCGGGGGAAGAAGGGGAGGGGAAAGAAAGTGGAGGGGAAAGAAAGGAGAAGGGGGCGATGCAAGCGAGTGTGCGTGGCGTGCATGGGATGCGCGTTGCGGGTGTGCAGTACGTGGAGGCTTGGCAGCAGTGAGGGCTTGCGGCGACCTGAACCCCGCGCCCTTTGCCTGCCGTCCTCCTCCTGCTACACTTCCCATAATCCCGCTCTTTCCCCGCCTCCCCCAGTCCCGGCGCGTGCTCCGCCAGGTGTCCACCAAGCTCATCACCGCCTGGCGCGACTCCCACACCCCCGCCTCCACCTCCTCCACCACCTCCGAGGGCGCGGCTACTGCCAATGGCGTCGCAGCTACTGCCGATGCCGCAGCCGCAGCAGCAGCCGGCAGTAGCAGCCCGGGCGTGGCTCCCGGCAGCTTCCTGGGGCTGATGCTGGCGGCGCGGGACCGCTCGCGGCGGGAGGGCGGCGGCAAGGACGGCGCCGCCGCCAGTCTGACGGATGCGCAGATTGAGGCGCAGGTGCAGACCTTCCTGCTGGCAGGTGGGCGGGGGCGTTGGCGTGCGGGGTGTGTGCCAAATAGAAACACGTGGATGTGCCAAAATTAAAAGAACCCGTGCCGCAAGAGTCTCAAGCCTGGAGAACCCTCGCTGCCGGATTGGGATCACGTGGGGTTCTGCTTTGTGGGATAGGGCAGCAGTGGCAGGCCGCTGTGCGGGACCGAGGCCGGTGGGCCCTGGTCTGAGGTTGCGCTGGAGTGATTGGCCCCGCCACCACCACACATGCACCCACACGCGGACACAAGGTTCCCGCTGTTCCCGGCGTTTCGTGTCCTTCAGCTTCTTCATCTTGCAATTCCACGCCCCCGCCCCCGGCCCCCACACACGCGCAGGCTTCGAGACCACCGCCAACGCGCTGACCTTCGCGGTGTACCTGCTTGCCTCCCACCCCGAGGTGCGCGGCGTGGGACGCGGCGCGGGGCGGTGTGGCGCACGCTGCGCACATCCCGACAGACGCTGTCACCCATGCGCATTTAAATGAATGACAGCGTTTCCCGGGGCCGTCTCTTGTTCCATCCATCCATGCGTGCGGAATTGCAAATGATGGGGGGGGGGCGGGAGGCATTGTACATTTGGGGAAGGGGGGCTCGATTTCCAAATTCCAAATGTACGGTACCGTATGCGCTTTCTGTCGTGTGACCGAACCTGCACCCCACACCATCCCACACACCCTTCCAGGCTGCGGCGCGGCTGCGCGCTGAGGTGGACGCCCACCTGCCGCCCCTGGCGCCACTGGAGCCGGAGCAGGAGGGTGGGCAGGCGGAGCAGGGCTCTGGCGGGGCGGCGGCCAGCCAGCCACTGAGCCTGGAGACGCTGGACAAGGTGTGAGCGGGCGTGGAAATGGGGGTGGGGGCGGCGGGGTGTGTTGGGGGGTTGTAAACACCAGCCCAATCTAAACCCAAGCCAAACTAGACAAAAGAACAGGCAGGTGCAGTTTGCGGCAAGACAGGGTAACGGTATACTCTTGCGTCTTGGGGCGGAGAGTGTAGACGGGGCGAGGTCGGCGCGCCGTCTACGGGGGCGCGACCTGCGGCGGCGCGTTCTGTTCACTGCGTTCTGTTCGAAATCGTTTGCGCCCTCCACCCGGCCCCTGTCGCGCCGGTCTTCAACGTCTGAATCTTGCAACTCACAAGTACCCCCGCCCATCTGCAGCTGCTGTACACTGAGGCTGTGCTGAACGAGGCGCTGCGGCTGTTCCCGCCCGCGCACGCCACCACCCGCGAGACCGACAAGGACATGACGGTGCGGCAGTAGCAGTTGCAGTGGCAGCGGCAGTAGCAGCATCGCACAATCAGCAGTTTGCACGATCGACGCGCACATCAGCGACATTAAATTACACAGCCGCCTTTCATCTTGCGCTCTTTAACACACGATACACACTGCCTTCGTTGTCCCCTGGTGCTCCCCCTAAACCTCACACACATACACAGTCGTTCTGTTGCTTGTTTTTAACATACACAGTCTGCGTGTTATTTAACGCACACACCCTCTCGTGTTATCTAGCACACATACACACGAAACACCCACACGCACTTGCCCCCCCACAGATCCAGGGCGCCCACATCCCGGCCGGCACCACGCTGTGGCTGTCCATCGCGCACCTGCACACCCGCGATGGCGTGTGGCCGGAGCCGCAGGTGGGTAGGGGCAAGTGCGTGCCTGTGTGTGCCTGTGTGTGCCTGTGTGTGATTGAGTGGGGTTCGATTCGGTGTGACTTACCGGTACCGGTGGGTTTGGCGGGTGGGGGCGGGTCAGAAAGTGTTTGGGGCCTGTAACGGCACGAAGTCATCAACACACACAGCACAGTCTCTTGTTGTCGTTTTTCTTGTGATATCTAACACAGCCGTGTGTTGTCGCTCTCGCCTAATCCGCACTCACCGCACCCACCGCACCCACCGCACCCACCACACCCACCACACCCACCGCAGGCCTTCCGACCAGAGCGCTTCCTGCCGCCCGACGTGCCCGGCTCCGCGCCCGAGCTGGCGCCGCGCCACCCGCACGCGCACCTGCCGTTCGGCTCCGGGCCGCGCATGTGCATCGGCTGGCGCTTCGCCATGCAGGTGGGTGCGGGGTTGGTGATTGGCGGTGGCCATTGCGTTCTGTGCTGCCCGGTGTCTGACGTGCCGTCCGACGTGCCGTGCCTGCCCTTACCACCTTCCGTACCGCCGGACATACCGCCCCGGCCTCCACCCCCACCCCTGCTGCCTCCCTCCACCTGCTGCCGCTCCTGTCCGGTTCTTATAGTTCAATCCCCCCTTGCCCCCGCACACGCATTTGCACCCGTCTCCCCACCTCGCTGCCCTCTTCTTAACCTTGCTGCCCCCCGCCCCCTCTTTGCTGCCGCCACGCAGGAGGCCAAGACGGTGCTTTCACGGCTGGTGCAGGCGGTGGAGTTCAGCCTGGCGCCGGGGCAGGCGATGCCGCTGGACACGGTGGCGGGCCTCACGCTGGCGCCGCGGCACGGCGTGTGGGTGCGGCTCAGCCCGCGGGGCGCGGCCGGCGGGCGCGGGCAGGCGGCGGCCGCGGCGGCGGCGGCGGGGAAGGCCTGAGCTATGTGGTTTGGGTGTCGCGAGGAGAGGGCTGCTGGGGTTTGCGGCGGGAGAGGTGTGATGGGATGGCGCAGGGGTCCGGCGAGGTACAGACATTACAGGGCCCCGCGGCACTTAGCACGGTGCGGCGTGTGCCGGGCGGATTTGCAGTGCTGCGAATGGGCTCCAGTCAGGGCTCCACGACTTTAAGCGGCGGCGTAGGCGCGCGCATCATTACGTACGGTACTAGAGTGCGAGTGTATGTACGAGTGCAGTGTGTGCAAACGCTGATGGGGTGTGGACCGCGAGTATGGACCGCGAGTGCGAGGCGAAGGCCGGGTGCGTGTTGGGCTGTTGGTGTGCGTGGCGGACGTGGGTGGAGACATGAGCCGCCGTGCTTTTTGACTCTTGCAATTCGCACGACCGAGCGCCTTCAAGCCTTTCATATTCAATTGTTACTGCTAAATCTACCACAGTAGCACCCAGCGGGCGAAAACTAGCCGAGTCCGCTCCAAAATGAGTTCCGCGCCGCTTCTTTCTCGTTCGGCGCCCTGCATACCCAGCTGCAGCGGACGAGGGCAAGCGACCTATCGTTCTCATGTATTACGACCAATTCTGCCAAGTGCCGCTGTGAGGCGCTCGGCGACACTTATGGTGCAAGCCATGTACAATTTCACGGACTCAAAGGAGGAGCGGGTACCCGGCCAGCGGCGCAACCGGGGCATGCAGAAGAAGCAAGGTGGGGGTCGCTATATGCATTCGGGGAGCGGGCGGCGCTGTCGGTTGAGTGGCGTCGGGGTCGGGTTGTGGTTGGGCGAGGAGCCCCCGACCGCCGCACCCCACCGCCGCTGAACCCTTTGCCGCCGTCGCCGCCGCCTCGCATTCCCAGGGCGGCGCACCGCACCTCTAGCGTTACGCGCTGGCACACACCCACGCACTCCGGCACGCACATACGCGGCACCCACACATCCAAAATCCATCCTGTCTGCCGCACCCCACACCCGGTCTCTTGCTTGCTTATCGTTTTCCCTTGTGCTCTCTAACACCTCTAAAAGCAGCTTCCCCTCCGCCCTGGGCAATATTCACTACATTCCCCACGCTTACCGGTATTAGGCCCTCCCCACATGCCCGTCACACCCTCCCCACATGCTTTTTATTGCACCCCCTCCTCCCCCCACCCACTCCGCCCCCTCCTCCCCCTTCTATGTACCATCCTTGCAACCCCCCATCTGCCGCCCCCAGAGCGCAACCTCATGTCCATCGTGGTGGGTCTGGCCAACATGTCGCCCAAGCAGCTGAAGGCGGTGAGCCACCTGCTGCCGCCCGGCGCGGTGGAGGCCGTGGGCATCGCGGCCAGGCTGCCGCGCAGCAACCAGGTGGGCGGGGGCTGGGTGGGCGGGTGGGGGCTGGGTGCGGGCTGGGAGCGTGGGGGCTGGGAGCGTGGGGGCTGGGAGCGTGGGGGCTGGGAGCGTGGGGGCTGGGAGCGTGGGGGCTGGGGGGGGGCTGGCTGTTGTGGGGACTTGTTGTTGGCGTGGACCTGACTTTGGTGCGCGCTTGACGTGTGGGTCTGGCTCGTGGGATTGGCTTGGGTGGGGGCTTGGTTGGGCTTGGTTGCGCCTGTGCAGCGGTTGAACTCCCAGTGTTACCCTCGCAAACAACCTCCGCCTTCGTCCCTGCACCCCTACATACACACCCGCTGCCCCTACCGCCGCAGGGCCGCAAGCGGCAGGAGCAGCTGGTGGCCAAGATGATGCGAGGGCAGGTCGGCGAGGGCGCGCTGACCAAACTGGAGGTGAGGCGGCGCAAGGCGGTGTGAGGGGGTGTGAGGGGATGCTGTTGGCAAAGGGGTGTAGCGGGTGGCAGTGAAGCGCTAGGGTGTGGCATGGGTCTGGTCCGGGCGCTGCAGCCAGAGGCGGGAGGTGTCGGGGTGGAGGGCGCGCCTGTCTTGGGTAGGGTGGAGGTTACACGGATGGGGTGCACTACGCGCATCTGTCCCGGCAGGCTTCTCTGAACACGGCGTGACCGTGACCCATCTGCCCACCTCAATCGCACACACAACAATCAACACTCTCACAGGCGGCGGTGGCGCTCGCGGAGGACAATGCGGGCGTGTGGGACGACGGCGACGTCAGCGGCCGCGTGCTGGCGTGGCGGGAGGGGCTGCTGGCGGGAGACGAGGTAAGAGAATGGGAGGGGGGGCGTTGGAGGGAGGGGTGGGAAGGGGGCGCCTCCGCACCGGCGTTTTGCTTGCAGCATTGGGAAGGGGGACGGGTGTCGTGTGTTGGAGGCGGGCTCTGCGAGTAGGACCCAAGCATAATCACGGGTTGAAGTACCTGCCCTCCTAAATGGCGTTCGGAGCCTGCCTCACAAAGATATTGACCAGGCGATGACACGATGCCCCCGGCCCGGCATTGCGAGCTTGTGTCACTGCGAGTGTGCCCTGTGACCGAAGCCGCCGCCCCGGTGGTGGTGACACGATGAAACGATGACACGAATCTGGATCCCGCACACAGGCGGTGGCGGCAGAGGTGTACGGCTACCCGCGCGCCTGGGCGCCCGACCACCAGCAGCTGCGGTCTGCGGTGCGGGCGTGCCAGCAGGTGTGCGTGTGCGTGTGCGTGTGCGTGTGTGTGCGTGTGTATTTGGGGCGGGGCGGGGTGGGGAGGGGTGGGGTTGCAAGGATGTTTGGATAGCGGGGAGGGGTGGGGTGGGCGCCGCAGGAGGGACGCCGACGCGTGCATGTGTGCGTGCGTGCGTGCCTACGACGGTGAGAAGACGACCGTGGCGGTCGTGGGCGGAGGACCGTGCGTCTCGTGAGAGCGCGGAGCTGAGCACGACAACCGCCGACACACTCGCCCGCCCGCGTGCGCTTCCCACAGGCGATGGAGGAGGAGGCGAAGGCGTCGGGCGCTGCTACAGCCCCCGCCGCCTCCAGTTCGGACGCCGCCGCTCTTGCCGACGTCGGCAGTAGCAGCAACGACGCGGATGACGAGGAGGAGGAGGACCTGGCGGCGGTGCTGGCGGTGGCGGCGGCGCGCAGCCGCCGCGGCAGTAGCACCAGCGTCGGCGCGGCTGCGCCGCCCAAGAGTCGGGCCATGCTGAAGACTCTGACCAAGATGCTGAAGCCTCTGGCGTTGCGGGTGGTGGCGGAGGCGGACGCGAAGGGCGCGACTGGGCCGGGTTCGGAGGATGAGGATGAGGACGAGGAGGCTTGAACTTTTAAGTTAGGGGCTGAGTTCAAGGCTTGCGGAGGAGCGGCGCGACGACAGGTGTTTGCACGGAGAGCGGGAGGAGGCTGGGGGAGTGGGGGGACACGAGGAGGCCTAACGTGAAGCTGTGAACATGGAGACGCTGGCTGGGGGCGATCCTCAGGCTGTGGGTTGTGCTGGCGCTGGACACGGCCGGGGGGATGAGCGGTGGCCCGACAGCCGCGTGCAGCCAATTCGATGCGACGCCAAGTCGGAGCTCCAAACATTTCGCATTCACGTGCCTGTAATTAGACGGACTGGAGATATTCTTACGCCAGATGTCGCCGGTGAAGAAGGTCCGTGCTCATTTGCAAATGCGCACCCTTTTCCCGTGACCCTATAACTGAACCAAGGCTCTGTTTTACCTACAGCTGTACAAGGACTGCATGGTCCTCGCGAAATGTTTTGGGCGGCGAGTAAGTAACCAGCGCCAGGACTCGCGCATCTCCCGCGCCTTGCCTTGACGCTCAGCGCTGCCGTGCAGCAAGGAAATGAGGCCGAGCTGATGGGCCAAGTGCGACAGCAGTTTAAGGCGAACAAGCACGAGCAAGACATCGGCAAGGTGACTAAGCTGCGGGGGGGGGGGGGTCGAGTCTCGCCGTGTAGGGTGCGTGCTTGTGGCTGGCCATGCCGCGCTTGACGCGAATTGGCTGGGGTAATGCTGGGTGCGACTTCGATCACACAATGCAGATGTAGAACGGGCCCCGACAGGCACTTGGCGCGGTGTGGGCGGGCGGACTGTAGAGGGTGTGTGCAGTGCCGGCAGGCGCTTCTAGGCCTGCAGTGCGAATGGAATGCGATTTGCGTAACGCGCCAACGCCGCCGCCAACGGATGTGCTGCGATGTCGCTTGACGCATAGCCCTTGCCATTGCTCTCTGCCCTGCAGATCAGGGAGCAGACGGAGGCGTGAGTGCGGGGGCACCGTATGCGTGTTTGCGGAGCGCCCTGGGGCGCAGGGGCTGGATGCGAGCGGCGCAGCTAGCGCAGCACCAGCCGCGTGCTGAGGCACCCTCGAGCTTGCGCCGTACTTACACAGCAATGCATGCCGGTCACACGCATCCCCAGCTCCCCGCATCTCGGTCTTGGCTTCGCCGGCAGCCAGGCACGCACCCGCCGTGCCTGTGACAAAAACACGCCCCCCCCCCTCACACACACGCACATGCTGCCATGCACACAAACTGCCAACCACAGGGCCCTGAGCGCGCTCCGAACAGCAGCGTGGGACTTCGGCAAGCAGGGCAGCTCGCTGCCAATCTTCCCGGTGCCGCACCAGCGCGGCATGCGGGATAGCAGCGCGATGCCAAAGTGACAGGGTGACGGAGCTGCGACTGGGAGATTGGTTTGAGAGATGAGATAGCGTGGCTTCGGGTTTAGATTGCAGCGGTGCTGCTGCTTGCGCCGGGCGCCAGCAGTCAGCGGCGGCAATTACATCGAGTGAGGGGGCGGCATGCTGCGGGCAGAGACGGCCGAGGCTGCGCAGGTGGGCGGCAGGGCGCCGGGCGGCTGTGCGTAGAGGCTGGAGCCCACGGCGGCGCCGCTGACGCTTCCACTGCACACGCCGGGCCTGCCACGCGACCGCCGCCGCGGTGGAGCGACAGCGCGATGGCGGCTGAGCCTTCGGAATTCGGATTTCGTAAACACCAAACGTATTGATGACGCCAGGCATGCGGCGCGGTGCGTTCTGCAGGGCGGACGTAGCAGCTCGCCTGGGGATGGGGGCAGCTGCTAGGTGCCGCCGGGTACTACCAGGTGCCTGGCGGCTTTGATTACCGTATTGGGTGCCTTGTTTAGACATTTCTCTTCAGGGCGCTGTTCATGGTCGATGAATGATGGGCGCTGTGTCCATGCAGGGTGCTCGCCGTGTGCTTTCGGTTTGTGGGTTGCCAAGAGCCGCGGTTGCGGTAGAGAGACTTCTCGGTGGTCTTGTTCTGCTAATGCTTGTCATGTTTGGTTTGTCATTTTATTTGAGTGTCGGTCCCTTGTATGCCGTCAGCACCGGCGCGTCGGAGCTGGGTCAGGGTTCCCCGGGGTTCAGGGTGTCGTGTCAGGGGCCGAGGCAGTGTCGCTGCGAGGGTTAGGGGCGTGCGTGCCGTGCCGGCGAGATGGAGGTCGCCATTCTGGGTACAACTCAAGTAGCCGTTCCCGATATCTCGTAGTTCACTAAGCAAGGCAAGATGGACAAGATATTCAAGGAGGTGTCGGTGAAGAAGGTCAGCGATGGAAGCCATCACCTCGTTTTCTGCACGCTGGCACTGACACGATGCGCTGTAACGCAACCTACAGCTATACAAGGACTGCATGTTCTTAGCGAAATACTTCGGGCGGCGAGTAAGTTGAGCGGTGAAACAGTCGCAAAGGCATCTCGCATCAGCCGCGACTGGTCTTGACACTCGACGCTGCCCGTGCGCAGCAAGGAAATGAGGCCGTGCTGACGGGCCAAGTGCGACAGCAGTTTAAGGCAAACATGGGCGAGCTTGACGACGACAAGGTGACTTGGGGCGGGGTGGGCGGGGCAGGTGCGTGCCAGCCATGCCGCCCTTGACGGGCACAAGCTTACCGTAGCCATGCCAGTTTTCTCATTTTCCTGGCCTAGATCCCGCCTGATGGGTTGCCATATGTTGCCGCTCTGCAGATCAAGGAGCAGAAGGAGGCGTGAGTCAACCAGTTGTGGGGGCCCGCCGGGGGGCGGGGGGGGGGGCACAGGCTGTGGCGCAGCGCACGCGTGCGGCGTCGCCCTCACGCCCAGGGGCGTCCCCCGGCTTCTAGGAGCCCCCGGGTCGCAGCCCGTTTCCTGCCTGCCTGATTGATTACCGTAATGAAACGTATGGTGTTGGGAAGCTTGGGCGGCAGCAAATCATGAGCGGGCTCACAGGGTCGCTCCTCATGGCGGGCGCCATGCCGGCACACGCCCGCTGGACATGGCCGGCGCCCCATGTCCCTCTCGTGGTGCTGGAGTGAAATCCTCTCTCTCTCTCTCTTTCTTCTTCAGGGCCATCCGAGCGCTGCACAACATGCACCTCCTAGAAGCCGACCGCTATGTGCGGGTGAGCTCGCGAGGGGCTGCCTCGGGTTGTGGGTTGGCGGCTGGGCTGCCCGGCGGTTGCTCGGGAGCTGCTTGGCCGCTGGGTTGCTGGGGACGTAGGCACTGGGGGCTTGCCGTCGGTGCGCCGCAGTCATTCACGAGAGGGACGTTTGGGCTGGATGGCTGGAGGAGCGCGAGCGGGACTGCGCATGTTGTCGTCAGTGGGCGGCGTGGTAAACGAATGCGTGTGCGCGCCCCGGCCCCCTACAGGACAAGAAGACCTGAGCGATGCTCAGTGGTTGTGGCGGTGGTGGTGTGTGCGTCGGGGGCTTGGGGAAAACAACGGAGCTGCGGCGTTGGTAGGAGGGAGGCGGCAGCGTGGGCAGGCGGGAGGCGCGAGTTAAGGCGGTTCCAGGCCGCCAAGAAGCTGGCCGGCGGCGAGTGTGGAGGGCTGGTGGGCTGGAGGGCACCACAGCTCACACAGCTGCCGCCTGCCGGACTAGACAGCCGGAGAGAGCCAGCTGAGCCAGGGGCTGCGGCAGCCCCGGCCCCTTACAAGCCGGGCTTCTTGGCATGCAGCTTGGCTCAGATGCCGGAGCCAAGGGCTCGCGGTTAAGCGCGGGGCTGCGAGCTCTCGCGGGCGCGGCATCGTGAGATGGGCGGGGGACCTTTGGGCTGACGGGGCACCTGTGGGTTGACGACTGAGATGCACCTGAGCGAGCAGGTTGTGTGTTGATGGAACACAGGGGAGGCAGGGGATGATACGTGGCATGCCCAAAAGAGACAGTGGAGGTTGTGGCGTCGTTGTGGTGAGGGGAACATGATGGGACTGCGAGACGGTTTGTGGAAGAACTTAGAACTGCAAGGAGAGTGAGCGCCTGAGCGGGCTGCAGGCACTGCTAGATGGGCTGGCTGTTGGCGTGTGCAATAGCTTGCAATGGCTGCTGTCGCCCCGCGGGCGTGTGTGGACGAAGCATGTGTGGCTGAATCAGGGCTGAATAATCCTCCGCAGGGCCATTGCGCATTTGCGCTTGCATGGCAATGTAGCGGGGTGTTACATTGTGCCTGTTTGATTCATTGCTTTGACGCAGCCATCTCTAGCACTTTGCGATGCGCGGCCAGGCTCGCCGCCGCCGGTGCTGTGGACACTGGCACGCCTAGTCGCGCGCTCCAATGGCCCAATGCTGATGAAGTTTGAGTCGGTGGTCACAGCCGCCATACTGCGTGTCACGGCATCGCCCCTACGTGTGGGCCTACCCTCCGCCGGCACTGTCGGCGCCGCCAAGCAATCTCTAATCAGCCAGCGCAAGCAGCCAGCTGTATCAATCTTAATGCTACCTCCCGTCTCCTCAGCGCCTACAGCTGCAGCTCCTGCGGCCCAGCTCCAACAGGCTGTCTCCACACGGCGCCTGCTCCGCTCCCTCTCTTGCTCTCTATCCCTCCATTTCTACAGCTCATTGCCGGTGCCGGTCCGGTCGGTGGCGGTGCCCAGGCGCGCCTTGTACTCGCGCGCCTTGTCGTCGTAGGCGTCGTTCATCACGTAGTGCCCGGCGTGGATCCTGGCGGGGGGTGGAGGGGAAAGGGTGGGAGGGGTCAGCGTGATGAGTGTGCATGTGTGCGTGTGGATGGGGTTGGGGGATGGCGGGTGACCGTGGAGGGCTGTGGCTAGGGTGGAGGAGGTGCCGCCTTCCAACCTTTTGCCCTCCGCCACCCTGCACCCTGCCCTCCGCCCCCGCTCCACCCAGCGCTTCCGGCCCCCCATCCCGCCCCCCATCCCACTCCACCCCGCCCAGGCGCCTCCCGCCGCCTCCCAGCGCGGCTCACCACTTGGTCATGCTGAACTTCTCGCCCTTGATGACGGGGCAGGCGCCGTGCATGGAGCGCTCCTCCAGCTCGCCGGTGGGCTTCATGCTGTGGAACAGCAGGGCTGCGGGGGGGGGGGGGGGCGGGGGGGAGGAGGAGGAGTGCGGGAAGGTGGAGGGCCGGAAGGTGGAGGGCCGGAAGGTGGAGGAGGGCGGTGAGGGCGGTGAGGGCGTGGGGGCAGAAGGAGTTGCGGGCAATAGGAGAGCGAAAGCGGGGGGCGTGGGTGGTGTGGGCGAGTAATAAGGGTGAGGTCTGCCGGCTCCACCCACTTCAAGCCCCGCCCCGCTTCATCGCCCCGCCCCGCTCCGCCGCACGCCTCACCGTCGCCCTTGTGCGGCTTGACGGCCAGGTTGTATTTGGCGCACTCGGAGAAGCCCACGTTGATGCCGTTGGGCGCCGGGATCTGCGGGCGCGGGGGCGGGGGCGATGGCGAAGGAGTTCCAGGCATGATTAATTGCGAGCGGGTTCCCATGCATTATGAACGAAGCCGAGACGATGTTGGGGGTGCGGGCTAGCCATCCACATCCGCCGTCCACGCCCACTTTTACGCCCGCCGCCCACGCCGCCCAAGCACAAACCCACGCACGCACGCCGCCCCGTCCCGCCCCGCCCCGCACCTTGGGGAACACGGTCTCGCCGCCCTCCTGCACACGACACGACCCCGGCACATGGAAACAGGGCAGGGGGTGCGTTCAGTTGGGTTGGTTTAGCTTGGGCTGGCGTTTACCACCGCCCAGCATGAACTGCCATGACCCAGCCCTTGCGCCGGCCCTTGCGCAGGCCTCTTACTGGCCCCGCACGTTGGCCGGCCCGCGATGTCCCCTCAGCCCCACGCCAGCCCGCCAGGGCCGCGCCCCTACCCCCCTGCTCGCCGTCCTGCAGGCCCCCTGATCCAACCCCCACCCCCACCCTCAGCACTGCCACCCGGCAACACTCCAACCTCCCCTCCCACTGGACATCGGCACTCTACACGATGGAACAAAAGCCGTCGATGGATAGCTACCCCGCCCCGCCCAACCTTCCCCCATTCCGCTTGGTGCCAGGAATACATATCCCCGCCCCGCCCCGCCCCGCGGCCCCCACCTCGGTCTCCGTCAGGTAGGTGAGCACGGTGGCCCAGCGGTTGCCGCCGTTCGAGGTGCCGTCCTTGCTGCAGGGAGGGAGGGGGGCAAGGAGGGGGATTCCAAGCATGCCATTCAATGATGAGACGAGGCAGGCACAATGGCACGGAAGCGGCACATGGACGGCTACCCCCCGCCGCATCCCCTGTGCACCACGGGCTCCCGCCCCGCGGCCGCCTCCATGTACAGCTCTGCCCTGGGTCTGGGTTTGGAACTACCTCCTTACTGCTACACAGCCACACCGAACCCATTCGCCCAACGCCCGCCCACCTCCCGCCATTCGCATGGACGGCTAATCCCCGTCCATAATCCGCAGCTCCCCAGGTTTGTATTATAGCTTGGGCTGGTAACCACAACCCCCACCCCCACCAGGGCCCCCACCAGGGCCCCAGCCACTCACTGGAAGAAATAGTCTGCCGTGCGGAAAGGGAGAAGACGGCCGCGGCAGCGCAGGCGGGAGGGGGAGGGCGACATTCATCATTAGTTAAGGGGGAGAGGAAGAAAGGGACAGAAGGGCACACCACGTCAAACGGCCTCACGAATTGCGCGGGCTGAGCCAGCCAGCGAGACGCGCTGCAGCAGCGCGAGAACGTTTTCCCTTCGCCCAATGCCCGGGCTGTTGAACTTGCCGCACCGAAGCTGTTGGGACATCGCCCCCTCCCGTCCCCTCCCGTCCTGATGGTCCCTCCCGTCCCCTCCCCCACCCCCCGCATCCCCGCACCCCTGCCCCTTGGCACCGGCCACTCACCCCACTGCTCGCCACAGCAACGGCCCACGTGCAGCAGCGTCCGACAGGCACAGTCAACACAGATGGGCAGGGGGCAGGGGCGGTTAGGGCGGGTGGGACTGGTCGACCCAGGACACGGCCGCCGCGGCCGTCGCCACACAATGGGCACAGCCGCAGCCCTCACCCGCAACGCTCACCGTGGACCGCCATCATACCAGCCGCAGCCCCGTGCCCGGCATTACCGCGCTTGCCCGCTCACACACCACGTGTGCCTTCACACGCATCCCCTTCCCCTTCCCCTTTGCCGTACACCCCAGTGCGAGTCGTACTTCTGGTCCTTGCGGTAGCGCAGCACCTGCAGCGACTCGCCGCCCCAGATGGGCGTCATGGTCCAGTCCGCCAGCCGCTGCTCCACGGCTGCGTGAGGGGAGGGTGGGGGATTGCAAAGACGGCGGTCGGTGATTTGGCGGAGGTTGGGGAGCGGTGGGTGAAACGGCGAGCAAACGGGTGGCTGGGAAGTGGTGCGGGGTGGTTTGCGGCAGGGGGGGTTATGGGGGTTAGGGGCTGGTGCAAAGATGGCGGGTTGGCGAAGTGTAGCAGGGTGCACGGCAGTGCAGGCGGTCAAGGCCGCGGGCCCTCGGCACACAGCGCTCACGGACGGCGGAGCTCCCGCTGCGATTCCCCGCTGGTCCCGGCTGTCGGGAGTGGATGGGTGGGCGGGCGCGCCCACCCACTGCTTCCGGCACACAAGAGAGTTCGGCGTGCAGCGCTCACTGGCAGCGGAGCTCCCCTGCGTCCAACACTGCCACGCCGCAATTTCCTCCCTCGCCACACATCCTCCCACCGACCCCACAGTCGCTCGCGCCCAGCCGAGCCCCTCCGTCCAGGCTAGGCACCCCACCAGCACTTGCGGCCCCCAACCGATTGCAATGAGCTGCCCCCATCCACCCACCCCGCCGCTCGCGCGCCGTGTCGGCATCCCGTGCCCCCACACCGGCATAAAACTGCCCCCTGCCCCCCAGTCCTTGTGCACTTGCACGCTGGGAGAAAGAGGCCGGCTACCCCCACCCGCCCGTGCCTCCACCCTCCCCCACACGACGCAGTTGCCGGGCAGCCCACCGCCGCCCCTCCGTCCGGTCAGCTGGCCTCAGACTCCTGACCCTCAAGGACTGGAAATCCTCGCCGCGCTCAAAGAACACGTGCGGGGCCGTGCTCTCCTGGTTCTTCTTCTGATCGGACCAGACGCACGACCAGACTTCAGCAAAACCGTGTCACACACCCATAACCCCTCACTCACCCTCAATGATGGCGTCCTCGCCGCGCTCGAAGAACATGCCGTCGCTGGTGCGGATGTCCGACACCACCGAGCCGCCGCTGCCCGTGTCCACCACGCCGCTGCGCTCCAGGCGCTTCTCCGCCTTCATGCGGATGTAGTCGCACTCCTCTGCAGTTGGGGTTTTGGAGTGATGGGCGTTTCGGCACGTCACGTCATGTTGCGTGTTGAGCTGTTTCGGGGCTAGCGCTCGTTCCAGAAAGGCGGTAACGGGCCGTGGTTACGACTGAGCGGTTGGGGGAAGGGAGACGCTGGTACGCCGCGCGGGGGGGGGGGGGGGCTCGACTCCGCGGCCAAGTTCAACCCTTGCGTGAACGCATGAGTACAGTGCCAAGCCCCTTCTGATGTTAATGCAGAAGCCGTATCCCCTTTGAGTGCGCCGCGGACTCGGTTCGGCGCATAGCTGACTGCCCGATCGCTCACCGGGCGTCAGGAACCCCTTCCAAAGATAAATGCGTGCATCAGGGTCAAGCACCTGCAGCGTTTTTTATTTCCAGATTGGTGGGTCGCGAGAGCAGAGCTTTGCTTCAGACCTCCGGCACGCCGCAACGGGCTCACCACAATCTTTTTCCGCGCCTCTGGGTCATTCGTAGATGTAGGCACCGACCGTGCGTGCGCCAGGCCTAGCACCGCAACCAGCGCCAGCGCCAGCAAGGCTCGCCGCGCCATTGTTTCGGCTACTGTCTCGCCGTTGTCCTGATGACAAATTGCTTACTCTAGATGAATCGAGTGTGTATCGATTTCAAACCGGGTCAAGAGGAGGAAGCGAAGAGCAACAGCCCAACCGATGCGACAGCCTGCAGAACCTTCTATTACATAAAGAGCCCCAGTGCGAAAACCGTTAGATTGGCAAGCCACGGTCGATTGCGGCCTGCCAGGACACAGTGCACGACCGCGTGGCCGCTGCCGCACGTACCCGCGTGCGCACCCGACCCGCCGCGAGCCCCTCTTTCCCCTCGAGTCGCAGGCTCGCGGGCGACCCGGCCCTGGACCTTGCTTTTATGTGTGTGGACACAATTGGTGATGGCATTTACACAGCGGCGTGTGAGCCAAACCAAGCGGCGGTTCGTGCTCGAAGGGTAGCCCACGCATGCCTTGACTTCGCCCATCAACGCAGCCCAGTTGGGGCTGCAAGGTGGTGGTTGGCTTCCAAAGCTTCATTGCGCAGCAGTCCATGATGTGAGGAGGGGGCTCCGGCTAAACTGCCCAGGGGAACATGGCAACATGTTGTCAGTGCCACGACACCTCACTGGCGAGTTGCTTTGCGGCTCTCGCCTTACTCCACTCATTTTGAATGATCGTGGCAGTCACGCGAACCATCACGACTAAATGAACGTGATTGGGCCATTACCTGTCTTCATTCTGTACGCAGACAGCCACCGGTCTCTACACAAAATATCATCTAGTCTTTTGAAACAGATTACTGTATCGTCACCTTTTGGGCGGCCATCTAGGGCGCCACGGCGCAGAGAGAGCGCTGCTTTGAGATTGGTCGCCGAGGTGCCCCGCTTCCCAGCATTTCATGCCACAATAGTGTTTTATGGACACGAAGTAATCACTGACTCAGCTGACAGCTTGAATGGACCCGCCTCGCGCGCTGCTCGCTGCGGGGTCAGATCTGCTCGCGGCCCCGCGAGCTCGACAACCTGACAATGTAGGCAATCGCAACCGCAACAGTAGCGGTCATCATGGAAGGAAGCGGCACCGCATGGAGCCGGCTGAGGGTTCGGAGTCCGAGGTAAACTTCGCACGGCGTGCTGTGGTATGTTGTGAGGGGCGTGCCACGGGGACGTTTGCGGCGCGCGTCGATGGAGCCCTGGACCCCGGCTTGCTTGCGGGTTGGGGGCAAGCCTTTCAGCAGCCATTACGCGTGCGTTCACTCAAGTGTCCTTTGTGGGAAGCAGCTTGCCAAGGGGTATCATGGAAGGAGAGCGCGCGCGACGGAGTGGTGCCTACTACCGTGAGGCGCCATATCACACGACCAGCTTGGACGCACCAGGGCTCTCCGCCGGGGACCCGCGGCGCTCAGCGCCTTAGCGCTTTCTTTGTGGCCATATTTTCAAACCCTAGCCTATCACCATCAGCGCCCTCAGGCTTGCCGCTGCCCAACCTTCCTGCTAACAGGGCCAGGACGACGACGACCACCAGGACAGCGCGGGCCGGCGCGAGCAGCAGCGCAGGCCTGGGCGCAGGCGCGGGCGCGGGCTTGAGCACGGGCGCGGGCGTGGGCACGGAGGCGGCCGCGGGCGCGCAGTAGGCCCCGGCGCGGATGTGGAGGTCATTGAGCTGCTGAGCGCCAGCGAGGACGAGAGCGATGCCGAGGTGGCCAAGGTGGCCAACGCGGCGGCGGTGCCGGCGGCACCGGCGGCCGGCGGCGGCGGCTATGACGGCGGCGCCGCCGCAGGGCCCTCTGCGGCAGGGACTGTGCCGCCAGTGCCGACGGCGGACCAAGCCAGCCCTCCCCTACAGAGGCCGCGTCTGCCCCACCAACACGCGCCATCGGCGTCGCCGCCACCGCAGCAGCCAACGGCTGGTACCGCCGGCGTCGGCGCCGCAGCTGCTGCTGGCAGCCCAGCCCAGCCCGCCGCGGGCTTGGGCGGCGTCTACAGCAGCGGTGCCGGCCCGAGCGTGGCGAATGTGGCTGCTGCTGTTGTCCTCAACGCCGAGGCCGAGGCGGCCAGGATGCAGCGGGATGCGGCAGCACTAGAGCGCGCGCGGGCGGTCGAGGAGGCGGCGGCCGCCGCGCGGCAGCAAGCCGAGGAGGAGGTGGCCGCCGCGCGCCGGCAAGCCGAGGAGGAGGCGGCAGCCGCGCGGCAGCAAGCCGAAGAGGAGATGGCCGCCGCGCGGCGGCAAGCCGAGGAGGAGGTGGCCGCCGCGCGCCGGCAAGCCGCGGAGGAGGTGGCCGCCGCGCGCCGGCAAGCCGAGGAGGAGGCGGCAGCCGCGCGGCAGCAAGCCGAGGAGGAGGAGGCCGCTGCCGCTGCACGGCACCGCCAGCAGCTGGAGGCGGCGGTCGCGGAAGGGGCTGCAGCTACTGCAGCCGAGCGCCAGGCCCGGGAGGCGGCGGACGGCCGGGTGGCAGCGCTGGAGCAGCAGCTCGCGGGGGCGACCGAGTCGGCCCAAGCGCTGCAGGCTGCCCTGGATGGGGCGCAGCTGGAGGAGGAGAGGCAGCGGTCGCGAGTCCAGGCGCTCGGCGCAGACCGCGACAGCATCCGTGACCAGCTGGCGGCCGCGCGGCGGCAGGTGGCTGCCACAAACGCTGAGCTGCAGCGGCAGCGGGCTGCGGCGGCCGCGGCGGAGCGCGCGGCGGCACTCGCTGCCGAGCAGCAGGTGGCAGGTCTGCAACAGGAGCTGTGGCAGGCGGAGGAGGGCGCTACCGCCGCTACGGCGACTGCGGCGGAGGCGGCCGAGGCTGCGGCTCTGGAGCTGGTTGGGCTTCGGTCGCAGCTGGCGTCCGTGCAGGCCGAGCTCCGACGCGTGCGGGTCTACGTGGGAGAGGCGGACGCACACACGCGGGAGCTGCAGAACGACAAGCGAGAGCTGCAGCAGCAGGTGCAGGTGCTACAGCGGGCCGAGCGGGAGCAGCGCCGCGCCGCGGAGGAGCAGCAGGCGGAGGCGCAGCGGCAGCGGGACGCGGCGGCGGCAGGGGCCGAGCAGCAGCGTGCGGAGCTGGCGGCCGCATCCGACGCGCTCCGCGCGCAGGTGGCAGGTCTGCAACAGGAGCTGCGGCTGGCGGAGGAGGGCGCTACCGCCGCTACGGCGACTGCAGCGGCAGCGGCTGAGGCTGCGGCTCTGGAGCTGGCTGGGCTTCAGTCGCAGCTAGATTCTGCGCAGGCGCAGGGGGCGCAGCTGCAGGCGCTAGTGCAGCAGGGGCGGACGCGCAGAGCGCGCTGGTGGAGAGGTTGCGGGAGCAGCAGCGGCAGCAGCAGGCGGTGGAGGCAAAGGCGGCCGCTGCGAGCAACGACCACCTTGCAGCCCTGGCGGCAGTACAGGCCAATGCTAACGCACTGCGCTTGCAGCTGCGGGCCACACAGGACCAGCTCGGGAGCGAGCGGTCGCGCGTGGCGGAGCTGAACGGCTTGGCGCGGCAGCTGCAGGACGCTGTGCAGGACGAGGACGCCGAGAAGCGGCGGCTGCAGGGGGTCACACACAAGCTGCAGGAAGAGGTGCGAGGCCTGCGCGCACAGCTGCAGGCCTCGGAAGCTGCGCACCAGGCATCCGAGCGTGAGCGCCGCGCCGCCGAGGGCGCGCGCAAGGCGGCGCAGGCACGCGTGACGGCGCTGGAGGCGCAGGCGGAGGCGCTGCAGGGACAGGTCAGAGACGCAGCAGCCCGGGCCAGCCGGTCGCAGCAGGTACAGCAGCAGGAGCAAGAGCAGGTGGTGGCGGGGCGCCGGGGTGCGGCAGATGACGACGCGGAGGCTGCGCGGCGGCTGCTGGCGGAGGCGCGCGCTGCCGCGGACGCCGCTCGCGCTGAGGCGGCGGCGTTCCAGGCCACGGCACTCGCCGCGGCCCAGGAGGTCAGCTTGCTTCGCGCTGCCTTGGATGCTCAGACGCAGGAACGCGAGGACGCAGTGGCAGCGGCCCGCGCAGACACCGAGAAGCTGCATTCGGACTTGCACCGCGCCCTGTTGGACCTCACAAAGGAAGTAGCAAAGGCAAGGGCAGCGCAAAATGCCGCGGAGGAGAGTGCCGGGGCGCAGGCAGCGGATGTGCGTGGCTCGCCCGCGGCGGGGGCTGTAGCAGGCCCGAGCCGCCCGAGCTGAGCTTGCAGCCGCGCGGGCTCGCTTACAGCTAGCAAGCAACGCCGCCGCACGAGGTGATTGATTGGTGTGCAAGCCGTTGGGGGCATTGATTGTTTGCTTGCATGCCGGAGGACGCTATGTGTAGCCAGGAACGAGCAGGGACTGATAGACAGGTAGACCCGCCCCCCGCCACCGCGCCAATCACCCTGACCCTGCCCAACGAACCCTGACCAGTCAGGGTCAGGAATCAGGGTCAGGGCACGGGTCAGGATCAGGGTCAATAATCAGGGTCAGGGTTGGAGGGTCAGTGTCAGGGTCAGGGTTCGTGGGTCAGAGTCAGGAATCAGAGTTCTTGGGTCCGGGTCAGGGTCAGAGTCAGGAATCAGAGTCAGAGTCAGAGTCAGGGTCAGTCGCGCAGCACTGACGAAGTTGGGAGGCGTGGAGGGGTGTGTGGTGCTTTCGAGAAACAAGACGCCAGTGATACACGTGCCTTGGAGCCAACCCGTGGGGATGGGACCTGCCGTGCGTGTCCCACCAGGAGGATTGAGTGAAGGGCAGATGGAATGGATGAATCAGCACCCTAGAGGCTGAAGGCTGATGAATGATGCAACAAGGCTGGGCTAGGGAAATGCATCGACATGCATGGAGTGGTCCATGTTTGGCCCGTGGGCTGGCGGGGTGCCCGCCCTTGGCTGGGTTTCGGTGGCTGGTGCGGTGGTCTCTTGCGCATTGCTTGCTCGCATTGTAGGTTGTGTGCCGGTGTGGTGCTGTGCCTTTCGGCCTTTCCTTTCAAGAAAACGGGTGTGATCAGGGGAATCGATTGCTGGCCCGTGATCATCATGTCCCTTTTACGCTAGTTGACATACCGTGTCATAGTGTACTTCCATGCATTGCGGCGCAAGCTATGCGGCCATGTACCGCCGCGTTGCCAGGGGTAGCAGTGGGACACCGGCCCTTTTGCAGCACTCGTGTTTATTTGGACGGCGCGTACCTTGCATGCCGCAATTGATGGCACGCGGGGGGTGGGGGCGGGGCCTCCTGCCTGCCTTCTGCGTGCGGTGCCCATGCGTGCCTGCGTGCGTGCTGGTTTATCACATGGGTACTGCGTGCGGCGGGAGTGTTGCAGCCTCTAGAAAAGCGGGCTTGAAGAGAAGCCAGTGCGCTGACCCGCCCGCATGCATGCAACGAATCCCATCATCCCCATATGCCCACTGGCTGCGGCAGTGCGGCAGTGCGGCTGAGCTTTACTTCCTTTCTAGTATGCAGCTTGTGTGATTGGAGGAGCAGGGCAATCAAGGGATGCGAGGTGGTAGCGACGTACGAAATCCCGCACCCAACATGTCACTGATGTCAGCAAGTCAGCTGGCGCGAGAACAGAGGCAGGATTCAGGAGGCAGGATGTGCAGCTGTGTATGGCGAGCGAGGCACACCCGGATTGGCTTTCCAGTGGATGCCCTCCATGCGCATGAGTGCGGATAGATTGTGAAGGGGTAGTGTTAGTGGTGCGTGGCGATGATGTGCGATTGGTTGCAACGCGCGGGATCGGAGGAAGGAGGAACGTAACCAACGTGGATGCAGCAGGCATGGGCAGGTGCGATGGGGCAGGTGGCAGGCGGCAAGTTGGCGGAGTAGGTTTCCGCAGATGGATTGCAGGGATTGTGAGCAGGGGGTGACGACGGTGGCTGGCGGCTCTACCTGTTGCTGGTGTTGCTCGTGTCGGATGGCAGTAGGGTTCCGCAGGTGAAAGGGATTGCAGGCGACGGCCCTACGTGTTGCTCCTGTTGCTCGTGCTGGTCGCTTTTATATGGGTTGGCGCATACCGTACCGTACACGCATGACTTGCCGGTTTATTACACATGTGTATGGCTGGTGCCGGCCGGTCTCCCCACCTGAAGGCGGGGCTGCACGTGCGATGGGCACAAGTATCGTACAGTCGCCCCGCCGGCCGGGTGGGAGGCACCGGCATGTGCAAATAATTTCGCATTCTCATTTATGTCTAGCGCATCTTTACGTATAACGAGAGGACCAGTACGGCTGTACGATGAGAGGACTAGTACGGAGGCGCCGCTCTGCGTGCGCGCGGCGGGAAGGGCTGATCCTGCGTGGTGCAGTCGGTGCTGTGGAGGTGCGGCGGAGGTCTCGGTGGGGTGTTTGTGTTCGCCTGGGTGCTTGCAAAATGAATGCAGGGCGGGCCGGCGGGGGCACAGGACACATTGCTACATTAGAGGTCGATGCTGCTTGTTTCTATTGAGGTTAGTTTGCACCCAAAAGCCAGGGGGGCGCACCGCTAATAAGGGGATGTTGTGCTGCGTTATACTTTCAGTAAAATGCCATAAAGCCAACTACAAGATACGAGCACTGGGCCCGTGGAAAGGCTGCGGGCGGGAGACATGGGGCACTGCGCGACGGGCTTAACGCACCCGCACGCACTAAGCCCCCCACTCCCCAGCCTCAGCCCCAGCCTCGGCCCCCGCCGCCCCGCCGTTGCGCGTGCATCGACAGCCTGTTCCAACTCTTCTCCTTCGTCCTCCAACCTCCAACCTCACGCCAACGCTTTGAGGTGCGCCTGCAGGCCTGGGTCCATGCCGGGCGCCGTGCCCCCATCCCGGCTGCTGGTAAGCCCCTCGCTCCTAGCTCCTCGGGTAATACCCCTCCCGACCTCAACCTCCAGGGGTTTCCCCCTACCCCCATGAAAAAACGCTTTTCTTCTATAGGAGGCTGCGTCGTCGAGTCGGGGACAACCCGTGGCATGCTCCTGCGCGCAACCGCGAACTACGCCTCAGCATTACAGGTGGACGTCGGGGGGAGAGGCGCAAAGCATCCGCCAAGGCGTGGGGCGGGGGAGGCGTGGCGTGGGGAAAGGGCAGAAGCCACGCCAGACCCATGCCCATTCGTGTTAGTGACAGCCACACGCTTGCGCAACAGGCCACCATACTCATACACACAGTTCGCAGACATATGAAGACCACAAGTGAAATCCTCAATATCACTGCTTTTACGGCGCTGGCTGCATAATTGACCAGACCGTGTTGGTATGGAGCAATCCAAATGCCCGAGCGACTGGACCCGCCTGACTCCGGACTTGAAGCGCCACGCAAATGAATCCGCATGCTTGAAGTTTCTTGACCGAGACACCGCTGCTGCTCTGCGTGGAATTCATAGCAATTTTACTCTTATTAATCACAAGACAGCGCCGAACATGCCATGGCCGGAGCCCGCTGTCGCGCAGCGGCCGTGGCCGGGCCACGCCTTTGTCCGGCACTTTAGCCGGCCCGTGCCCTGGCGCGCCCTCACCCTGCCCCAGCGCCGGCGCCTGCTTTGCCTTGCTGCCTCCTCGGGCCACGCCCCCAGCCTGGAGGCCGCGCTGGCGCAATGCGGCTGCACGCTCACGCCAGATGTGCTCACAGCCGCGGCCGCGGCGGGTGACATCCCCGCCTGCCAGCGAGTGCTGGGCGAGAGCGACGTGATCGCGGTTGCCTCGTTGACCGCCGCGGCGCGCAACGGCCATCTGCAGCTGCTGAAGCTACTGCTGGACGCGACCGGGGCGCGCGACACGCCCTACGCCTGGAAACACTTTGTGAAGGCAGCGGCGACGGGCGCGTGTCTGGGCGGGCAGGCCGCCGTCCTGGCCTGGCTGCAGCAGGCGCACGGCTACCGGGTCATGGTGTCTGACATGGCGGCTGCGGCGACCGTCGGCCAGGGGGACCTGTTTGAGCGGGTGCTGCTGCCGCAGCTGATGCCGGGATTCGCCGGGGTGGCGGCGGCGGCGGTGGCGGTGGTGGGCTCGCCCGCAGCCGCCGCCTTTGACGGGGAGCCGCTGGCCTCCGCAGAAGTAGGCGCGTCAGCAGGCGCCCCAGCGGGGGAGGCTGCAGGGACAGCGGCGGTGGCAGCTTTGAAGGCGGCGGCAGCCGCATCGGATTCAGAGACCGACTCAGAGCCAGGCTCGGATTTCGGCACCCCAAGGAATCTGCGCGTGAGGATGGAGGCGCTGATTGCGGCCGCGTACGGCTTGCCTGCGCATGTGCTGCGGTGGCTCCTCCCGCTGCTCTGGCCCCCGATATGGCGCCCGCTGCGGCCGCTAACGGCCGTCCCCCAGACTATGGTGCATGGCGCCGCCGATGACAGCACCGAGCGCGAAGGTGAGGGCAGCACTGCGCAGCGGGAGGCGCTCGCTGACATCCGCAGCAGCAGCGGCAGCGATGGCGACCAAGGCCTCGCCGCCGAGGGTGCGGAAACCTACGACAATAATGAGGGCAGCGACAGCGACGGCTACAGCCACGGCTCCACCTATGGCTGCTACCGCACCGACTCCCTGCGCCGCCTGCTGTCCGCCGCCACTGGCAGCCCCACGCCCTGCTGGGCCGCCAAGCTGGACATCCTGTGCGCCGCCTTGGGGCCTTCCAGGACCCAGGTGAGATAGCAAACGCACGTATCTAGATTATGCAAGCATGGCGGCATGCGCACATGCCTTTCCAGGTGTTGGGATTGGCCCTATGGATTGGCCAGGGAAGTAGGGGGCACACATGAAGTAAGCAGCAGATACACATGTGCCTTCGCGCCACGCGCCTTCCCTACATCCTGCCTATTCGTGCCTTGCATGCATGCAACGCAACACCAGCAGGTGCTGGATGGAGACGACCGCAGCGAGGTCCAAGCCGTCATGCAGAAGGCCGCCCGCCAGCCCCACTTTGTGGCGCGGCTGCAGCGCCTGCTCGCGGTCTTCAGCATGCCGCTCGACACGTACGTCGCGACAGAGGCAGCGATGCAGGGCGGGCACGCCAATGCGTTGGAGTGGCTGTGGGGAGAGGCCGGCGGCCACGGCGCCGGGGGCAGCATCGAGATGGTGGCGGGCCGGAGGTGGGTGGACTGGTACCACAGCTGCTGGGGTCGGGGCGCGGTGACGGCGCCGGGCCACCTGGAGGTGCTGCGGCTGCTGCGGTCCCGCGGGTCGGCGGTGTTTGATCCGGCGGATGTGGCGCACGAGGCGGCGATGGGCGCGGGCGTGGAGGTTCTGACGTGGCTGCTGCAGGCGGCTGCCGCGGAGGAGGACGAGGAGCAGCAGCAGGGGTTAAGGAGGAAGAAGGGGGAAGAGGGGGGCGAGAAGTCGAGGGAGAAGTGGAGCAGGGCTCTGGCAGAGGCGGCGAGGGAGGGGAGCGCGAGCGTGGTGCTCCTGCGGGCGCTGCGGGCGCGCGGCGCGGCAATCGACCTGGGTGCGGTGGCGTGCGGCGGCAGCGTGGAGGCGCTGGAGTGGGCGGTGGCGGAGCTGGAGGTGGAGCAGGACGGCGGCGTTCCCAAGGTATGTATCGCTGTTTGCTGGTTCACTTCCCACTGGGTAGTATGGCTCACATGACGCGTGCTCGTGCAAGAGTCGGCGCCTTCCACGCCATTTCATGCATGCGACATGCGCCCCTGGCCCTGGCGTGCATTCGTCCACTTCACTTGGCTGCGACTGCCCTGCCCTGAGCCGCCCTGCGCTGCCCTCCCACGTGCTCCCACCCCCCACAGTCAATTGCCCTGAATCTGCAGCAGCAGCGGGAAGTGGAGCGCTCAGGCAATACGGCCGCCATGGATTGGCTTCGGGCCCGTGGCCTGCTTGCGAGCGAGGCTTGAGCATAGTGGCGAATCTGCTCGTGCAAGGGTTTGGGCCAGTTTGCCGGTCCGTTGGACGAGGTCATGGTTTTTGTTTGATCACGCGATAATGCAGGGCTAATATGGGACAGGTCGGGCAAGGTCGGGAACGAGGGAGGTCGGAGAGTGCAGTGCAGGGTCGGGAAAGTGCGGTTGCACGGCGACACGCCAACTGCCGTTTTCATGACATTCGTGCGCGCATGCTTACATGGAGAGAAGAGGCTTGTAAGCAAATATGTAGTAGTGACTTTAATTTCTAAGCTCGAGCGCTTTTGGTCACGGAAACTTTCGACAGTCCACCGCCCGGCGCCGCTGCGCCGGATGGCACCTAAATCAAATCAAAGCTCATGGTCGAAAGTCACGCCAGAGCTAAAGCAACTTGTCGCGAGCAACTTGAGCGCAAGCGATGCCGCATTGAACCTCAGACTGACGGACCGTGACACCGCAGCGGCCCTGCGTGGCGTCTATGATACCATTACGCTGTGTTCACCCTGGGAGCCAGAGGAGCGGCCGCCGGAGCTAACGAGTCTACCCAGGGCAAAGCAGCCGTGGCCGGGGCCCGCCTTCGTCCGGCACTGGAGCCGGCCCGAGCCCTGGCGCGCCCTCACCCTGCCCCAGCGCCGGCGCCTGCTGTGCCTTGCTGCCTCCTCGGGCCACGCCCCCAGCCTGGAGGCCGCGCTGGCGCACTGCGGCTGCAGCGCTATGCCGGGCGCCCTGGCGGCGGCAGCCCTCGCAGGCGACACCGATGCATGCCTGCAACTGGGGGGCCGATTGGATTCCTCCGCCTTCTACGGCCCGGCCGCTTCCGGCCACGCTCGCGCCCGCCGGGCGTGCCTCTACATCGGCCGAACAGAGCTGATGGCCGCAGCCGCCCGCAGCATCGACATCACGCTGCTGCTGATAAAGGCCGTCCGCAACCTGAACGAGCTGGGGGTTGCCAGCCTGCTGGAGGGGGCGTGCGCGGGCGGGAACCAGTTCGTCACCCAGCATGTGGGGTTCGCGTACACGCGCTTCCCCAACGCGAGCCACGCGGTTGCCGCGGCCAAGGCGGGTCAGGTCTCCATTGTGGACCGATTGCTGCCCACGTCGCTATTCCTGGGCGAACTGTTTAGGCCACCGCCGGCCAACGGCGCCGACGCGGCGGCAGCGCAGGAGCAGGCTCACCAGGAACGGGAGCGGCAGCAGCGCAGCAATCGCTGGGCGCTGCTTCGGGCCATGCTGTTCGGGTGCACGCTCGAGGTGGTCAGCCGCCACTTCGAGCGGCTTTCGCAGCCGCCGCCGGGGCAGCTGGCGGCGGCGCAGCCGCGCGCAGCAGCAGCGGCGGCGGCAGCAGCAGCGACGAGGCCGGGCGGCAGTGGCGCCCTGCAGCATCACCGAGACGCGTCGCCGGCGGCGTTGGATGCGTGGCTCGCGGAGGCCAGGGGCCTGCTCGCCGCAGCGCTGCGCAGCCGCACGCGCTGCTGGCTGGACAAGGTGCACTTCCTGCTGTCGACCTGGGGCCCGAACTTGACGCGGCAGGTGGTGCGGCGGCAGCCATCCAATGCGGCGGAGGATCGCACCGGCAGCGAGCGGCTGCTGGCTGCAGCCTATCGCCAGCAGCCCGAGATGCTAACACGCGTCCGGCTAGCGCACGCAGACGGGCTGCAGTGCGGCTATGCACAGGCGGTGCGGGAGGCGGCGCAGCGCGGTGACGCGGGTGCGATGGCGTATCTGTGGGACGAGTGCGGCGTGCCGGTGCAGCTCGACCGCCTGTCGGTCACGGAGTTGTTTCTGGGCTGGGGGCATGCGGCCGTGCTGCAGCTCCTGGCGCAGCGCGGCTATCGCTTCACGGCGGATGATGTGGTGCTGGAGGCGGCCAGGCAGTCCAAGCGAGTGGCGGGTGACAGCAGCAACACAAGCAGCATCAGTAGCAGCAGCAGCACGATCAGTCAGAGCGGCCCGGATGCTGCGTTGCTGTGGCTTACGGAGGAGGCGGCGCGGAACAAGGGGGCTGCTGCTGCCGGGCTGACAGGTGTTGTCGAGGTGGTGTGGCGTGTGCTGTTGTCGGTTGCCTTCACACACGCAGCACGGCGCGGGGCCTCGCTGCAGGTTCTGCGCGCGCTGCGGGAGCAGGCGGGCGCGGCAATCGACCTGGCGGCGGTGGCGGCAGGGGGCAGCGAGGAGGGCGTGGCGTGGGCGGTGGCGGAGCTGGGCATGGAGGCGAGCCGCACGGTGCGTGGCGTGGCGCGATGGGATGCACTCATGCCCACAAACATGTGGATATCAATTGCAGCCAGTGGCACCAATCGCTTGCAGGTGGCGTATGCCACGCGTCCTTTCATTTTCCTTTTGTTTTAGCTGTGTGTGCCCCCCCCCCGCTGCCCCTGCCGTGCCTGCTGTTGCGATGCCCGCCCGCGTGCACGCCCCGTGCAACCACCTCGCAGGCCCTACAAGGAGACTGCGCTACAGCGCTCCTTAGCGCCAGTAGCAATGAGGCGACCCTGGGTTGGCTGCAGCGGGCGGGGCTGATGCATGCGGCGGGTGGAGCTGGATAGGTGTCGGCGTATTATGCCGCACGATTATAGCGATGTGTCCCTATGTACGGTACTAAGGCCTGGACTATCGGACTGCGAAGGCGCTGTGGTATAACACGTGACAGTTGGCTGGCAGCAAGGATGCGTCCAGGGGCATTTGGGGCTGTTACGAGGCGTGCACATGGCGTTGCGGTAATGAATCAATGGCCATGAAAGCTGTGACGCGCAAGAGATGGTGGGGGCGCCCCCGGGGACTAATGACAAGAGAACGACAGGGAACGAGGAGAATGTCGCCATGATAAGGAGGCACTGGTATGCGTTGGTCGCGTGAGGAGTCGCGGGGATGTCAATGCGTGCGCTTATGCGGAACGCGTTTGTGCGTGCACGCGAGTGCTGCGGAGGTGGGATGTTTGCTTGCATCCGCACGTCCGCCTGGGTGCTTGCAAACAAAGGCAGGGGCACCACATACTCCAGCATTCCGTTTGCATGCACACTAGCAAACCTTTCTCTGAACCAGCGTGTAATCATAGCATACCCGCTAGCTGCAGCGTGTGAACTTGGGAAGCCCGCCGCGATCCTGTCCACCCTGGATTCTAAAGTGCCGCGCAACCCTAAGCATGTTTAGCTGCAGCGTGTGAACGGGGGAACCCCTGGTCCTGATCGACCCGGGCTCCTGCTGGCTGGCGGTTGACATTTTCCATGCACCGGCGAGCGAGATTGTGGACTGGTTGCAACGCGGCCTACAGCCTACATCATCACTGCGACAGAATCAAACCCAAAGCCACCCGCAGCCGAATGCAACACGCCATCAGTTATGATCAGTACACCGCTCACTCCGCATTCACTCCGCATTCGTCATGTCCGCTGCACGCTGCACACATGCTCACGCTCAGGCGCCGCATGGGTCCCCAGTCCCCACCAGCGAGTATGTACACGTGCGGGCTACCACCTAGCCCGCCCCGTCACCACGCACACTGCTGATCCCCGAGGTTTTGACCATTCGTTTTGAATGTGCGCTAGCTTACACGAGTTGCTTGAGGGGACAGTCACTTGATGTGCCGCATTCATCCAATCAGCTTCAGCAAGTCTGCGCGTTGACTTGCCCCTTCGCCCTCTATACACCCATTCATCCATTCGCGCCATCTCCTCGCTCGATGTACCGGGTTCGTCCACTCGATTGTTCTGGCGATACGTGTGTGGACCGGGGCCATGCCGAGCCGTGGCGCCGTGCCGCACCCGCCTGCTACACTGCTACACTGCGTTTGGTTGGCTCTCTCTGCTCGGGTGGCGCGCGCCCAGCAGCAGTAGCAGCAGCAGTAGCTGCAGCAGTAGCAGGCTAACCCTGCCGCTGCTGGCCCTGGCCTTGCCGAGCTGGGCCCTGTCCCTGGCGCCCCGCCTGCTGCTGCTGCTGCTTGCGGTGCTGCCACGAGCGTTGGTGTTGGTGGCGACCGCCCTGCCGGTGCTGCTGCTGCTGCTGCGCCTGGTCCTTGCGCTTATCCCCGCCGCCGTTGTGCGCGTGGCCACCCTGGCCGTTATTGCTGTGCCGCTGCCACGGCGCCGACGGCTGGTGCCTCGGCTTGCCCTCTTTCGCGCCACTCGCGCGCGTCCCACCCGCCCCACCCGCCCCACCCGCCCCACCCGCCCCACCCGCCCCATCCGCTCCGCTCGCCTCAGCCGCTCCACTCGCCTCAGCCACTCCGCTCGCCCCACCCGAGCCCGCGCCCGCGCCCGCGCTCGCGCTCGCGTCCTCCGCCAGCTCCGCCGCCGCCGCCTGCATCGCCCTCTCCAGCTGCTGCTGCGCCGCGGGCGAGGAGAGCGCGGGCGGGGCCAGCAGCTTGCGGCGGTGGCCGTGCAGCAGCCGCCGCAGCTGGCGGCGCCAGGCCGTGTCGGCCTTGCCGGACAGGAAGGCGCAGTAGGCCTCCAGCACCATGTCTGGAGGGCGGGGTTGGGTGGGGTTGTGAAGGATGTTTTTGAAACGTTCCATGCATAATTTACCAAGAGGGTGATGTCTGGAGGGCGGGGTGGGGTGGGGCGGTGGAAGCGGGGAGGGGTTCATCCATGATTAGTCCCCGCCCGGCCAATACCAAACACCGATGTGCGATCCGTTGTAATGAGCCGATGTTGACAACGGAGGATGCAGCCATTCATTTGATGCGGTCAGGACAAGATCCTGGGATCCGAGATCGGGGATTTGACGGATCCCCCGGGCGGCCCTGAGGGTGAATGCGGTTGGGTGCATGCCCCATGGAAGATGCACACACATGCTCACGCGCACACGCGCACACGCGCACACGCGCACATGCACACTTGCACGCACAAACACGCACCCGCGCCGTCCGCCGTCAGCAGCTGCCTCCAGGCCTCCTGCCGCGTCTGCGCCGCGCGGTGGTGCGCCAGCAGGTGGCTCAGCAGCCCCAGCAGGTTGGGCAGGTGGGCGGCGGAGGCGGCGCGCGCCTCCCGCAGCAGCGCGTTGACCTGTGTGTGTGTGTGTGTGTGTGTGAGGGTAGTTTTTTCCAATTCCCAACTCAACCTTTGCCAACCCAAAACCCATGTGCGGGGGGGGGGGCGGGGGCGGGGGCGTAGGGGAGGATTGGGTGGGTGGTGGGTTTCCATGCATGGTTGATCGGGGAGGCGGTGGGTGGGTGGTGGGCGGGGTTTGGGGAGGCGGTGGGCGGACGAGGGTACGTTTTCTGGGGTGGTTCATTCCAAACCTCGCACCCGCCCAAAACACCCTCAAGCAGCCGTTGCGAACCCAAGCACGATGGGGCGAGGTCGCCCGGCTGGGCGAGCCATTCGCAGCCGCCGCCGTTTCATCCGTCAGCCGCCGCCGCCCCCTCACGGAGTTGTGCCTTCCAGCACTCACCGGCTCGTATGGGTCGGGTTTGGGCGCCAGGGTGGCTGGCGGCCGGTCGTTGCGCGGCCAGGGCACCAGCCCCAGCGAGTTGCCGGCGGTGCTGTACGGCAGCAGCGGCGCCGCGGTCAGGCACGCCAGCTTCAGCTCCAGCGGCATGGACGCGGGCAGCCGCGGCATCACGTGCGTGAGCACACGCGCCATGGTGTCCTGAGGGAGGTAGGGAGGGGGGGGAGGAGGGGGGGGGGGGTGAGAGAGGGCGTGCGCGAGAGCGTGTGTGAGAGAGCGTGCACAAGGAAAGCTGGTGCCCCGTGTGCATGCGCATGTGTACGTGTGTGTTGTGCGAGAGCACACGTGTGTGAGCATGCGTGTGTGTGTGTATGAGCAGGCGTGTGCTCCCTGCCGCGATGTACGACACACCCAAGAGCCCGCGGCACGCACCTGCGGCACGCCCGGCAGCAGCGCCTGCAGCGCGCCCCACTCCAGGCACTTCTCCAGCGCCGCCGCCAGCCGCCGGCTGTCGCCGCCGCGGCCCACCGCCGCGCCGCCGCCGCCTCCACTGCCGGCCCCCTCCGCCGCCGCCGCCGCCGCCGCGGCCAAGTCCAGCTCAGCCATCTTGGACAGCTCGCGCCACACGCGACCGGCAGTCACGCCCTTTTCTGTTGGTGGGTGGGTCCGAGCACGCATTTCCAAGGCTCAGACAGCTGGGGCGGGCCCCAGCGCGGGCCCCAGCGCACGCCCGAACCCGCGGAATCAGCAGCAGTTGCATGGCCCTGCACTGCAGTTGAACGCCTCTGCGCGGCCCCAGCTTTCATATGCCTCTGTAACCTAGCGCCTCACCGTAACCTAGCGGAACACAGCGCACCCCACCGCACCCCACCGCACCCCACCGTAACCGTGCGGCCCCAAATTTGCTAACCCACCCTAACCCACGGCCGCGACCCATCTTAACCCGCCGCCACCCAACCCACCCGGGCTGATGCCGCACTTGGGGCCCGCCGCCCGCAGCCGTTCCGCCGTGTAGCCGCCCGCCTCCACCGCCAGCCCCAGCTGCAGCGCCAGCCGCGCCGCGCGCAGCACGCGCACGGGGTCGGCCTGCGAGCGAGGCGCGGGTGGCAGCGTGAATGTGCGTGTGCGGAGCCGCATGAGTGGGAAGTGGGATCGGAGCGGGTGACGCGGCTGAGGGCGGCACGTGACGCATGTTGTGATGGGACACGACTGGTTGGGGGACACGCCAGGGGTCACAGCCGACCGCACACGCCCCGCACCCGCTCCCTGCACCCGCTCCCCGCACCCGCTCGCCCCACCCGCTTCCCGCACCCACTCCATACACAACCGCGCTGCCCGGCCGCACCTCCCCACCCTTCCCCGCACCCCCGCACGCTCTATTGCAAACCCCTGTCAATGCCATTTCATCTTGATTACACATACATGGAACCCCCATCCCCACTCCCCTGCAGCCCCCACGGTCCGGCCGGCCCCACCTCCACGCTGGAGGTGCGCAGCCCCAGGCGCTCGTGGGCGGAGAACACGCGCAGGCGGCCCGCCAGCAGGTCGCCCAGGCCGCCCACGTAGTCCTTGACACGGCCCGCCGGCTGCAGGTGCGGCGGGGGAGGCGGAGGAGGAGGCGGAGGGGAAAGGGGAGACAGCGCTGCACCTGCGGCGCTGCTGCCAGTCTCCGCTGTCGTCTCGGCGGCGGTGTCGGCGGCGGCGGTCGCGGTGGCGGCGGCCGCGGGCTCCGGCTCCAGGCTGGGCTCGAAGAAGAGGGCGTTGCAGGTGAAGTCGCGGTAGGCTGCAGTGATTTGAAGCACGCGCACAACAAGCAATTCGTGTTTTGCTTGTAAGAAAGCCCCGGTTGCATTGTCACCGTACACCGTGCTCCTTGTCGGCGAGCCAATGCGTGCGCGAATGCAGCCCTGCAAACGTAGCCCGCCCTTTGCATATGTGCGTGCGTGTAGCTATGAGTTATGCGGCGGATTCTTGCTTCGAATGATGTTCGTGCCGCACAGCTGCCGAACCACGCCCACACAGGAGCACAGCACCCCAGTCCAGTCCATTCCACCCCGCAGCCGCCCCCGCCCCGCCCCGCGTCGCGCCCCCCGCCCCGCGCCCACCCGCGTCGCGCCACTCGGCCTCCGCACAGTCGCCTGCCAGCCCGCCGCGGTAGCTCGTCACCTGCGCGGCGCGGCGCGGCGCGGCGCGGTGGTTTTAATGACGCCAATAGTCAGCACATTGCACCGGGAGCACACGGTAGTGCTCCCGGTTACAGGTTGCAAGGCTAAGAAGCTGAAAAACGATGGAACCGGCGGTTGCAAAACGATTGGCCCGCTATGCTGTTTTTCGGGGTGCAGTTGCGGTCGCGCCTTCCCTTCGTGAACGTGCCACATGCCGAAGCACGGGCCTCGGGCGCACCGCACCGCACCGCGCACAGCCCACTGCACCGCAGACCCCACCGCATCGCAGGCCCCATGCCGCCCACGCCGCCCGCTGCGCTGGCTAGTAGGTAGTAGGTAAAGGGGCTTGTGCGGCGTATGCGGCACCGCACCACCCCACCCCACATCCCACCGCCCCACATCCCAAAACCCCACCCCGCCGCCCCACCTCGAAGGCCAGCCCGTCCGCCAGCACCTCCACGGTGGCGGCGCCCTTGTGCTTGGCGTCGCGGCGGAACACCTGGTACACCTGCGGATGGGGTGTGGGGGTTGGTGTGTGTGTGTGGGAGAGGGGTGTGGGGAAGAGTGATTGGTGTGTGTGTGTGTATTTGTGGGCGTGTGTGTGTGGGTAGTTATCACGGGGGCCGGGGTCCAGGATGACCAGCTAGGGTAAAGAAGTGACGAATTGCTTTCCGATGCTGTGGCCGGTGGCGGGGTGAACTGGTGGTGGGGCTGGATGTAGTTACAGGGGCGCGCACTGGCGCCACTTCGCAGCGGAGAGCGCAGTGCAGCCAGGCCGCACGGGCGCCGCCTACCCCCAGGCCCCACTCCCGGCTGCCCGGCCCCGCCCGCCCGCCTCCCGCACCTCGGTGATGGAGGCGTTGGTGACGATGTCGATGTCGGGCGAGGGGCGGCGCAGGAACTGGTCCCGCACCCAGCCGCCCGCGAACATGCCGGTGTGGCCGTGCGACCGCAGGCTGTGCGGGTTCGTGTGTGCGTGTGTGTGCGTGCGTGTGCGTGTGTGCATGGGAAGGGGAAGGGGGATACGGTAGGGAGAAAAGGGGGAAGGAAGGAGGTGTGGTGTGGGGAGGTCAGGGCCCGGAACGGGCAGCGAGGGCGAGCCACGCCACGATCCTCAGAGCTCAGCGCCACCAGTACCTCCACCGCACACCCACACCCACTGCCCTGACCACCGCCCAGCACCGCGCAGCACCGCCCAGCACCGCCCGCCCACCTGCGGACCACCGACAGCGCCGCCGCCAGCACGCGCTGCTCGGCGGGCGAGCGCGGCGCCGCCAGCGGCGGCAGCGCATAGCACCGCAGCGTGATGGTGTAGCTGCCCGTGGGCGGGTGGCGGGTGAATTCGGTGACTGACAGCGGCTCCGGCGTTGCTGCTACTGCCGCTGCTGCTGCTACTGCCGACGGTGCTTTGGGCACCGATGGTGCTTTTGGCGCGGATGCTGCCGCCGGGCCGACGGCGGCGTGTGCGCCTGAGGCTGCCGGCGCAGGCGCCTTGGAGGCTTTGGCAGCGGCGGTGGCGAGTCTCCGGGCTGTCCAGCCGGGGGCACCGCCGGGCCAGGTACCGCTGACGTGGCTACTGCTGCCGCCGAAGGCGCTAGCGCTGCTGCTGCTGCGGTGGCTGAGGTGATTGCGGCCGGTGCTGCTGCTGCTGCTGCTGCTGCTGCCGGGGAGCCAGGCGCCGGCCCCCGGTAAGCCGCTTCCGCCCACACCACAAGCAGCGCCTACAGCAGCTGCGCAGCTGCATGCCGTTGGCGGCAGCATGTGCTGCAGGCAAGCCGGCGAGCCTCCGCCCCCGCCAAGCGTTGACGGGGGTTGTGGAGGAGAGATGCTGCCAGCCTGCTTTTGAAGCGCTCCATGGACCGATCGCTCTGCATGCGCTGCTGCGGCAGCCTCAGCATGGTACGCATGTGATGCTGAGTATTGAAAGGCAGCGCTGGACGGGAGTGGAAGAGTCGCCCCGATGACATCAGCGCGCGCAAAGAGAGCAGAGGCAGCTCGCTGCAAACCCGTGACCGCACTGATAACACGCACGTATGAGGCCGACGCTGGTAGGCCGGCGGTCATTTTGTAAGCGGCATCAAAGCTCGCGCGACTGAAGGATGTGGGCGCAGGTATAAAACAAGCCTGTGTAAATAAAATCTATTTGCACATTGAGGCATACCAATTCAAGAGATACCGCCAAAGTATTTGGACCAAACCAGCCCGATCCAGGACCGATTTCCGCGTGGTCCCGCATTTGCTGACAACCAGAGCAACGATCACATCTAAACAATAATAGGGGTTGTAAGTAGCGATGAGTGCGCCTGCAAACCGGCTCTGCGCCTGGGCGACGTCCTGCTCGAGAGGCGCAATCGCCGCGCGTGCAAGCGAGCAGCTGCTGGACGCCGTCAATGGCGTCAGTAGTATAGGAAGCTCGTCAGCGCTCGACCCGTCGCCGGGGCAAGCGTCGGCGCTGGCGTCGGCGTCTCTGACGGCGGGCGGCCGCGGGCACGCCAGCGGGCTGCTCGGCAACCTACGCGTATCACCCGGCGAGCCCTCGACGACACCCGCCTCGAGCTCAGGCCGCTCAGGGCATGTGGCCTGGATAGCATCGCCATGGCCGCTGGTGCCGTTGTCCAGTGCAGCAGCGCCGGCTCAGCGCGGCGCCGCAGCAGCGGTAGTAGGGCTGCCCCACACACTGGCTTGCACGTGGCCCCGGCACTTCTCCTCTCCTTCAACGGCAGCCGCCGCCGCAGGCGCCACTGGCGCCCGGTCATCCAGCCGGCGGAAAGGCGGCAGTGACGGCTCCAGGGATGATGTCGCGTCCTCAGCGCCTGATCGGCTGCCGGCGGCGGTTGATTTCAAGGACCTCGCGGCTGCGCTGGGAAGAGCCGGCGGCGCCGGTGGCGGCGGCAGCAAGTCTCTTGCCGACGCTGGCGCCGACCCAGATGCCTTCAACTTCGTGCAAGTGGGCCGCCCCCTCCGCATGCGGCTGTCTCAGCCCGAGCAGCAGCAGGCGCCGGCGTCGCAGGGGACGGGGCTGGGCCAGCAGCACCAGTCGGCGGAGGGTGGCGGCGGCAGCCGGCAGGAGCGCCGGCGGCAACGGTGGCAGCAGCAGGAGGGGCTCGCGGCGCTACAGCCTGGCCTTGGGTCTGCCGGCGCCGAGCCGGCGTTTCACGGCAGTAGCACCAGCAGCAGTAGTGCCGACGACGAGGAGGGTGCCGCTAATGCCGTGGACACCGTAGGGGCGTCCGCAGAGGCGGGCGAGCTCGAGCGCATTCCGCTGCTGCACCCCACGCAGCGGCAGCAGACGCCGCTGCACCCGCGCGCGGCGGCGGAGCTCTGGCGGGCGGCGGAGGCGCTGGCGGGCAGCGGGCGGCTGGTGCGGGTGGCGGTGGGGCGCCAGGGTTTGACACGCGGCGTGCTGGCGCAGGCGGGCGAGCTGCTTGAGGTGCACGAGCTGGTGCGGGTGAGTTGGGTCGGGTCCGTTGGAGCGGGGCTGGCGACAGCGGTCGCGGTGGTGGTAGGCTGGCAAGGGCCTGGTTTTAGGGGCCGAGCCTCGTGAAAATGCGGTCACGTTACCGAACTGTATGAGGCTCCGTGCAGAGGTGCGGTGTGCACAGCGCGTGGCGCGAGCTCCGGCGCACTCGAGATCCATCCGCACACGCATCGGCGTTGCGCACCCACCCCAAGACACCAAATCAAGCTTGCGCCTCCCCACCCCACCCCACCCCTCACGCACACGCACCCACCCCAAGGAACCGAACACACTACACCACCCGCTCCACACGCACGCGCACGCACTCGCACCCACCCGCGCTCGCAGATGTACCTCCTACCCACCTGCGGCCTGGAGGTGGGCTTCGTGGGCTGGGTGGCGGAGGCGGCGCTGGACTGCGTGACGCTGCGGACCAAGGGCCGCACCGTCACGCTGTACAGGTGCGTGCGTGCGTGCGGGAGCCGCAGCTGTCATCAGCTGCCAGGCATGCGCGTGCGTGCGTGCATGTGGGGCCGCAGCTGCCAGGCATGCGCGTGCGTGCGTGCATGCGCGCGGGGCCGCAGCTGCCAGGCATGCGCGATTGTTAGAGGGCACACGGGAGGAGCGTGTATGTGCGCGTGCGTGAGCATCTGTGTGCGTGTGTGTGCGCGTGCATGTGGCCAGAAGCGTACGAGGTGCGGGGGTTTGGGTTTGGACGAGTGTGATTAGATCACTAGCTACCAAACTCGGTGGTGCGCGGCTAGGTCCGGCGCCGTTTGATGAGTCCTCCAGGACTCTTTGACTGATGCATGACGAACGCGTGCCACCCCCCGCCGCTCCCGTTTTGCGCCGCTAACGCGCAAACGTCGTGTGCAGGGAGCGCGGCTTGCCCCGCCCCCCCGCCAGTTTCAAGCAGTCGCCTGAGGGCGAGCCCCTGCCGACCGGGCTCGGCAGTAGCGGCGGCCCCGACAGTGGCGGCAGTAGCAGTCGCGGTGGCAGCAGCGGCAGTGGCGCGGAGGCAGAGACTGTTGCTGCGGGCCCGGCGGCGGCGGGCGCCGGCGGGGGTCTGTCGCGGCGGGTGCGCGCAGCGGATGCGAGCGGGGGTGGGCAGGGGCCTGCCAAAGATGTTGGCGGGAGCGGTTATGTGAAAGCAGAAGCAGGTCCAGGTGACGAGGCTTCCCACGAGCCGTCCTACTGTGGCCAGAATCCGCTGTCCGCGCGGTTCCGGCGGCACTGGGCGCTCCGGCGGGAGCTGGGCGTGCGGCTGCGAAGGAGTAGGCCCGAGTAGTCGATCGAAATGTGTCGGAAGAGTTCGATCCCGTACGTCGTGCGGCCCAGCGTGTAGGTTTGACTGCCATGATTTAAGTTGCGACCGTTTTCGGAGACGTTTTTCACTCGCGCCGGAAAGCGACCGTCGAACATTCTGAAGGATGGAAAGTGGTCATGCGTATTGGTATTCAAATGTGACTCGCGCGTCCACAGGCTTCAATTTTAACCCAGTCACACATAAAACCTCTTCCCCTAACATAAATTCATTGCATACTATCAAACTGGGGGAAGGCGGCGACAAACTCGGAGCTACATTTGTTATGCGGGTCGGGTTTTTGTTGTCCACATGCTGTGGGCGTGGCCACTACCATCAGAATCAACAAGATGTAGATGAAATCGCCTGTCGGAGGCCGGGCGAACTGGAGTCCCAACGTCCCGGGAGCGCCGACGCGCGCGTCGGCGCTCCTTTGAGCGGCCTGCCAGGCGGTCTGGTTCTACCATCCAATATTGCTGGAGCTGTCTCAGCGCAGGCAGACTGGCTTGACGGGCTCCTGTCGGAGGAGTCATTCTTCGTCAGCTGGGGTAATTTCGGGCAAGACTCCGAGCGCGACACAGCCTCGGACTCCTGGAGCTGCGATTCCGCAAGATATATCACAGATGAGGCCAGCGTTGCGCCTGCAGCGGGGTCCGCCGGATTGTCAGGCGCTCCCCCAGAGCGGCCCCGCGCCCAGTCCGACCACCGCGAGCACTACACTTTCCAGCCCCCCACGCCAGCTGTCTTGGCGAGCCACGTTGTCAGCAGCTCCCGCCGCGCCTCAGCTGACGCCGCTGCAGCGAGCTGGATGGGCGCGGGGCTGCTCAGTTCAAGCCGAGCGCCGGCGTCGGCACATGGCGTCGGCAACCGGTCGAGCCCGCTCTGGTCGGAGCCCCAGGAGCTGTTGCGCGGCGGCCGCTGGCCGCGCGGCGACCCCCGCGCTCGCTCCAGATCTGCTTCGGGCCGCCCCTGCGGCCAGCCGGTGTGGGAGGAGGACGAGGAGCAGCATCAGGAGGCAGCGGCTGGCGACGAAGCAGATGTGGCGGCGGAGAAGGGTCTCATCGGCTGCGCCGTTGACGGCGCGACGCTCTCCACCACCTCGGTTTCAATGTCGCAGAGTCCACGCATGGCTGCCGCACCAAGCTTGCTATCGTACCTGATGCGAGCGCCTGGGCAGCAGCAGCAAGAGTCCGTGGCGGCGGCAGCACAGCGCCCCCTGCCGCCCGCGGCGCGCCCACCGTGCCCCCGGTCGCAATCCCTCACGGGTCCCTCCGCAGCGCGGCGCCTGCTGTCCCTGTTCGGAGCCGGGGGCATTGGCGGCGGCGTGGGTGCTGCTGGCGGCTCTGGCGGAGCTGGCGGCAGCTTTGGCCGCCGGACCGGCGGCGCCGCAGCGGCGGCGGCGGCGGCGGTGGCCAAGTTGCGCCCGCGCCGATGTGGGTCGGAGGGCACGAATGACGCGGGCAGTCACCGCGCCAGCGTCGAAACCGTTGTGGACCCTGGCCTTGACGGCGTCGCCGACATGAGTGGCTTGGCGGCAATAAAGGCCGCCGTCAAGCCAACGCCGACGCCGGCGCCGGCGCCAGCGCCAGGACTCGTGTCGGGCACATCGCCGCTGCTGCTGCCGTCTTCGCCACCACCGCAACGATGGGGTCGGGAGCAGCAGCAGGCGCCAGGGAGGCCGCTGCCGCCGGGCGCGGACGCAATGGCGGGTCTGGATGAGCTGTTCGAGGGCTTGGAGTCCCTGCAGCCGCAGCCGCGCTGCTGCAGCGGCGGCGCCGGTGGCGGCGGCGCCGGCAGATGTGGCGGCCGCCTCGCGCGCCGCCACGCGAACATGGTCGTTCTCACGGGTAAGCCAAGGACATTGACGCGATATTCCCAAGCCTGAGGTTGTGTGGCGTGGTGGGATAGCATTTCATCAGGGAACATCTGACAGTTGTTCGGCGACGTTCCGCATCAGTGGCATCATCGGCCGCACAAACCGTGCCTGGGACACACAAGTGAACGCCGCACAGCTTACGCCGCTGTTTGGCTGCTTTTTAACACATATGATGATACAAGTATCATGACCTCTGGTGCCGCCCCTTGCAGGGACATTCGAGGGGCAGGACGTGATAGTCAAGGTCTCCAGCGACGCGGCGCCGGGCCCGGCAGGAGCGGCAGCGGCCGCCGCCGCCGCCCCTGCCGACGGCGGCGCGGCTGACGGCGCCATGCTCGCCGCCACAGCGACGGCGGCGCGCCTGGCCGCCGCCGGGCACCCCCACCTTGCGCCGGTGCTGGCGCTGCGGGTCACCATCGTGGACTTCACCACGGGCGCCGCGCTGGCGGCGGAGGCGGCGGCGGAGGCGGCGGAGGCGGCGGCGGTCACGCCCGTCTCCCTTCCCGCGCGGGCGGCCCCGCCGGCAGTGCACAGGGCTTCCATGGTGGGTCCAGCGACGCCGCAATTGCAGATCGAGCCGCGTGTGGTGCCCGCCGAGGGCGCGCCGGGCGAGGCGGCTGACTCCGATGAGGTGCGATTCCAGGGTCGTTTGTTATCGCCGTATGAGGCGGCAGGCCCCCGAGTGAAGAGCGGCCGGAGCTTGCGTGACGCTAGTGGCGCGCTGCTGCAAACGCGCATGTTTTGATTACTGTTTGCCAAACGCACACGCGCAGGAGCCTGACCCACTGGCACCCACCGGGGGCAGGAGCCAGCAGCTGTCGACGCAGCTACAGCCTCTGGAGGCTCGCGCGCCCAGCAGCATCAGCGGCGGCGGCGGCGGCGGTGGCTTTGGCAGCTCCTTCGTGGTTGACGCCGTGCAGCCGTATCGGCCCTTTGGCAGCCAGCAGCGCCACCACGTGCGCAACCAGCCGCCGCATGGGGAGGCGACCGCCGCCACCGTCGGCACCGCCGCCGCCACCAACCGCCACCCGGACCACCTCCAGCCCCACCCGTTCGTGAATGCCAACGGTCCATGGGGCAGGGCCGGTCGGCCGCTGCGCCAAAGCCTCGAGCTGCCCTCCCGCCTCGGCGTTGGCGGAGGCCTGACGCACGGGTGCGCAGGTACCGTGGTCTCGGCCGCGGCCGCGGCGGCGGCGCTGCGGAGGCAGTCGGTGTCTGCAAGGGCGCTCGCGCCGCAGCCGTCGCTGTTCGGACGGGCGTCAGCAGCCAACGCCAGGGACTCGTCGGCAGCGCTGGCGGCGGCCGTAACCGGCGTGCCCGGCATTGAGGTGGCGGCACCGCCGCCGCCGCCCAGCCGCGGCCGCGGCGCCCACCCCTGCTCCCTGTGGTCGCCTGCGGCTGGCAGGCCGGCGGTGGTCGCAACGCGCGGCCTGCACTCGGCGCCAGCCGTCGCAGGCACGCACCCGTCGTCGGCGCAGGCGGAGGCGGCAAGGCGCCTCTACCCGCTGCTTGCGGGGCTGCGGCTGCGGCCGGGCGCTCGTTTAACGGTGGTTGTGACAGAGCGGAGCGAGCTGGTGAGTTCGGGGGTCGCTATGCGTGCAGCAGCTGTCCTAGCTTTGCGAATGGGGGGCGTGATTTGCACATCACCGCGTTAGCTACGGACCTTGTTTGGAGCTCCAAGCCTCACTCTATTCATCTGACCAGCGCCTCACCCGCTGCGACTCGCCGTGCCCGCCCCGTACTGCCTGTGACCGCTCAGGGGAGTCTGGCGGCGGTCGCCTGCTCTCCCAGCACCCCCTTCGCGCCGCGCGCCGGCTGGTCCGCCTACCGCGCCCAGCGCGCGCTGCTGGCGACGGCGCTGGAGGTGGCGGCGGCGCTGGCGGCGCTGCACGCGGCCGGCGCCGCGCACGGCTCGCTGCAGCCCTCCAACGTGCTGCTCTTCCTGACCGCCACGGCCAAGGGTGCTGCTACAGCCATAGATCCGCGTGGGTTCACCGCGAAGCTGGCGGACGTTGGCACCGCCAGTAGCTCGGCACACGTGCTACAGCCGGCGCCGCCTGCCGCCCACATGCTGTTCCAGGCGCCGGAGGTCCTGTCGCCGCCGCCGCCGCCGCCCCAGCCGCCGCCGCTTCAGGCGCCGCCGCTTCAGCCGCCGCCGCCGCCTCTGTCAGCTCTGCCAACGCCAACACCAATAAGCAGTGGCGTGCAATATCGCCGGGGCGCGACTGGCGCGGCTGCGCCGGCGGCGACTGCTGGCGGTGCAGGCGATGGCGGCACGGACGGCGGCGTGGGCTCCGGGCGGCCGGCAGCGCCCGCCGCCGCGGCCGGCAGCTACAGCCTCGACTCACCCGCCGGCGTCCTCCTCGGCACATTCGCGCGTCAGCAACAGCAGCAGCAGCAGAAGCCTCGGTGCTACAGACAGGTCTCATACGGGGGAGGTTTCGTGGCTGCCGCTGGCGCGGCCGGTGGCGCGGTGGCAGGCGCGGCGGCGGCGGCCGCAGCGGCACCCACAGCAAGTTACGCCGCCGACTTGGCGCCTGCTGGTGCGGCAGCGGCAGTTGCCGAAGAGCTGCCGGGGCTGTCCTCGAGCCCGGGGCCGGCGGGCTCGGGCTCGGCGGGGGGCGCACGCAGTCGGCTGGAGGCAATGCTGCTGGGCTTCCTCAGCAACGCATCCTCGCCCTCATCCTCCCAAGCTGCTGTTGCGCATGTCACGGCCGCCACTGCTACTGCCGCCGCCGCCGGAGCAGCAGGCGGCTCGACCGCCGGCGCCACAGCGGCAGGAACGGCGGCTGTGGCGGCGGCGGCGGCCGCGGCTGCTTCAGGTTCATCGCCGTCGTCCCTCGCCGCCAGTGCGCCGGGCGCCTGCAGCGCCGGCGGCGGCCCGCAAGCGCCCGCGACGTCCGGCCTTCGAAACTTTCTCTCGAAGGGCAGCAGCAGGTTCCGACATGCTGCAATCGCAGCTACGGCTACAGCTGCCTCTGGCGAGATGGGCGGCGGCCGCAGCGCCGGCGGTTCTCTGGTCGTAGACGGCGACGTCATCAGTGGCGCCGCCGCCGCCTCGGCCGGAGCCGTGCCTCCTGTGTCGCTGCCGCCGCCGCTGCTGTCGCTGATGATACGGCAGGCCAACCAGCGCCGGCAGCAGCAGGCGCGGCAGCAGCAGGACGTGGATGAGCAGCAGCTGGCGGCGGCCAGGGCGGCGGACGTGTGGGCGTTCGGGCTCCTGCTGTACACAGCGGCTGTTGGGCACCTGCCCTTCCAGGGCCAGCACCTGGGTAAGCAAGCGGGTCTGCAAGTTGGGGGCAGGTGCGAGGAGGGGGCTGTGATTTGAGGCGGGGCGACGCGCGCTTCTGCGGCTGCACGTGCCAAGGGGCGGGGCGGGGCAGCTGCAGTAGCGATCCATGCCACATGCCGGGTTTGCAAGGATGGTGGGACAGGCAAGGTGGGGTCGGGCGAGCAGCAAGCTGTGGATCCCTGCTGGCTTGCGCCCACATGCGCCGATGGGGCCCGACTCACACACACGCACGCACACGTGTCTGTCCATCCCTCCGCCGCGCAGTGCAAACGCTGGTGCGCGTGGCGGGCGAGGGTCTGAAGCCGGGCTGGCCGGGTGGCCCGCACGAGCACCTGCGGCAGCTGTACGGCGCATGCACCGCCCGCCAGCCTGGCGACCGGCCGTCCATGACCTCGGTGAGTGCTGGGGTGTGATGGTGTGATGGTGTGCTGTGATGGTGTATGGCCCGTCCCCGATGTGATGGTGTATGGCCCGTCCCCGAGGACAGCGGCGGGGGGGCGTTGATGCGCGCGGCTCTTTTTGTCTGTGCAAACTTGGTAAACGCGGTGTGCCGCAGTGTATCTTCCGTCCGTTTTGGGGCTCGGGTGGGGGGGGATGGAGTACCTGCAACGAATGAAGGGGGGGCGTGCAAAGATGTACGAGCGGCGAACGGGTGGCGTGGCGGTCGCTTGTTGTGTCAAGTGAAGTCACCGTGCCCTGTGCATGTGTGTCGCCGTGCGTGTCCACTGTGTAGGTGTGGTCGGAGCTCAAGGAGTTGGAGCGCGCGGTGCGGCAGCGCAGCCGCCGCCGGCAGCAGGCGCGCCAGCAGGTGCAGCAGCAGGCGGGCCAGCGGCCGGTGCAGCAGCAACTGCAGCAAGGGCGCAGCGTCGCGAGCGCTGGCAGAGACTGAGGGGCGGAGAACGAATGACTGCCTACGTAGACCTACGTAGACCTACGTAGAGCTACGTACTGAGCACTGGCGGCACCGCGGCAGCTGGCAGCAGGGCTTCAACATCATTGCTAAGTCGGGACTGGTCATCGACGCATTGGATTGCACACACGCCCACAGAGCTGTCGCCGAACTACCGTAGTCTTCTACACAGCCGGGCTCCTCGCAATTGATTTTCTCCGGCATCTATTGTTGGCGCTGTCGACATAATTGTGGCTCCGTGGGAACGCGCCACCGCTGCTGTTTGAGAGTCTGCGTAGGGGGCTGCGCATGCGCTGAACATATGGTGGGCCACCTGGCGTAAACCGCAAGTGGGGTTCCCATAATTGGATTTGGCACTTTTCGCTGTTTGCTGGGGCGCTGTGCGAGCAAGCGGTCTTTGGACTCGCGGTGTCGCGCGCGTCATGGACCGTGTGAGGGGGTGGTCGCCGGGGTCGGTGTGTGTGTGTGTGCTGAAGATACCGATTTTACATGGCTGCTGGGTGAGCGTGTGTGTATGTGTTTGGGGTTCGCACGACACCTGTTGCATGCCAGCCCACCCGCCCGCACAAAGGTACCATCCGGCCGGTATAATTGCAGATCATTCTGTTTCTGTTTCAACGTATCCGCCGCAAACGTGCTTCAGGCAGAACGTCGATGGGGGGGCCTGGCTCGAGATTAGGCGTGCAGATTTTACTGGAGTTGCGGAGTGCACGGTTTGCACGGTGGCACGGAGTTTACAAAGTTTACAAAGTTCACGGAGGACTGATCGGAACATAACGGGACGAGCACACAACGCATGTTAATATCACAACGTTTGAGGTTTTGTTGGAGATTTACAGGGCTGCATCAATAACTACGCCACCCGCAAGCTGCAGCTGTCTGCATAGTCTGCAAGCCCTAGGGTCGTAGGTGCCGCAACGCCGGTTAATCAGATGTGTTAGCAAAGGCGCTACGGATGCAAGCATTATTTCAGGGTACTTGTCATTCAAGACATTGTTGGGTATGCGTTCGTGGAAGAAATTTATCTTCGGAAAATTACGTGTGCGCGGCGCGGGGTACGTGTGCATCCCAAGAAGTGCATAACGCCGTAAACGGTGTTTTTAGACGCCGCATCAAAGCAGCGGCTGCTTGTTGTCCAGGGCACATGGCCTTTGGTATGCAGCAAGCTTTAGTAGTATGGCTACACGTGTTTGTGCGTGTCAGTGGTTCATCATATTTCGTGGCGGTACGACATGCCAACGAATAACGTGGTGCAGTGCCCTGGTGTGTGTGGTGCTGATGTCTTCTCCTTTACGTGGTGCCATGCTATAGTAGGCAATCAGGCCGGCAGGCGAGGTTTTAAATGTTATTTTGTTGCAGAATAGCCATAGCGGTACAGGGGCACACCGCCGCTGTCTAATTCTGCTTTTTGACTCCTTAAGGCGCGTGTTTTGCATACGCACGGACCGGGGTGTTCCGGGGGGCTTCACTCCTCCCTGAATCGCTGCGCTCGGGGGGCTCAGCCGAAAAAAAGAACACCAAAAGAAAAATGCCTTGTGTTGATTGCTTACGTTGTCAAAGTCGTGCTGGTGGCGAGGTTTAATTTTTTGTTGCAATAGCAGAATAGCAATAGCGGTACTGGTCATGTTCCTGGGCGCACCTGGCAGGCACAAGGCCGCACGTGTCCGATGCCCTGTGATATAAAACAGGGCACGAGGCGTCGCCACTGTGTGTGCATGGGAAGTGCGTTTCGGGGCGGGGTAGGGCGACCTGCTCCGCTGGGGCCCACGCAAGTGGTGCCGCACGTATCAGACGCTCCATTGCGTCCGTGAGGACCGGCGCCAATGTGCAGGGGAGCGCACCGGTCTTGGCTTGGAGCGAAGTAATGACACTCATGAGCGGTGGGGAAGGCGCGCAAGGTTGTGCAATTTGCATCGCGGACGGCGAGGGGGCATGGGAGGCATGGGGGGATGCCTGGCGGCCTGCAGCAGGGAAGGAAGGGGTTTGTGCGACTGGACCGGACCCAGTCAGATACCGGGGGAGGAGGAGGAGGCAGCGAGCGAATAGGTGGTGGTGGAAGCGGGGCCCGGCAGTTGGCTGTGGCCACCACGGACACTATGTGATTGTGGTGACACTCCCATTTCAGGGCGGAAAGGGTGGACCCGCGTCAGATGGATGGACACAAGCCCACCGGGTTGCGGCTGCTCTACATGAGGTTTTCAGCGCGCTTGAATGTGCGGTTCACTGAGTGCACAGGTTGCAGGTGTGTTTGTTTGCGCGTCGCACGCGTGCGCGGCAGGTGATGGGCTTATGGGGCTGGACACAGGTCTCGTGCGACTGGTGTGCACCATCGCATCCGTGCGTGAGTGCGTCAGTGCGTGTGAGCACTTCGCTGTGTGCCCCGGAAGCAGCGCAAGACCATGTGCGCTTCTTTGGGTTAGTTTTGGACGCGGGACAGATGCATGCGTACGCAATTGTGGTCGTGATCCCTGTCTGTGGGGAAGGTTGGCTGAAGTGGTCATCATCAACACGGCGGGGGCACCAGACCACAGGAGCCATCCCCGCACGTTTACTGGGGGCTTCCCTGTCTATGTAGCGTTTGCGGGTGTCCCTTTTGGTGCTTTTGACAAGGCGGGCTCTAAGCCGTAAGGCCTTCACGAACCATGTCGGTTGACACGAAGCAGAAGTCCATCACAGATGTAAGGAAACCTGCTTACCGCCGTCCCTTGGACAAGGCCACCATCGCCCTGTATCTGTCTGCCACCGGCCAGCTCACGCCGGCACACCCTGCTAGGTCAGGGATAGCGCAGCCAGTGAGCAGGCGACGAATTGGTCAGGGCACCCCTGAAATCGTGGATAGAAAGCGGCGGCATGCCTAGGAATCCGCCGCAGCTAGCGCGCTTGATTGGTGAGTGTAATTTGCGCGGCGTTATTACATGGCGCATTATAGTCATGTCAACCAGCCTCAACCAGCGCCCGCAACTTACAGACGCCGCGCGCTTGCCCGGCACGGCGGTTAGTCGGCCCTCACTTGTCGGCCAGCTGTACGCGGACAGCATGCGTACTAGTAACTCCCAGCATGGATAATAAGACTCTGCTTTCCTCTATTGCTCTGGCAGGTCCGGCGCCTCAGGCTTTCGAGCAGTGTGTGTGAGGCCAGTGCAAGCGATTCATCTGCTCCGTCTGCACACACTCAAGTGTTCACTTGCAATTTTTGTAGCCAACTCATAGGTGTATTAGTAGAGCAACAAATTAGCACAGACTCACAGAGATATCAGCTGCGTGTTCCACGCAGTCGTCGACAGCTGCCACCAGCGCTTGCAAAGTTGCTATCGCGGTCCATTTTATACATGTGGCTCGCGTAAAAGAGCACTTACCTGGACCAGGAACCTCCCGCTCGACTTGTTCAAAAGAATGCGGTCTTGGACTTGTTCTACGCGAGGCCTCCTCCTAGCTCTGCTGGCGTCGGTGCTCGCTTCAACAGCTCTATCAACTCCTGGGCTGAAGCTATGGATGAGGACCGGTGAGGCCGGCCCTGTATTTAGGCGCCCCTCCGCGTGCATGTGCGAAGTCACCCTCGATGCCTAGGCTTCCGAGTGACCCCGCCTTACGTGCCGTTCACAGGAGTATCTGTTCGCGGCCATGATGAAGCTCTGGATAAGCCAGCAGTGGTGCCTCGGCGGGCTTTGGACGAGGAGCCTGGGTCAGGTGACAAATGTCTGCCGGGCGGACTTGAGCGGGCACGCAAGGCGACCGGGCGCAACTTTAGAACCGTGCGCACAGCGTTAGACATGGTTGCGTGCCGTGACGCGCCCAGCGCATCAAGTCCCAGCCGCAAGTGCCCCAAAAGCCTCCGTTGCCTGCTCAGGTTGAGGTACGAACCATTGCACCTCCCCGCCGGGCGCATGCTCAGGCTACACGTCCGCTCGCCTTTGCGCTGTCGCCGAAGCCACGGGCCCACACGGGCCCGGCCCATTCGCTGCCCACATGCACCCCAACCCATATCACCTGCCGCCCGGTCTGCACAAACAATCACCCCCACCGCCCACCGTCCACCTCCCCGGCCCACCCACCGCATCCGCAGCCGCGCCGCCCGGCTACCTCTTCTGCCGCTTCTTCGGCCTGCGCCACATCCTGGCCGCCTCCGACCGCACCAACGGCGGCCTGAGGCGGTGCCGCACCTGCACCTTTGACGCCGACAACTGCGTCGTGCTGTGCGCCTACTGCACCGACGCCGCCGGCGACCCCACGCCCTCCGAGGTGCGCGTGCGGGGCTGCGGGCGGGCGCAGCGCCAGGCGCAGACGGCTGCAGCTCGGGCGGCGGGATCGCGCCCCTGCCGCCGGGGCTTGATGGAACGATGGTCGGGACTGGCTGCACCAGCCTTATGGGCCGAAGGGCCACGGGATGGAGGGGCCTGGAAATGGGTGGGGCGCAGGGGAGGCGCAGGGGTCGGGCTGCGGGCGCTTACAAGTCGCACAGGGCCTGTTTTCTGCCCCGCCCGCACATACACACGACCCCTCGGCCGCCTGCCATGCGCCTGTACCCCCGCAACCCCTCGCGCCGCTCTTTCCATCACCAACGTGCTCTCCCCGCCCTCCCCTGGCCTGCTGCGCCCGCCCCACCCCCACCTCCACCCCTGCCCCGCCACCACACCCAAACCCAAGTCCCAAAACCCCAACTCCCCGCGTGCGGCCGCCCGCCCTCATGCCCCCCCCCCCCCCCGCCAGGTGTCGCTGGAGCTGTCGCACTGCCGGCCCGCGGAGGGCGAGATCATGGTGGACACGGACGGCTACCTCATGTGCCGCATGGGTGAGGCCCCCAGGGCCCAGCTCCCCACACGGGTTTGGTGCCGGATCTGGATCGGGATCTCTGATTGAGCGCTGCGCAAGTGGCGATGAGTTCACAAGCGCATGTATAGGTCCACACACATGCACGAAGCCTGGAATCCATTCCCCTAGTCCCTCCCACACCCGAATCGTCCTCCGCCGCTTCAGCTCGCCCTTGCCGATGCACACACGCACGCAGCGCCCAACCCGCCCGACACGCCCCTCCCGCCCCCCGAGCCGCCGGTCTACCCGCCGCCGCCGCCGCCGCCCGTCCCGGTCACACTTACCGGCACCGTCGAGGTGTACACGTCACACCTGTACAAGAGCCCCGAGCGTACGGCACCGGACCTGTCGTACGCGGTCACATTTTCCAACGAGTCCACGGGCTTCAGCCTGAAAGCCTCGTTCGATCTGGGCTCGCTGGCGGACACGGCGGACGTGCAGACCGGCGACCGGGTGCGCGCGTGCGTGCGTGCGTGGCGAGCCCTGCGGAGGGGGAGGGAGGGAGGGAAGAGCGCGTGTGCGTGTGCGAACATCAGACATGGATGGAGGGTTGCATGGACGGAGCTGGTGTGATGTTGCTGCAGTGGTCATTCGGTTCCACTATGTTGCGTGCGCAAACACGCTGCCACCCCAGTTTGGTTTTTAGCTTGAGCTCATCCACTCTCAACCCCCCTGCCTGCCCCGCCCCGCCCCGCTCTCCCCCCGCCCCCCGCCCTGCAGATGAGCTTCAAGGTGACCGCCGCGCCGCCCGGTGCCCGGCGCCACCTGCTGAGCAACTGCGACGAGATCACGGGCTTGTGCTTCGACCCCACCCAGGCGGAGGGCAACTCGACCTCGTCGGGCAAGGGTGAGCGGCAGAGCTATGTGCGGGATGGGTGGGTAGGCTGAAGGTTCGGTTCTTGTGTGCGCACCACCCCTTCGTGCTCCTTGTCAGCGGCTAGTCCCGCGGCCTAGCCGCCGCTCTGCCCGGCCTGCTGCCCGCGCAGCGTCATGCCTTGCACATGCTCCCCTGGCCGCGCCTGCGTTGCAAGTGGCCCCCCATGTCCCCTTGTCTATAGTTTAGGTTGCTTTCGCTTAAGCTGGTGTTCACAACCCCCCACCCCACCCCACCCCCACCACCCCACCCACACGCACAGACTTTGTGGTGGACGGCAAGGCGGTCAACATCACCTCCATTGTGATGCTGGCCACCGTGTGCGGCACCCGGCCCGGCATCGACATCACGGTGCGGGGGACGGTTGCGGGGGGCGCGGCGCGGGGTGGGGGAAGGATGCGAGGGTGGCGAGCACCAGCCCAAGCTAAACCGAACCGAACTAGACGTCTGGGGCGTTTTGAGACTCCATGCCCCTTACCGATTGCCCCTCTCCCGTTCGCCGCCTGCCCCCCCCCTTCACCCACCACCCCCACCCCACCCCCCAACCCACCCCACTGCAGAAGCTGCGCTCCACGCTGTTCAACGCTGACCAGTCGGCGGCGGTCAACAGCCGCAACGTGACGCTGCAGCACTACTACGCCACCTGCTCCTACGGCAAGATCCAGTTCCGGCCCGAGAACAACCTGGTCACGACCGTGAACCTGCCCTGCACGTGAGGGGCCCCAAGCAATAGGGGGTTGGGGGTGGGGATGAGGCAGAGCGAGCACGCGGTGTGTGGCTTTGGCGGCATCGGAGTAGCCGTCAATGGGCGGCGGGTGCCCAGAAAGAAAATTGGCAACCCCCTTCTGCTGCCTCCTTCAAACCTACATCCCACAAACCCTAAAACCCTGCCTGCCGCCTCACCCGCCATGCAGCGCGCTATACCAGACGTCTGCCTCGGGCGCCCAGACCTGGTACAAGAGCCAGACAAACTGCGACGCGCCGGAGCTGTACGGATGGATGCGGGACGCGCTGGCGCAGGCGCAGACGGTGGGGGTGCGGGCGGCTGGGTGGGTGGGTGTTGTGAACATAAATGGGGGAGGGGACAACAGGGCGGCGCCAGAGGCGGCGGCAGAGCCGGTCCGGGGCCGGCGGGCGGGGTGGGGGCCGGGGCCGCAAACGGGCGTGTCGACCGCGTTTGGCCGTGTGCAGTGAGGCGCTTTGGGGTGTGCCGGCGGCCTGTCGCGTTCTCCTCCCTCCATCTTGGGCTGGTGACCACACACCCACACCCACACCACAGTTTGGCTTGCAGCTGTAATTGCTCCGTCCCCGCCCGCCTGCCAACACCCCGCCCCTGCACCCGCCCCTGCAGAGCCTGGGCCTGCCCTCCACCACGCCCTACAAGCGCAAGGTGCTGTTCCTGCCCAACCGCCAGGTCCGTCCGTCCGTCGGCGCGACATGCACACACACGCACACATGAGCGTGTGCCGTACACAGCGACCTGGTCCTGCTGGGGCTGGGGCTGTTTCGACCCGTCCATCTTAGCACGCCACGCAGTGCGGGCGCCACGCCCAGCGCCTCACTTCCTGACACTCGTCACGCCCCCCCCCACACACACCCGCCCCAATCCACCCCAACTCAACCCAACCCCAACCCAACCTCAACCTCAACAACACCCTCAACCCCAACCCACCCCAACCCAGGCCTGCGACTGGCCGGGCATGGCCAGTGTGGGCTGTGACGCCTCCTGCAACACCTGGATCAACCAGATGAGCACCACCAACGTGCGTGGCGTGGGGGGGCGGCAGGCGGGGCGTCGGTGGGGCCCGGGCCGTGGCTTGGGCGGGAGGGCGACAGGCGGCAGTGGGGCCCTGGGCGGGAGGCGGGGCATGGGCATCACACCCCACCAATCCGCGCCCCTAATCTTCTTCCCCCACCTCCCCTAACTTTCTTCCCCCATGTGCTCGCAGGTGGACATGCAGGTGCTGTTCCAGGAGCTGGGCCACAACATCGGCCTGCAGGTGCGGGGCCGCAGGGGGGGGGGCGGGGGGGGGGGGGGAGCAGGGTTGGTGGCTAGGGGAGGGGCAGCGCGATGGGTGGGTGGGTGGGGGCACGGTCGGTGGGCGGACCGACACAGGCACAACATGGGGTGGGGGGCGTCCGCCTCCTCACATGTCCGCACGATTCCATGTCCCCACCCATGCCCCCCATGCCCCTTGCACCACACCCTACGGCACCCCCAACACACCCACACACCCTCAACTCCCCCCTCCTCCACGCAGCACGCCAACCGCTGGATCGACGGCGTCAACCAGGAGTACGAGGACTTCACCGACCCCATGGGCACAGGTGGGGGCGTGAGCGTGTGGGGTTGGATGGGTGGGTGGGTGTGTTGGAGAAACAAACAGAACGAAGCCTACCCAGCAGCGCGCGTGTGTGTGTAGGATTGTCGGTGGGTGGGTGGAGGTGGTGGTGGCGGTGGCGGGACCGCGGTCGGGCGGGGTGTGGCGCTGAATTCGCGGCAGGTGTATCCGTGCTGTGTCTGTTTCGCCGCCTCCATGCACCGGCGCTGTCACGCATGCATCCATGGTGTTTACACCCACCCCACCCCACCCCACCCCACCCCACCTGCTCCTTCCTCTCATTCCCTCTCGCCGCCAGGCTGGGTGGAGAACGACGACTACCAGAACAAGACCATGATCTGCCTGGGCGCCGCCGAGGTGGGGAAGTGGGCGTGTTAATGATTGAGAGTGAGAGGGTGGGAGAGGGGAAGAGAGACGGAAGGAAGGGAGGCAGGCAGCAGCAGGCCAGAAGCACAGACGTGGCAGCAGCGGGCAGGCCCGGCCCCACATCCGCCACGCCCCCTGCTTTGCCCGCGCCTCGCCACACCACGCACCGCCGCGTGCCTCCTCCCTCCGCGTTCAATCCTTGCCCGTCTGCCTGCGCCTGCCCTTAACTTCCCCCACTTCTAGTTAGGTTGGTTTAGCTTGGTATTCACAACCCAACCTTACCCCCACACCGGCCCCCGCAGGCCTACAAGGCGGGCTGGGTGATGCCGGCCGCCTCCTTCAACCTGACCGAGGACCTGGTGCCCGGCTTCCCCGTCACCCTCACCATCCCATCCGCGGTGGGCGCCGCGGGCGTTGAGGTTGGGGGTGGAGGTTGGGGGTGGAGGTTGGGGGTGGAGGTTGGGGGTGGAGGTTGGGGGTGGAGGTTGGGGGTTGTGAACATCAGCCCAAGCTGAACCAAACCAACTAGACGGCAGATGGGGGTGTGGTGGACGCTCACACACGTTGTGGGGCGCAGGGCTGTCCGTGCCCCTGGCTGTGGCTGCCAGGCTGGGCAGCAGGCCGGCGCCCGCTGTTGTGCGACGCGCCGAGCGAAAGTGCCTCCCTGCCATACTCAACCCGCCTCCGCGCATTCCTCACAGCCGTACCTGCCCGCCTGTCCGTCTGCCGTACTGCCCGCCTCTGCCGTACTGACTGCCCGCCTCGTACTGTCGCACTGCCGTACCGCCGCCGCGCAGCACGTGACCGACACCAACTTCCTGTACATCAACGTGACCAGCCTGCCCGCCTTCAAGCCCTCCTGGCCCGGCAACGCGCCGCCGCTCAACCGCACCAACCAGCTGTTCGTCAGCTACCGGTGCGTGACGAGACGAGGCGCGTGAATGGCGGGGCTCTGCACCGTTTGTTTTTTGTTTAACGTGCACACAAACACACGCACACGTGCACACAAACACACGCACACGTGCACACAAACGTGCACACAAACACACGTGCACACAAACACACGTGCACACACACGCACACGTGCACACACAGGGTGCGGCAGCCGGCGCCCGGCTTCGACTCGGGCCTGAACCCCGAGATGAGCAAGAAGGTGGGGGTGCCTGGGGCTCCTGCGGGGGTACCTGCGGTTTGGAGGTTTCGGGGGTTGTGGACACCAGCCCAAGCTAAATTCCACACCCAACTCGACGGAGTGCACAGCATTGGGGCCGGGCTTGAGGTGTATCATGTATGTGACCACGGGCTCGGCTCGTGCACACGCCGTGCACACGCCATCCCTGGCCTACCGTGTGCTGCTGGCTCTCCCTGGACTGGTTGGTTTGGGTTCACTCGGTCGGTTGTCAGGTTCTGGAATACCCCCCCTTCTACTCCCTCCTACCCCCCCCCCCCCTCCTTCCTTAACTAATGATGAATGTAACCCCCCTGCCCCACCCACCGCCCCCCCCCCCCCAATGCACACACCCACACACACCACACCACCCCGCAACGCCACAGATCTACATCCACAACTACAACGCCACGCTGCGCTCGCCGCCGCGGCCGGACCCGGCCGACGCGGCGATGAAGAGCTCGCTGATCGCCATCCTGGGCACCCAGCCCGGCACCGTGAAGGACATGGACGTCAACACCGCCTTCAGGTGCGGCGTGCGTGTGCGTGCGTGCGTGTGTGCGTGCGTATGTGTGCGTGTGTTGGAGAAAAACACACTGCGTGTGTTGGAAAGCACAAGGAAAAGCAACCAACCCGGGACTGTGTGGGTGTGGGTGTGTCGTCGTCCGGGCTGCGCACGGCAGCAGCGGGCCAAGGCGAGGGCGCGGGGCGACCGGGGCTTGGGGGCGGCGGGGTGGCAGTTGGAGGCACGGCCGCGCCCTGCAGCGCGCCTGGGCTTGGACGCCGGGGACCGGATCTGCTGACTAGTACCGTAATCGATCTCCGCCTCCACGCACACTCCACCTCCACGCACATTAAACCCTCAACACTAAAATCCTAAACCCTCCACGCACTACGGTACCGCCTCCATTCACCTCCATACAGGTTCAACTTCGGCCCTCTGGCCGGCGGACGCACGGCCGTCAACGGGCTGCACATCGCGCCGGTAGCCCTGGGCCCCGACTCCGCCACCCTCACGCTGTGCTACTTCTCCGTGGCCAAGGAAACGGACGTGGAGGGCGGCTGCAGCAACGGGGTGAGCCCGCTGTGTTAAAAATACGAGCCGCTGTGTGTTAGAGAGCTCAAGGGAAACCGACAACAAAGACTGTGTGTTAGAGAGCACAAGGGGGAAGACTGTGTTGGCGTGGGCGTGGGCGTGGGCGTGGGCGTGGGCGTGGGCGTGGGCGTGGGCGTGGGCGTGGGCGTGGGCGTGGGCGTGGGCGTGTGGGCGTGGGCGTGGGCGTGGGCGTGGGCGTGGGCGTGTGGGCGTGTGGGCGTGGGCGTGTGGGCGTGGGCGTGGGCGGCTACGGGGCGCTCCCGAGTCCACTGACACATACATCATGGGCTCGCACACGCACTTCAGCCTGCGCATGCATGCTAAGGACGCGTCTCCACTGTCCCCTGCCCCAATCAGCCCTGCGTGTGCGTGCTGACGACGCGTCTCCACTGTCCTCTGTCCCAACTCAGATCGATGACGACTGCGACGGCTTCGCCGATGACGAAGACACGGACTGTGGAGGCGTGCGCTCGCCGCCGCCCGCCAAGTCACCTCCCCCCGCCAAGTCCCCGCCCCCGCCCGCCAAGTCGCCGCCGCCTCCGCCCGTCAAGTCGCCCCCGCCCCCGCCCACCTTGGCTGCCAAGTCGCCGCCGCCCCTGGCTGCCGCCACCAAATCGCCGCCGCCAGTTGTCAAGAAGCCCCCGCCGCCCCCCAGGAAGCGGCCGCCGCCGCCGCCGGGATCCTCCGGCCACCACCGCCGCAGCCAGCTCCAGGGCCTACAGAACAACCGCCGCCGCCGGCACGCGGCGGTGTAACAAGATTATAAAACACATGCACTGGCGCCCCGGGCCTGCCGACCCGGCGGACACTGGGCACTGGCGTTGGGGGTTGTCAACGGCCACCGCCACACACACACACGTAATGCACTGCGCGCCAGAGCGCGCCGGCGCGGCAACACGCGAGTGCGGGGCTTTTGTCGTACATATGGGGCATGCCTACTAGGCACTGTGCAAAGAGTCCGGGCGTGCTCAAGTGATACACTAATAGTGGGGGGCGGGCCATTTACTGACTGTTGCTTATTTCGTGCTCGCCGGGCGTGAGGTGTGGAGCGCGTGCGGCAATTAGGGAGCGTTTAGCTGAGGCTACTAGCATGGCACCCATGCATGCTACAGGGTTTACTAGTCCGACGTCTGCACCTAACTACACACACCTTTGCTGCATGCAGCCAACAAGCTCAACTGACCTCAACGTGAGCCGCTGTGTCTGTTTTGTGGCACGCCTGGGTGGCATACCTTAGGGGGGCCGGCGTGTGGAAATAAAGCTGAGGGTGTGAGGCGATGTGCCTTCGGCGACCACCCACGCACCTTCCTTCGGGAGGTTGGGTGGTGTTGCCTCCAGCTGATGGCTTCGTGTCTTGTCTGATTTGTACATACGTTGTAGGGTTGTGCCATTCCCCTCGGGCATTCGTTGGCAGCTCATACATGCATTTTTTCCACTGGTTCCCCTGACACTGCTTCGAACGCCGCGCTGCGTCCTGCCTGTGCTGGGGCCGTTGTGTCCTGTTGGTGTAGAGGTTGCTGGACATGTTTCACAGGGAAGTTGCTGAAGGGTAGCGTGCTTGGGCACGTGGATCTCACCTAATCTCGAGCCAGCCCCCCCCCTCGACGTTCAACCAACCGGCACGCGGAGGCACCCATGTACTCCCATGTACTCCCATGATGTGCAAAACCGCATATGCCGCAAGCAAATCCATAGAACGCGTCTGGTCAGGCCAACTGCACGCCCCTGTATGTTTAGAAGGGGCAGCGTGGCAGGCATGGTGCTGATGTGTAATAAAGTGTTCCATACACGACTGCGGGCGGGTGCGGGACTGAGGGCGCGTTGCTCACATATTCTCGCTCGTTCTTACAGGCGATGTTGCATGGAACCACGGATGCGCGCATCCCGCAGCATTCAGCAGCGCCAATGCAGGATGGCCGAAGCTAGCAGGAAGTTGCGTAGGACCGGGCAGCACGCACGGACGCCGACGGGCCGTGCATCCCCAATACGGTACGGTGCGTCACTGCGTCGTGCCTCGCTCCCCACAATCCCCACAATCCCGAGCTTCCGCATGACTGCCTCCACCACGCACCACGCACGTCTACCCCTGCACAACCCCGACATTCCGACAACCGTACAAGTCTCCGACTACCCGCCCAGGGCACAGCCAGCGTGTGGGGCCGCGGCGTACCGCCACTGCGTGAAGCAGCGCGGAGCGGCTGCTGGCTGGTAGCCGAACGGCTGTATCGGCCGAACGGCCGAAGCCGAACAGCCGAACGGCTGCAGTGCTGCATGTGGCTACGTATGCCCCCGCGGCCTCAGCCTCTGCCTCCTCCATACACACCGTATGTGTTCTCGCACGAATGAAACCAGGCAGGAAAGAAACCCCCCCTTTATCCTCTGCCATGTGTGCGCGCCCCATGCTTCATTTACCTTGCTTCATAACACATTACGGTAATACATTTCTTACTGAACTGATGCCCACCATAAAATGGCGTACCCCATGCACGGCCCGCTGATGAGCCAACAGGCGTCGCGTAAACTGCAGGCAATCGTACCGTAATCCGAACAATCGGCACTGAAACATAACCAGAAGAATAAAAGAGGGGCACTAGCAACATAAAGCTCACAGCACAACGCACATTTCACACAGACGCACACGGCACAACCACACACGCAAACACGCACACCGCACGCACATGCATCCCGGGTCGCCGTCCCTCCAAAATGGCACTGGTTATCACCCCCCCCCCCCTTCTCTTACCGTCGTTGCACCCACCCACCCGTGCGCATGGACGGCTACCTTCCCACCCACCCCCCCAGGCATGTCCATCCGCAGCAGCCTCAAAGAAAGGCTGGCCTGCATTATGAGCGCGCAACCGCCTTACTTGCTCACTTCGCTTGCTTCTCTTACTTCTCTTACTTCGCTTCCCCGTCCCGCCATGCATGCACTTCGCTTCAGCTCCCATCCTAATGAGCTGTAATGTAGCTGTGCGGTTTTTCCGGGCATGGTTTGCATCCCACGCCCTTTCCCAGCGTTATAACTTCTGACGAGCAACCGCACTATTGCATGCTCCTGTTTCCATCGCATGCAAAAACCTTCACGCTACAAACTGAGATCACACGCTACACCTAGATCAGTTGAAGCTTTGACCGGCACGCATTCCAAGTACAATGCGGGAATCACAGCTTCCCCTGTGCTAGTACTTGCTTTGCGTTCATTTGCATCCATTGGGGTCAATGCGATGCGAGCCCCAGCTAGCAACATGCTCCAACTTGGGCCCGTGCCCCGAGCCAGGCTGAGACCGAGGCGGCCGCATCACAGCGAAACAGTGTTGGGGCGATAACGGCCCTCTGTCACGTAGAAAGGCCAAGACGCCCTTGGCTCCCATCCATCTATGCCATCCGGAGTTTCTAGGTATATGGCATGCGTTCTTGTGACACCCAGCACTCGAGCAGGTTTCTCGATATGCAACAGCAAGGCTGTTATTCAAGGCCCCCCCCCCGCACACACCACACACACCCGCCGACCAAGCGCGCGGCGGTCCGCTCTGTAGCCAGCTCAGCAGATAGTGCAGCGGTCTGATGAGCGCCCGGCTTCTCCGGCCCGCTATTATTGGTTAGTTCCTTCCGCGATGGCCGACGGGCACTCGTGTATGCCGCCCGCTCGTGCCAGCTACGGGCAGTATAGCGTGATTCCATCTTTGCACGAATAGGACGAAGGATCCCCCCGCCCACCCTAACACAGACACATCACACATCACGCAACAGACGCCGCGTCTACCCCCAGCTGCAGAAGCAACATCAGCAGCAGCCACACCAAGCTAGTGCGTGCGCTGCTACCTCGGCCCCTACCCCGCCTTTATTTATGCTCGGCGCGCGAGGGACCGAGGCACGTGACCCCTTGAAGACCACACAGAAAGCGAAAGCACGAACACGCGGCGCCATGGCGGCGTCTTCACAGCACGCATCCTACCGCGGTGGTACAGTACTTCCGGCACATTGAAACGTGCGTGCCGTACAATTGAGTGTGCACCAGCGGCATCTGTAATAACCACCGCACCAAAAAGCGACCTACGCAGCGCACGTATGACGCATTCAGTTCAGCCCGCTTCCCGCCTCGCAAACCTATCTCGAGACATGCCCCAACCACGCATTCGCCCCTGATGCAAGCGTGTGTGTCGTGTGTGTAAAGCCCACAAGCCTATTCCAGTTCGTACTACGGTATCCTTCTCGGTGCTCGTACGAATCATGTAACGCAAAACCATACTTGTGCAGCCCCAGTATCCTTAATATGGCAATCCGTAATATGGTAACAGCGGTGCCACTGGCTCAAGGCGCCAGCCCTGACGAGTATGATTGTCGTCTTCCTACGCGGCGGCTATACGTAGACGACTGCATCTCCCTTATTAACACAAGGGCAGCAGCCGTATCCCGCCAATCCCGCTTTTGGACACTCAGCCACCTAACCCAATGCAATCAGACACGCGTGATCGATCCACGCATCCACGTACGGCATCTGTTCAGGAGAGCCTGCGTGCCGACCAACCAGAGCAGCTTCACAAAATAAAGTTCACCTTGATAAGCCTCAGCCATGCAGCCATCAGCAGCTCGCTGCAATAGTGGTTGCAGTAGCAGCAGTGGTCCCATCCAGCGCTCAGCTCGCTTGGGGCACACAGCCCGGGCTGTGCACCACAACTGCAAACAGGCCCGTCGTGAATAAAGAGAACAAAAACGACACTTGCACCTGTACACCCGCCCCCAACGCCCGATCAGTGGATTTGCAGCGGGGAGACTGCCGACAACGGCCGATAACTCCGCCGCAACACACCGCAGATCGAGCGCACCTCCCTATAGCAGCATACCCCACCTCGCCCCCAGCCGGAGCCCGAGCCCGGAATAAACTCAATCGTGCAACACACATAAGCGCCGTGCGGTGTACTTCTGGAGCTACCCTGTCAACTGATACACACCCGCAAGAGCAAGCGGCAAGCAAATACGTTATATGTGTTCTTTTGACGCCAACCAGCAGATCCAGCCAATTTCCGCTGCATCCCTTGATAGCGGGGAGGCATCCGATCTGCAATCGATGCTGCACACGCATGGTGCCCCTCCGCCCTGCCACAAGGCCTTGTGATGAATAATGCGAAGATGGGATGAATGGTCGGCAGTACCGGAAGCGCGCCACTACCGTACGTGGCTTCAATGAAGCAATGCGATGCGATGGGACAGCAATGCCTGTGCCGCTCGATAGTCCAACAACATGCATTCCACTGTAGCAGCAGCTAGCAGCCCGTCCCCGACGAATGATTGGCGGCCGCAGCAGCTCAGCAGCCTCCCCAGACCTCCGGCAGCCTCCCCAGACCTCAGAGCTCCTAGCAGCACCAGCCTAGGTGCAGCCTGGCAGCAGTGCACGTAGGCAGCCAACAGCGCCGCTAGCGCGGCTCGCTGTTACTTCCTCCAAGCCCCAACAGTCCCAGGTCCGTCCAACAGGCAACCAGCCCAGCAGCAGGCCTAGCAGGCCCAAGCAAGCCCGGCGGCATGACGAGAGCTCTCACGGTGGACGGTGTCAGAGTTGGAGAGCGCCAGGCATCCGCCACAGCCACCTCCATAGCAGCCCCGACAGCGCGCGGCGCGTGCGTTCCCATTGACACGCCAGTCGGCTGCTTCCCTGGTGACGCACACACACACACACACACACACACACACACACACACACACACACACACACACACACACACACACACACACACACACACACACACACACACACACATGCGGCTTCTTAGGCTGCTGCTGCTACTCCTCGTCTTCGCCCGACGCGGCAGCCGCGGCGGTCGCGGCTTGCAGCAGCGCCCTGAGGTTGGCCACCACCTGTATGCGGCGAGTGCGGAGTGTGGGCGGCGGGGGCCGGGGCATTGGGGCCGGGGCGGGAAGATTAGGATCCTGGGAGCGAGCAGGCGGGCGGGGAACGGGCAGGCGGCGGCGAACGCACTCCACCCTTCTACGCACAAAACGAACAACAGAAGCACAGTACCCACCTGTTGCGCCGAGGGACGCTCGAAGGGGTCGAGCTCCGCGCACCAGCAGTACAGCGCGCGCAGGCCGGCGTGCGGGCCGGCGCTGGGCCACTGCGGCGGCAGGCCGCTCGCGGCGTAGAGCAGCGGCACTGCACGGGGGCGCAGGTGCAGGTGCAGGTGCGTGCGTGGGGGCCGAGGTGCATGAGTACTCATGATGAGGTGATGTTGTGGCAGCACATCAGTCTTGCTTGGCGGGGGGCGGGGGCGCATGGATGTGGCGTATGTGCATGGGGGCGGAGGTGCGTGGGGCGATTGTGCGTGGGGCTTCGACGCTTGTGTGTGCATGTGGGCCCATGGGCCTATTGTGCCGCTGGGCAGGAAGAATGGAAACCCCTTTCCCTACCCCTACCCTCACCAGACCCTACCGGACTTGCCCGGCCCCGTTCATTCGAGTTTGGCTTCGCTCGATTGGGCGTGCGCTGCGCCCGTCATCTTGGGCCCCACTAGCCCCGTCAGCAGCCCCACCAGCGCCCTCAGCAGCCCCACTAGCCCCGTCACCAGACCCTCCAGACCCGCCAGACCCTCCCGACCCTCCAGACCCTCCAGACCCACCAGCCCCACTAGCCCCGACCCTCCAGACCCACCAGCCCCACTAGCCCCGTCACCAGACCCTCCAGACCCGCCAGACCCTCCAGACCCTCCAGACCCTCCAGACCATCCAGACCCACCAGCCCCACTGGCCTGGTCAGCAAGCGACCCCACCAGCCCCACACACTCACGGTGGCCCAGCCCGTGGCCACGCTCCGGGAACTGGCCCGTCGCCAGCGCGTGCAGCAGCATGGCGAACGAGAACACGTCCGCCGCCGGCGTCGACAGCGCGCCGCACCCCGCAGCTGCCGCCGACCTGCCGGCAGCGCCGTAGCCACTGCCACCCGCGGCGGCAGCGCCCACAGTCGCAGCGGCCATGCTGCGGCTGCCTGGACTGCCGTAGCCGTGGCCGTAGCCGTGGCCGTAGCCGTGGCCGTAGCCGTGGCCGTAGCCGTGGCCGTAGCCGTGGCCATAGGCGTAGGTGGCGGCTGCGCCGCCGCCCGGGCTGTAGTAGCTACTGCCGGCCATCTGTTCGGGGGCGCGGAAGGCGGAGGAGGGGCTGGGCGGGTGCGGCGCGGCGCCGCGGCCGGCGGCGCGGCTGGCGGCGCCGACGTCCGTCAGCTTGGCCGTGAAGCCGCGCGGGTCCGCCGCAGCATTGGCTGTAGCAGCACCCGTGGCTGTAGCAGCACCCGTGGCTGTAGCATCCTCGGCGGGGAAGAGCAGCACGTTAGAGGGCTGCAGCGAGCCGTGCGCGGCGCCGGCCGCGTGCAGTGCCGCCAGCCCCGCCGCCACCTCCAGCGCCGTCGCCAGCAGCGCGCGCTGGGCGCGGTAGGCGGACCAGCCGGCGCGCGGCGCGAAGGGGCTGGCGCGGGGCCCGAACGCGACATCCGCAAGGCTCCCCTGCAGGAGTAGGCACGGGCACGGACGCACACAGCACGAGGTAAGGACGACGTATGAGGTAATGAGGAGAAGAGCGGCGAGGTAAGGGATGAGCGGGGAGAACGAGGAGAGCAGCGAGCGAGGTAGGGAGGTGGGGAGGTCACACATCACACGTCACAATGCACCGCATGTCCACGTCACACATCACACACGTCGGACGCAGCAGCCACTCACCAGCTCGGCGTACGGCGTCACCACCAGACCCACACGCCCGCCCAGCCGCAGCCGCAGCGCCGCCAGCGCCAGCTGCACAGCCGCTGGCGGCGCCGCGGCGCTGGCCAGCGCGCCGGCGCCGCCGGCCTCGAAGCGCCGCCGCCACGCGGGCGTCCCCGCCGCCAGCACGTCACCGGGCCGCACCGTCAGCATCACGTCGTCCGCTGCCACCGCGGCGGCGGCGTTGTCGGCGGCGGCGGTCTCCGCCGTGGTGGCATCAGAGGCCGCGGTGGCGGCGGCGCCAGCGGCGGCGGCGGCGGCGGCGGCCCGGCTGGACAGGACACCGACATCGACGCCGGCGCTCTGCGGCGGCGCCGGCGAATGTTGCGACTCCAGTGCCGCCTCCTCCTCGCCAGTCAGCCCGTCGGGCGGCGGCAGCAGCGCTGCGGCGGCGCCGCCAGCGGCGGCGGCAGCTGGAGCGGTGGCGGCAAAGGGAAGCGGCAGCGTCAGGTGCCCGCCTATGACGGAAGCGGCGGGCGCGGAGCCAGCTGCTGCTGCTGCGGCGGCTGAGGCGGCGGCTGCAGGTTGGAACTGTCCCGCCGCCACCCATCGGTGCAGCGCAACGGGCGACAGGTACGGCATCGGGTACGGCACGTCGCTGGGTGACACGTGCGACAGATTTGAATCCAGATCCTGCGGCGCGCCGCCACTGGTGGCGTTGGCGGCGGCGCCGCCGCCGGCTAGGTGCGGCAGCCAATCCACGTCCACGGCGCCGTCAGCGGCGGCGACGGCCGACTCCTGCCGGTGCCACGCATCTGGAACATCGTCCTCATTCTGCTGCCACTGCTGCTGCAGCTGTTGCTGCTGCTGCGGTGGCGGCTGTAGCATGTGCAGCGGCAGCAGCTGCTGCTGCTGTTCACGCAGGCCCGCCGGTCCCTGCCACAGGCCCTGCTCGTCCTGCGCCGCATCGCCGTACACGCCGCCGAAAACGTAACCGTAACCATGGTGTCCGTACAGACCCGTGGCGGCGGCGGCGGCCGCATCGTACGGCTGTAGCTGCAGCTGCTGTTGCTGCACGCGCGGGTTGGTGTCGGCTGGCGGCGGCGCCTGGAGCTGGCGGGCGGGTGCAATGCTGGGGCCTGCGGGCGCCAAGCAAGGGGTTACAATCGTGTTTCTATACTAGGGGAGGGAAGGTTGGGTTGGGTGGATCGATGGAACGGGGTCGGAAAGGGGATCCAGGATGGGCGGGTGGGAAGGGCGACGCCACACGCATTGTTGGGGTCAAGAGGCCAGCCGCGCTGCTGCGCAACGCGTGCAGGACGCAAAGGAAAAGAATGAACGCGCATTTGCATGCATGCAACACCTCCGATCCAAGCGCACTCGCTCACGCACCCGTCCGCGGCGTCGCCGTGGCGTCGATGAAGGCGTGCAGCCGCCCGCCGCGCGCCCGCAGCGAGGATCCCATCGAGCCCGCGGTCCGGCTGCCGCCGCTGCCGCCGCCGCCAGCGTGGGCGCTGGCGCCCCAGGTCGAGGCCATGACAGGAGGCAGCGCCGCCATCAGGCCGGCGGCGTCGACAGCGGCGGCGCGCAGTAGCAGCACGGGCGCCAGGCAGGGGTGGCGGAGGCGGCAGTAGCAGAGCAGGTCCTGCAGCGCGCGGCTGGCGGGCTCCCACGAGCCCGCGCCGTCGGCGAGCAGCTTGGCCACGACCCGCACGGGGGCGGCGCCAGGGCTGCCCGTCCAAAAGCCTGCGCGACACCGTGGGATGGGGCGTCGGTGAGGTGCGTGTGATGAATGTTAGGGCAGTGCGTGTGTTAAGAGGGCACAAGAAAAACAACACACGCAGGGCAGCAACCAATAGAGAGAGACCTGAAACGTTCACATTCAGACAGCAGACTGTGACGCATGCACGAGCCGTCGGCCACATGCCACTGGCCGCGGCGATGGCCGATGGCCCCCCACCTTGCAACAACGCCGACTCAGGCCTTGCCGGAAGCAGCTCGCGCAGCCCCACCAAGCCATCGGTCACCGGCGCCAGCGCCGGCGCCTCCTCCAGCCACATCGGCAGCGGCGGCGGAGCCGCCGCCGCCGGCAGCCGCTCCGCGAACCCGGGCTCCCGGTGGCGCCGCCGCTGGCGCGCGCCGCCGCCACCGCCGCCGCCGTCACCGCCGTCGGCGCCGGCCAGCCGCTGCCGTCGCGTGAGGCCGCCGTCGACGCCGCCGCCGAGGCGAGGCAGGCGCCGGCGGCGCGTGCCGCCGCCCTCCACCGACTCGGCTGCGGTGTCGTAGTCGTGCGAATGCCCGCCGCCACCGCCTCTGCCGCCGCCGTCACGGCGGCCGCCGCCGTCGGCGCCGTCGGCGGCGTCCCCCGGGTCAGTTGCGGGCGACACCAGCGGCCCGCTGGTGAGGGTGCTGAACACGGCGCCGCCCACCAGCGCCTCCAGATCCGTGTCCCCGCCCTCGTCCCCGCCCTCGTCGCCGCCCTCGTCGCCGCCCTCGTCGCCGCCCTCGCCCTCGCGATCCGCCGAGGCCGTACGCGATTCGCCGCTGCCGGCGCCGCCGGCCAGGCGATCGTTACCGACGGGTAGGATGGAATCCAGTTCCAGGGAGGTGGCGGTGCCCAGTGAGAAAGCCACACGCAGCGAAGGCCCGGCGCCCGTGCCCGTGCCCATGCCCGCCGCGGCAGTAGCAGCGGTGCCGCTGCTGGAGGCGCCGCCAGCCGTCGGCAGTAGCGCCGAGTCCATTAGATCCAGCTCCGACTGCGGTGGCGCGCGCAGCGCGCGGCGCGTTGCCACGGCGGCGCCGGCGGCGGTGGCGGCGGCGGCGGCAGCGGCGCCGCCGCCGTTATTGCCGACGGACGCCGGGCGCAGCACCGCCTCTGCGAGGGCCCGCAGCCGGCCGTCGCCGCCGCGGCCGCCCACCCGCAGACGCCCGCCGGAGGCGGCGGTGTCGAGCGACGCGGCGGCGGCGCCCGAATACGGCCCCAGTGCGACATAGCCGTGCGACAGTGCGTGTGGCGAATACCCACCCGTTTGGGTGTGCGTCTGCGTGTGCGTGTGCGGCGGCCCGTGCCCGGGCGGCATGCCCGTGGCATCGGCGTCGGCGACAGTAGCAGCCGCAGCGTCGGCGGCAGTAGCTGCGAACAGCGCCACATCCACCGCCGCGACGGGCCCGATCAGCGGCCCGATGGTGACTGCAGCACCAGTGGCAGTAGCCGTAACGGTAGCTGTAGCAGTGGCGCTGGCACTGGCAGTAGCATCGCCGCCATCGTTGGCATCGCCGCCAGCATCCCGACCTGCGAATGCGGCTGTAGCAGGGGTGGCACCAGCCGCCCAGGCGTAGTCGACTCCATCGCGCTCTTCCTCCTCCTCCGCCGCCGCCGCGAGAGCAGCAGTAGCAGCTACAGCCATCGCGTGAGCAGCAGCCGCCGCTGGCCCCGCCGCGCCTGCGAGCAAACGCCCACCACCCATCGATGCGACAAATAGTGAGCGCTCCTGCTGCGCCGAGCCAGGGCCGAAGCTGGAGCCGGAGCCGGAGGTAGCGCCGGCAGCGCCGGCCGCCGCGATGGTGGTGGACGCCGGCCGCCACTCGCGCGTTGTGGCCTCATCCTGCTGCTCCTGAGGCTGCCCCTGCGGCTGCGGCTGCGGCAGTTGGTCCAGTGACGCCTGCTGCTGCTGCTGATGGTGGTGTTGGTGCTGCTGCGCCTGCTGCAGGGCAGCGCCGGACGCGGCGGCGGCGAAGGCCGGGCCCCACAGGGACGCCTCGGCGCCGGCCGAGGACGCGCCCGACGACAGGCCCATGGAGAGCGTAACGCCAGGCACCGCCACCGCCGTCGCGGCGGTCGACAGCAGCAGCGGCGAAGCGGGCAGCGTCGAAGCCAGCGCGGACGCGGAGGTCGTGGAGATCGATGCCGACGTCAGCGCCGCCGCCGCCGCCACCGTGGACGCGGCGTCGACGGAGGGGCCGGTGCCAGGCAGCCAGCCGCCGCCGCCGCCGCCGCCGCCGAGGCCGCTGAGGCCGCCGCCGCTGAGGCCGCCGCCGCTGAGGCCGGTGCCGCCGCCAGAGGCATTGAAGGCGCTAGCAGGGAAGGGCTGCCCCGGCCAGGCGTAGCCGCAGCCCGATCCATAGCCCTGGCTGAAGCCCTGGCCCTGGTGACTGAAGCCTTGTGTGGATGAGCTGTCGTTGGTGGGGCCGCGGATTGGCGTGGTGGCGGCGGTGGTGGGGCCGGTGCCGTGCATCGTGCCGGCGGCGGCGGTGACGGAGGTGCGCAGCGTGGCGGTGGTGCCGCGGCTGAGGTGGCTGAGGTGGCTGAGGTGGCTGCCGGGCGCCAGAAGTAACCCGAAGCCGTCCGCGCTGCAGTCCGCGGCGGAGGAGATGGCGGCGGCGGAGGATGAGATGGCGGCGGCCGAGGCGGCCGAGGTGGCGGAGGAGACGGAGGCAGCGGCGCCGCCGCCTCGTGCTGCCGCGGCAGGGGCTCCGCCGAGCGCCGCGGCCGCCGCCGCCGCGGCGGCGGCGGCGGCGGCGGCGCTGCGCTGCATGGTGGGCAGGCCGGGGGGCGCGGGGCGGCGCCCCAGCAATGCCTCATACGTGCCTTGATGGCTGCCGGCGGCGCCGCCGCCGGCAGCGGCAGCGGCAGCGGCAGCGGCAGCTGCCAACGCCGGCGCTGCGGTCGTGGACGAGGGCGCCGGCGCCTCCGCCAGGTCGCCTGCAGCGGCGTCGCGCATCGCCGCCGGTGCCGGCGCCAAGCCGTGGCGCAGCAGCAGCAGCATTGGCGGCGGCGGCGGCGGCGCCGCCGCCGCCGTACCCGCCGCCGCGGCCGCCGCGGTGGGCAGCGGCGGCAGCGACATCTGAGGCAGCACGTGCGACAGGTAGACTGTGGAGCCGGTGTCGCTGGGGCAGCCGCCGCCGCCGGTGGTGGTGCCGCCGGCGGCGGCGCCGAAGCTGCCGCGCAGCCCGGCCATTGGGCCCGACCGCTCCGTCGACGCCACGCCGCCGACGTGCAGCGCATTCACCGCCGCCACCGCTGCCTCCGCCTCCGTCGACCCCGCAGCTGTTGCTGCGCTGCGCTGCGTTGTGTCATAAGCAGCAGCAAACGGGCGACCCCCGCGCGCCGCCGCCTCCGCCGCCTCGGGCGCGTCATCTTGGCCTGCCGGCCGTTCTGCCAGCCGCAGGGTGAGGACGGGGTGGTGGCGTGCGCCGATGTCCGCCCACGCCGACTCCACGGCAGCAGCTGCGGCACCGCTCGGCGAAGGGCCCATACCGCCGTCCCGCTCATCCCCGCCAGCGGCGGCGGTGGCGGCGGTCGCGGCGGCGGCGGTGGCGGTGGCCCGGACCGACACAGCCCTAGCCAGGACGGGCGCACCGGCAGGGCGGGCGGGCGCCGCAGCCGCTCCGTCCGGCGGGAGCACAGCGGCGGCGACAGGCCCCGCGGCGCCGGCAGGGCCAACGGCGGCGGCGGGCCCGGCGGCTGCCACGGCGGCGAGCAGGCCGGGGATGGCGATTGCGGTCAGCTCGGAGCCGATGCTGATTGCGCGGCGCTCGCCACTGCCCGTGCACGTGCCGACGCTGCTCACCGCAGCCGACGAGCCCGCCGCCCCGCCGCCGCCGGCGCCGTCAACACCACGCGACTGGCCGCTGCTGCCGCCGCCACCGCCGCCGGCTGCGGCGCCGCCGCCGCCGCCGGCGCCGCCGCCCGCCATCAGCGCCTCAAGCGCTGTGCTGAGGAAGCCGCTTCCGGTGTTGCTGGTCGCGCCGCTGTCGCTATACGCGCGGCCGCGCAGCTGCCGCTGCGCCCCCTCGGCGGACGTCGGCGCCGCCGCCCGCCCCACCGCCGCCGGCGCGGTGGAGCCAGCAGCAGCAGGGCCGGCATCGGTCGCCCCTGCCGCCGCCGCGGCTGCCGCTGCGTCGGCGCCCGCGCTGGCGTGCGCAGGGCTCAGCAGCTGACGTGGCGTGTGCCAACCCGGGGCCGCCGCGCCGCCGGCGCAGGCGCCGGCGCCGCCGGCCGCGGTTTCCGTTTCTGGATCCAGGAGGTGCCGCAGAATGTCGCCGGTGCTGAGCGTGTCTGGATCCAGGTCGGATCCCAGGCCGGCGGCTGCTGCCAGCGCGGCGCGGGGGGGACACCAGCAGCACCGCCTCCGCCGGCCCGGACAGCAGCTGCTCGGCGGGCGAAACGGCGCCCAGGCCGCCGCGCGCCGGGAGGCCGCCCGGCTGAGACCAGTCCAATGAGGAGGCCGGGTGCGAGCCGATGGGCTCCTCCGCGAAGAAGGCAGAGGAGGGCCGGGGCCGAAGGCCCGATGGAGAAGGGCTCGGCTGCGACGGGGTCGCTTGGTGCTGGTCAGATGTTGTGATAATCGCCACGGCGCCGGCGCCGGTTGAGTGCGACTCGCGTGCCGCGGAGCCGGAGTTGCGAAAGCTATGGCTATCGTCTGCTGGTTGGGGCTCGGCCGCCGGCGGCAAAACTGCGGCGCCGGTCGCGCCAAAAACAGGGATCGGGTCAGACGCCCTGATGTGTGGCGGAGCCCTGTCCTCTTCTGCAGGCTCCGGGCGGCAGAAGCATATTGCTCGTAGGAGCTTCATCTCATATCACGAATGCAGCGTCCCCCACCACGCTCGGCGAGGATTTGACCGCGCGAAAACTCCGTGCGGCCGCCACCGCGCGTTTTACTCTCGGCAGGACATCATACGCAGCGAATGACCGCAACAGCTGGTGCAGCAGAGCCTCGTGGATCAAGAGGAGTCTGGAGCGAAGTCTAGGCGCACCCCGACGCCAGCTAGAGGATGAATGGGCTGAGAAGGTGATATTATCATACTCTAACGGTATACAGAAGTGCCTCGGGAGTGCCCGGGGGGAAACGAAGAAGCGAGAAATGTGTCTCCACGTGCTACGCCAAAGTTTGACAAGCAATACAGAAACAATTTAAAACGGCAAGACGCATGGAGTTGCCTTGGCAAACGGCGTGAGCTACTTGCGGCGCCCAGCCCAGACGCCAAATCGGCCCCATGTGTCGGGCTACGGAAAAAAACGCTAGGTCGGTGTCCGCGTTCAAGCTGCGCACCCGCTAAGCTGCAGCCATGCATACATGCACAGTCGCTGCTTAGATGACCAGTTATCCAGCATGGTAGTCATCGCGCGGCCACCGAGCGGCTGCACTACTTGCTGCCTACTTGCTGCACTACACGGCCGCAACTTGACTCATGCACTGACTGATCTGGGGCAGGGAGGACGGACATGGGCTGGGTACACAGGCACAATGGACAGGGGCTGGGTCAGGACCTCCCCTGGGGTGGACGGCACGGGTGGAGGGGCAGGCTGGGTGGCTCGAGGCTCATTTGACTCATGCCGCCTACGCTCCTCCCGTGGCTCCTCCGTGCCACATCCGCGCAGCCTGATTGCGCGTAACACGATTTGCGCGCACGTTGACCCGCAATCAATTGATGGTTGCCAGCTGCCCACGCAGCTGCCTGCACAGTTGTCGTGGTTACGCAGCCGGCGGCACGGCGTGGCGGCACGGGGTGCTGGCTGGCCTTGCCTCGGTGCTGCTCGGTGCTGGCGGCCCATTATGCCGATAATGGTGCGCCTGTTGCTTGCGGGCCTGCAGGCGGTGCCGAGGCTCCTGGCGGGTATGGACGTGTTTAGGCGGGCGTCGGGGCAGGGGCTGATCATGACTGAAGTCGAACTGCTGATCATGGGGTCGCCGGTGCCCTGCCTGCCAGCTTGGCGGGCCCGCCCCTGCCCCCGTGGCGGGCCCACCCCTGCCCCCGTGGCGGGCCCGCCCCTGCCCCCGGGTGGTCCCTACGGCCAAGTCGTTAGGGGTGCACTGTGGGGATTGGCAGACGGTCGCTCCGCCCGTGGCGTTTGATGCGGTGGTGGGGGTGCTTGGCAAGGTGGTGCGTATGCCAATTTCCATGTTTGGCCTGGCCGCCGCCGCCTCGGCCTACGCCTTGGTGCAGGCCGGGGGTCCGCCCCTCTTGTTGCTGGAGTACACAGTCCAGGCGGGGACTGAGATGCAAATGGCGCCGCACCTGGCCACGTTGCGTGCGAAGCATCGCCTGTATGTGCATGATGCGGGGGTGTTGCCGGAGGATGAGGCCCTGGCGGCCGGGGCGTTCGCCTGCACTTTGGCCCGGTTGGGGGCGCTGAAATGCGAAACGAACCAAGGAAGCGCGGGTGGCGGGTGGCCGCTGATGCCTGCTGGGCATTTTCCCATGCACGCCAGCTCGCGTGCGAGAGGCATTGCCGTGGCACTGTGCCGTGCGTGTGCGGTGGACATGTGTGATGGGGACCGGCGGCACTGGTTTTGGGATTGCAAGGTGGCCCGGGCGCTGCGGGAGCACACGGGGATGGCTATGGGGCTGCTTCAGAACGCTGCACTGGAGGCGGTCACGCGTCGTGCCGAGTTATGGCTCGTCCGCCCGCCCGGGGGAGTCGCGCCCCAGGTGTGGGATGTAGTTTGCCTCGCTGCTCTGTCTGCCATGGGCGTGGGACGGCGCCGCGTCGTGAAGGCTGGGGCGGCTCTGCCGTCTGCGCAGGTACTGGGTATTGGCCTGGCGGTCACTGCCGACTTTTGGGGGCGGCTGCAGTCCTTTGTTAGCTTAGGCATTCGCCCGACGGCTTGGGATGAGGTGGCCCCTTTTCTTGCGCGCGGTGCTGGTGATGGTATGGTCGTGTGGTTGCCGTATGACGCGGGTTCCCCGCCTTCCTCGCTTTAAGGGTGGGCGCAGGGTGGGCGTGCGGGATGCCCTTGGGGTTTGGGTCGGTAGGGGCGGCGCTCACGTGTGTGCTTATGCTCCGGTGCCTGGACGCTTGCGCCCTGGCTGTTGCATTCGCCTCGCGTGAGCCTGCTCTGGCCGGCGGCTTTGTGTGTGCGGATTCGTTCGCGGGCCCTCCTTCCTGACTGGCGGCGGCGATGCAAATGGTGGGGATCTGGCGGGCCTAGGCTTGGCTGGGACCCACGCTGCGCGGAGTCGCGTGGACTAGGCTGTGGGAGGGTATGCAGCAACCCCAGGGGTGGTAGCAGCAGCAGATGGCGCGCGGGTCGAAATCCTACCTAAGGACTCGCCCGTCTGCGACTTCAACGGCGAATTGTGATAGAGAGCGCCAATTAATTGACCAGGACAAGCGACGAAGGAGGCGAAAGCCATGGTCAACCAGCAGCAGCGACGAGAGAGATGCTGTTCCGGAAGCCTACTGCTGGTGGGCTACGACTTTCGCCTCCTTCAGCGCTTGTCCTGGTGAGTTAAGTGGCGCTCTCTATCACAATTACAGTCGGTGAAGTTGCAGAAGTCGCAGATGGGCAGGACGAGTCCTCAGGTAGGATTTCGAGCCCGCGGGCGGGGGCGCGTTTGCTCAATTCTTGAAGCACGGTGAGACAAAATGAGGGATTCGGTGGAAGTCATGCGAGGCACGATGGGCCAGGACCTCGAAACGCCGTTAAGCGGACTGCGGAACCTGGCGCGGCCTTGAATGGTGGCTGCATCGGGCACGGTTTCCCCATCCGGTACGGCCAGTCGCCACAGGTCGCCGGCGGCTGCCACCCTGCGCCCCCGCCCTGCAGCACCCGACTGTCTTAGTCGCCACGACTGGTTGTGTGTGGCAGATAAGTAGATTTTCAGCGATTTCAGAGAATCATCGGCCCGAAGAGAGTTCCCAACCTCCCCTGGTTCCCAAACGCAGATGAGAGAGCTCCCGAACGCCCCTGCTTCGCAGTTTCATGGCTTGCCCCTCGACAAGTATGGTGCCAGCGTCCATGACGATTTGAGAAGGGGCCCAGCCCCTCGAGCATAGCAGGGGGCGGGGGCATGAGCGCTGGGGCTGCCTTGCCACCGGGGGGACAGGGAAGGCTGGGGAAGGTAGTGGGAAGGGTCGCAGGTATTTGACTCCCGATCGGCGCATAGCGTGGTCCCTCCCGACCTGGGTGCGGGGCACCCTTGCTTGGTCGGACTGTCCCTTCTTTGTAATGTCGCATTCATAGCGTGTTCTCCGTAAAATGGACCAATTCTGTGGCTCTGCGCTGCTGTATTACCGTAGGTGCTTGCCGTACGGAGGGCGTGTGCCCGGCGGCACGCCCGGCGGGGTAGACACTTGGGGGGGACGGTGCGTGTTCCGGTGTGAACGCTACGTGGCAGACCAGAACACTTGCTCTTACGTTCGACCACTTTGGGCACAGGCGCGCCAGTCGGGAGGCAGGTCCCGCTCCGCCGCTCGGCGTCGTGACTCTCTGTCACTCGGCACACGCGCCGGTTGCGTTAGCACGCGCTGGCACATAACAACTCCGCCAGACGTCGTGCTGCCCAGGGGCCGAGGGGCGCCACACTCTTGGCCACACTGCCACTGCCCACATGGCAGCTGCGCGTACACGCCTTTTCGCGGTTGCTGCTGCAGGGCCACCCTGGCCCGGGGTGCTGCTGAAGGGCCACCGTGGCCCGTTGGCCGTTGCCACTGTATGTGCGGTGCCAGAACAACTCGATGAGGAGACAAGCCCGAGCTCGAATTGGCCTGCACGAGTGCACGACCAAGCCGCACGCGGCTGCCGTTATTGGATCCGAACGCATCTATGATTGCATCGGCGCGCTATCCTGGCGCGGCTCACGAGCAGGGCAAGTCGGTCACACCAGTCTGCTCTAAGACTCCCCGGGCGTGCCATCTGCAACGCCGGTGACCTCCTCTGGGCCTTTGGCTGGTGCCTAGTGGGCTTGCCCCCGTAGGACGCCCCACAACTTCTAAAGGTTTCTGCCTCTTAAGTCGTAACACACACGATTGGAGAACAGGAACGGCACCCCCGCGGTCACATTGCACAGACTAGAATTGCATTGCGCCGTTGCAAACAGTTGCCACAAGACGTTCCGGCGGTTGCGCGTCACCGGGGCCACCCCCAGGCAGCTCTCCCGGTCGCGCAAGCATTGTTGTGACGTATGCGTCGCCGCCCCTGCCCATGGTTCACATTTGTTCCTCCGCCCTCACACAGCACCCAGTCATTGCGTGCCGTACACACTGGCGCTCCCCACTCATTCAGTACATCCGGCACCAACCGGCCGACGCCCCTGTCTACAATGGTGTTCTGAGACTCAGTTAATAGACTTGATACTGGTGCAGACATTAGCATTCAGCACTCCCCGCGCGCAGGGCTGTCCCTGTCCCTCACACAGACCCGCACCCACAGCCCGGGCTGGCGGTGCTCCCCCTGCTGCCACACCGGTAGCACCATGTCTCTGCCGCTCTACACGCAGTTGGCAGCAGCTGTGTTGCAGGCATGTGCCGACCGGCAGTGTGCATTGAGCATGAGCCAACCATTGCGCATTGAACATGTACCTATATAGGCCACGCGCAAGAAGTGACGTGCTTTATGAATCCGTCGTGCGTCGCAACGGCAGCTACATAAGGATCGGCTCTTCGGCATCCGCTCTTCGCCCGTCCGCAAGCTAGCTGGCCCCTCGCCCCAACACTTCAGCGTTGTGCACACTTTCAAACACTGCGTAAGCCAATGTCGTCAGTGGGGTGCAGCGCTTGAAATGCGGGTGAGGCGGCGCATTGGCATGCCTCCCGACAAAAGCAAAGATGGACGCAGCGCAATGACACAGCATGCAGGACCAGTCCCAGCATCGCGACTACAACGACACATGGTCACGCATATTCGCATTCGCGTTTCGAAAGCACTTCGCTAATCGGCACCGTATCATACCCACGAGCGAGGATCCCGCCGCCCCGCCGACAGGCCCAGGGTGGACAAGGTGGACGGGCCCCTCCCTACATCTTCCGGCTCTCTTCACACCCGGCCTCCACCTTCCGCACGGTCGAAGCCTCCCATACAGCACAGGCCCACAACAAGGCCCGGGGCGCAGCCGGCCAGGGCTGGATCACCCAGCGCCCGGCGGCCAGTTCTGCTCAGGACGCGCGGCGCAGCCCCCGCCTTGGACGGCCGACCCCGCGCGCTGTTGAGCGCCCTAGCCGCATGTTACCGCACCGCCGATTCCTCTCGGGACCTCCCCCAGCAGCCTACCCTCCCAACAAGCTCAGCACGTTTCTCTTCCAGCCGCCGCCCTCAGCCCTCAGCCCACACGCCTGGACGTGAGCAGCTTTAACCTGATCCTGGGCTGACCTAGCTGCCTTGCTGCTCTAACCAAACAACGACCGCGCCCGTGCTCCCACACACCAGCACCCACGCCGACGATGCGTGCAACGCGCACGTCGGAGTATAGTACCACGTGCGAAGCCGCCAGCGCTCAGGCTTTGTGTCAACGGCATTTTCCTTGTTTTCGCTAACGCAAATTGCAGCCGCCCGTTGACACGTGTGCGTCAGCTAGCGCCCCGCGTTCGCGCCGACAGCCGCGCTAAGGAGGACTCCCAACACGCCCAGCCCGGGCCGGGCCATACCGTAATGGGATGCTCCGCGCCCCTACACCGCAAGTCGCCACAGCCTACATGCCCCTCCTGCTGCCACCACACACCAGCTAACCTGCGGTGCTCTGGCCTGCACAGGCACACAACCTTTCGTCGGCGGGGAGCCCCCCGCGCGCCGCGGCGCCGCCCCTCCCACCGCAACCAGGCTGCCACCATCCGTGCGCTGCCGCTGCTGGGACAGCCCAGTCAGGTGCACACAGCCACAGACGCCCCGCCAACCAAACCAGCCAGCCAGCCAGCCAGCCAGCCAGCCAGCCAGCCAGCCAGCCGTCGAGCCGTCCAGCCGCGCCGCAAAGCGTCGGCGGCGTTCCCGCCCACCCTTTGTCTTGGCGCCGCTTAGTTGGGATCGGTATAGCTCGGGCTGGTGCTCAACCGTTCGCATGGATGGCTATCTTTCCCCACTGTCCTAGTAGCAAGCCGGCAAGCTGTGCCACGCTCGTTGCCTCCGTCTCATTGGGCCTGCCGGCCAATTCTTCGTGGGGCGGGCGCTTTCGCGGGAGCGCACAGCCACAGCTCGCAAGCACGTGTCCCCCCAAGCCGAGCTGGCTCCAGATCAGGTGAAGAAGAAGGTTTTGATGTCACCCTGCAGACGTCAGCGAGGGCAGTTCGGCAGTTCGGCAGGGCGGCAATTAGGCAGTTGGGCAGGGCGGCGGACCCTGTCAGCTTTTTCACAACCCCCGCCAGCAACGCTGCCCCGCCCCGCCCAGCACCACCGCCCGAAGCCTGCTCAAACCATTCCCATTTTGGGCATTGGCATGAAAGATCCCATATCCCCATCCCCATCCAAGCACTCCCCACCGCCTTTCCCAACCACCCTTGCACCCGCCCGCCCCCGCACCTTGGCGAACACGATGCCGCAGCCGGGGCACTTGCGGTTGCGCGCGGTGAGGGTGCGGTCGATGCACACGTCACAGAACACGTGGCAGCACTTGGTGATGATGCGGTTCTTCTGGCGCTCGTGGCACACGTTGCAGTTGAGCAGCTGCCGCATCGCGTCCACCTCCTCCTGCCGTTAGCAGAGAGCAGCAGAGGGAAAACGACAACAAGGACTGTGTTCAGGAGGTAAACTCCTCCTGTGTTTACGTGTGAAGGGCGTTTTATTTGCATGATTGATAAAGGTGAGGAAGATGGGGCGGCGGGGCGGCGGGTCGGGGCCAGCTGGTTGGTTACTTGGGTGGCTGCAGGAAGCAGCAGGCGTGCGGGCTGGACAAGCAAAGGACCGCGGCACCCTTTCGGGGGACTCCAGCGCCGGGTGACAGCGACACATCGCGCCATACCCTCCCGGGCCCCAGCCGCCAGGCCCCAACCCCTAGCCCCCAGCCGCCAGCCCTCCGCCCCCACCCACACAACCCCACGACCCCCCCTGCAGCACGCCGCACCTGCAGCTCCTTGGCCGCGCCCGAGGGGGTGGCGGCCTTCTTCAGCTTCTCCACCTTGCCTTGCAGCGACTGCGGTGGCGGCGCGGGGCGCGTAGCCGTTTTGTAAGTACGTGGGATGTTACAATACAAGTGTGGTGGCGTAGATAGCAGGCGTGGGGGGAAGGTTCCATGCATGATTGCTTATTAAGAGAGGGAGGGGCCAGCCGTCCGTGGCAACGGTAATTAGTGCAGGACCAAGCGCAGTGGTTGGGCATATTCACAGCGGCGGTCGATGGGGCCCCCAGCACCAGCCCCCCAGTGCCCCCTTCCCCCCTGGAATATGCGGCGCAAGGACGCTGCTCCCGCCCTCCCCCTCGCTGGCCCCCATTCGCCGGCTGGTCTTCCGTGCATATGTGCCGCTTTCCCCACCATCCCTGCAACCCATCCGCCGCCCCCTCCCCCTTCCGCTGCTACACTTCTATGTACCATCTTTGCACCCCACCGTTTGCGCCCCCCCCCCCACACACACCTTGACCTCCTCCTCCACGCGCTGGCGCTTGCTCTTCTCCTTGACGTGCTTCGTGTCCGCCTCCTGCGGGCGGGGGCGAGTGAGGGAGGTTTGCAAGCAGAGTGAGGGGTCGAAGCATGACGAGGGGATGGCGGTGGGTTGCACGGATGGCGAGACGATGGCGGTGGGTTGCACGGATGGTTGGGAAAGCGGTAAAGCGGGGGGTTGCAAAGATGGTACAAAGAAGTGTAGTGGCGTAGACAGCAGGCGTGGAGGCGTCCGTACCGATGACCGTCGGTGCTTCCTCTTGTCCGGCGCCAGAGCCCGCCGCGGTGTCCCTCTTGGTGTTGGCTATATCTAAATCTACTTGGTATAAAACGCAGTGAGAAAGTAGTAGGCGCGTGTGCGCGTAGGCAGCAGTCTTTGTTGTTTGTTGTGTGTCCGAAAGTCTCGTGCTTGTGCCGCGAACGTTTGAGGCTGCACGCCTTTCCTAAACCCGGGAGGACTCACCTACGCGCACAGGCGCGCAGACGCCACGCAGGGACCGGCCGCACATGCAAAGCAATGCGAGGAAGCAGGCGCGGTTAGGCGTGGCGCGCATAGGAACAAAGACCCCATACAACACCCCATGCATAGTGCTCCTAATAGTATGGCTAATAAAGCAGGTTAAGGGCTGGCCGGACGCGGTCGCAGGGTACGAAGGGCACGGCGATGCATGGGCACACGAATGCACAGGGGATGGGGTGGGGTGCGAGGCTAGGGGCGTGGCGGGGCTCCGCGGAGCTCCCACCACCACGCCACCGCTGGGGGCAGAGCATGCGAGCCCCCAGACGGCGCGTGGGGCGGTTCAGGCAGGCAGGCGGGGCAGGGGCGGGGGAGGCACGGGACGGCAGAGGGAAGCAAAGTACTCAGCAATGCGGGCGTACAGGTCCAACCCGGCGCGCCGCTGGAGTCCAAAGAGCTGTGGCCAGCGGTCCACCTGCCCCTGCAGCTTTTGGTACAGTTGCCGGCAGGGGTAGCGTTGCCGGGACAAAGCAAGCATGACCAGGGCAACTTGGGTGATGAAGTTTTCGGGGTCCATGATAATGCGCTGCAAGCGGCGGAACTGGCTGATGAAAATATTGCGTTTGGTGCTTTCGTTGACGCACGAGGTGATGTGTACGAAGCGGGTGAGGCGCACATTGGCAAACGCAGTTTGGCACCGTTTATCGTAGAGGTGGGTAGTGAACGCCGCGAAACCCCCGCGGTTTTGGCCGACCAGCAGAATGTCCAGGAAGGGGAGGTGTCCCTCGGGCACATCGTGGGTTTGGGCAGGAATTTGCAGCACGTCAGGGTAAATGCCGCACAGGCCATAGAACGGGGCATTGGGGCGCATGAAGAGAAGCTGTGCAAGCCAGGCGTTGCGTAGGGCACCCAGGTCATCCAGGAAACGTTTGGTCCAAGTAAAGGCGGTAAGAATTTGCCGCTGCTGCCATTCGAGGGGCGTGATGGGGCCGCGCGTGGGGTACTGCCGCAGGAACTGGTATTCATACCACGCCAGAAACAGGTTGGCAATGAAAGGGGCGGGTGGGATACCCATGGGGATGCCGCACATTTGTAGGACTGCCAAGGGGCCAAAACGGATGGTGGTTGCACGCAGGAGGGTGGACAGCAGCGCCATGAACTGTTGGACGGATATGGCATAGTGATATGTGCCACGATCGGAGCGGGAGTTGGCTTTGGCGCGCTTTGGTCCCGGCCCGGTTTGCCAACATGCGAAGGCGGTGGGTTTGGCGTCTTCAGAACGGGGGTTGGGCGGGCAGACAGAAACCTGGAAGTGCGCGTGGTTGTGGCCCTGGAAATGGAAGCATTTGTCAGCCACATTGTGAATGGCATCCAGGATAAGACTATGGGGCAGGTTGGTATAGAGACGGGTAAAGTCATATGCAGCAGGCGGGGCGTATGGCGGCGGCGGGGAGTGTTCGGTAGGGAGGGGGACGGCGGCGGGGTTGGACGGGCCAGGCTGACCGGGTGGGGGCGCGGGCGGGTATTGTTGGGCGTTGAAACGGTGGAGCATGGAAATAACGGCCGCGGATTGGTCGCACATCCACATGGGAAATCGGGGCAGGTCGTGTGCCCACACCCGCTGAAAGGTGGCAGCCACAGTGCGCAGGATGGCCGTGACCACGAGGGAAATGTGAACGGATGGGCACTTATGCGAGCAAGCGAGGAAGCGCATGGACACGGGGTTTTTGTGCATTTTGACGGTGCCAGCATAGTAAGCGTCGGGCGCGGAGGGGGAGTAGAGGAGACCGTTTGCGGCTTGTTTGGGGAGGTGAGTGGTGAGTTCTTGGTTGAGGGCAGCGTAGTGCGTGGCGCGGGCAGCACCCGCATCCCCACCCGCGGTTGCAATGGGAGCGTAGTACGCGGCGCTGGGGGACTGCAGGTCAGCAACCAGGGACTGCACGTAGTGCTTTTTGCAGATGAGCTGCAGGGTGGCGGCACTTTTGTCCGTGACGGATACCACATAGCGATCGCCCAGGAATTTCGTGAGCTGCCGGCGGTGCTGGTTAGTGTAGATGGGCCACTCGAAATGGGTGGGGGCAGGGTTTGCGAGGATGTACGCTTTGATTTTGGCATAGACTGCATCCGCCCAGGGGAGATGGGCGGCAGCATCGTTAGCGCATCGGGTGCCCTGTTTTCCGGCAAATTCATGCAGTGCCACGTGGACCATAACCAGGAGCTCATCAGGGGGTCGGTGGGGGCGGTGGCATCGGTAATGGGAGCCCGCGTCCCAGAAGAAGTGCAGGGGCTCTGGCAGTAGGTCATATGGGGCAGTGGTAATGACGTGTTCAGTGCCGTGCGCGTCAACCGCACGACGACACGACGCGGGTGCTTGGTGGCAGTGGCAGGGCTCAGCGAGAATGCGTGTAATGTCGGTTTGCGTGAGGGAGCGGGCGAGTTGTGGGTATGTGCAGAACAGTTGGTGGACGTTTGGGGCTTTGCGCCAGTGGATAGGGGGCGCGTGTACAGTGCCAGGAGGCAGGGACCGCATGGCCTCACTATCACGGAGGCAGGCGTATAGTGCGCGTGCGGGGATGAGTTGGCGCAGGTCGGACGGGAGCCAAATGCGGGCATTGAAGTCAGGTTTGCGGCGGTCGTGTGTGGCCAGCAGGGTGCATTCTGCGGCATCCATGAACCAGGTTGTGAAGGCAGGGCGGAGGCCGAGTTCAGCGCCGGATTTGTAAATGGTATGTGCGTACATGTTGTGCAGGTTTCGCTCGGAGTAACGGCCCACGACAAGGGGTTCCAGCAGGTTGGCAGCGGATTCCCACATGGTCTGCAGTTTGCGCAGTCGGCGGCCAGCGTCACGGCTTGCAAAGATCCGGCGTTTGTCGTTTGAGGTACCGCGCGCGGGGTCCAGGGCAAGGAAACTGACTTCGAGTTGGCTGTTGAGGCCCTGGCCGTGGAGTGGTGCGTATGAGGAGAGGCGGTGAACCCAGACCATTTCGCGTGCCTCACAGATGCGTCGGTGTGCCAGGTCCTTGTGGCTGCCAGGGACGCGTTCCAGCGGGAAGAACACCATGCGCGTGGGTCCTGCAGCCCAAATGGCTTCTTGGAAGCTACAGGGACGGTCGGCAGGGGGTGGTGAGTCCTGGGCAGCGGCTGGAGGGGCGGCAGGCGCGCGCAAGTCTTCAGGGTTCGGCCGGGGTTTGCCATAGTGGTCGGCGGTGGCGCGGACGTGGCGTTGCAAACGGGTGGCGAGTGTTTCGGTGGTGTGCCCGACGTAGAAACCCCAGCGCGGCCGGTCGAGTGCGAACGCTGCATAGATGACGCCTTTGGCTGCATACGGGGCGGCATCGAAGGCTGCGCAGTCGTCGGGGGCGGTGTGGGCAGCGCGCAGTTCCCGCAACTTACTAACCATACGAGGAGGAGTAGTTTGCTTAGGGCTGATGGTGGTGGCCATGATCCGCAGCAGCCCGTCCAGCGGCACCTCCTTGCCATCGCCGTTTTGCCTGCGTTTGCGGACGTGTTCCTTGAGCGCTGCGCAGCGCTGGCGCGTAAAATCATCTTCCGGACAGGCGTTGGATTGGGGCAGGTCATTCATCCGGACATTTTGCACGAGACTAGACGGATGTCAACCCAACGAAGTTTGCAGTGGGGACAGGCGGCAGAGCAGTGAGTAGGTGGGAGGATATAGAGTGCTAGTACGTAGAGTACAGGAATAGCGCTTAGACGGGGTTTGTTCGTTTTTGTCCCGGTTATCCCGCTGCTGCCGATGAGTCTTGGCCTTGGGTCAGGAACTCGAACTCGTACGTGATAAATTCCCGTGGGGCCAGTGTGTTCTCCCGAGGTAACTCCCGTGGGGCCAGGTATCTCCCGTGCGCTGAGAGGGTGCGGTTGCGAGCGAGAGCGGAAGTCGGGACTGTCGTCCGTCGTTGAGCCCTGCCCTCCCATACACTTTTTCACACATCCGCGCGCTACCATCGAAGCCGAGGGACCGGAGTGGGTTGGGCCCCGAAAGAGACGAGTCGCTTGGCAGCTTCTCGCCCGGCATCCGCAGATGCCACCGTCCACCACGGCCCGTTCGGACTAACGTTGGGGGGTTGCAAAGATGGTACAAAGAAGTGTAGTGGCGTAGACAGCAGGCGTGGAGGCGTCCGTACCGATGACCGTCGGTGCTTCCTCTTGTCCGGCGCCAGAGCCCGCCGCGGTGTCCCTCTTGGTGTTGGCTATATCTAAATCTACTTGGTATAAAACGCAGTGAGAAAGTAGTAGGCGCGTGTGCGCGTAGGCAGCAGTCTTTGTTGTTTGTTGTGTGTCCGAAAGTCTCGTGCTTGTGCCGCGAACGTTTGAGGCTGCACGCCTTTCCTAAACCCGGGAGGACTCACCTACGCGCACAGGCGCGCAGACGCCACGCAGGGACCGGCCGCACATGCAAAGCAATGCGAGGAAGCAGGCGCGGTTAGGCGTGGCGCGCATAGGAACAAAGACCCCATACAACACCCCATGCATAGTGCTCCTAATAGTATGGCTAATAAAGCAGGTTAAGGGCTGGCCGGACGCGGTCGCAGGGTACGAAGGGCACGGCGATGCATGGGCACACGAATGCACAGGGGATGGGGTGGGGTGCGAGGCTAGGGGCGGGGGGGGGGTTACATTGGCTAGGACGTGGACGGGGGGCGGGGGCACCCCGCGGGCGGGCAGCACTCGGCAGCCACCCATGCATGTAGTACGGCCTCACGCCACAGCGCCCCCCTCTGCCGTGTCATTTTCACATGTCGCCACATGTATCGTCGCATCGTGTCGTGCCGTGTCGGGTATGTATCCCCGACGTTCACCGACCGGCCGTACATGGCGCCTGCCGCCGCCCGCCGCCGCCTCACCTCAAGCGCCTGCCGCTTGAGGTCCACCTGCCGCGCCGCGCCCTCCAGCTGCTGCTGCAGCGCCGCCAGCGCGTCCTCGCGCCGCTTCACCTGAGGTCGGGCCGCGCGTGGGGGGTGAGTCAGGCATTAGGCATTAGACACATGTTAGTACGACTGGGTGAGTCAGGCGGTGACAGGTGCGGAACGAGCATGAGTCAGGGCGGGTGTGCGGTGCGCTGTCTGGACATGTTCAGTAAGCATGACTCACGACGACGAGCATCTCTGCGCTGTATTACTACAGTGAAACCGCGCATACGGCTGGGACCCTCAAGCTGACTACCGGTACTGCCACAGCCGCCCCGTCAGCCAAGCTCGACCGCACAGCCCGGATGACCGCTCACACCCCCAGTCCCGCCCGCCACCGCCCGCCGCCGCCCGCCGCACCTCCAGTGACGCCGCCTCTATTTTGAGGGCGCCCAAGCGGAGCTGCTCCTTGGCCTGCGCGCGCGCGTAGGAGGGGTTCGGAGGTCAGCGCGCCACCCGGGGATATCAGCAGCCGCGCGTGGAAGGACATCGCGCGCCACGCGGGTGCCACCCCCTGGTCTGGTTCTGTGGGTTTAGCTTGGGTATTCACAACCCCACCAGCACAATTCTACCAGCACACCCAATGACACCCCCCCTTTCACGTCTGCCGTCGGTGCCGCCACCGCCGCACAAGGTCCCCGCTGTGCCCACTGCTCCACGGCCTTCAACTCCTCAACCTTGCAACCCCCCCTGCTGTCTACGCCACTGCACTTCGCTGTACCATCTTTGCAGCCCCACCCCCAGCCCCCATTGTGTGCACTGAAACGCATGGCCGAAACTGTGAGTTGGAAGGGTTTGAGCGCTACTCAATGGAGCGCACGGGATGCCACAACGCTGGGGGCATATCTGTGTACGTAAGAACGGCAGTTAACTCTGCCTGCAAGTTGGTTAGACGGCGCAATATTGGCGGAGGCGAAATGATATGGCTTCGCCTCACAGCACGTGATGAGGCGACGCCCGCCTTACTGCTAGGTGCCTGCTACTTGGCGCCCGAGGGTTCTAAATTTCATCAAGGCGCGGGGGAAGAATGCCGCACGGGCAGCCAAATTGCTACGGACCTTTTTGCTGCCATTCAGGCTGAGCTTGCGTCTGTACGAATGGGTGACGAGGAGGTCTTATTAGCGGGCGACTTTAACGCTCGGCTCTCTAGTAGAAAGGAGGAAGCCGGCGCTGAAGGCCGTAGAAGCTGGAGGGGTCTGAGTGACGTCGCTTCGAGCAACCTGGGAGACGAGCTGCTTGAATACCTAGACATGCCGGGTTTCGTGCGATCTGCTGCGTGTTTTCCAGAAGCGCGCGCTTGCGAGGATGATAGCACTAATAATTTTGGAGCAGCTTTGGCAGCCCTGTGCCGCGATGAGGGGGTGGGCGTTCTCAATGGCCGAGTCAGAGGAGATCTGACGGGTAAGGTGACTTTCCCGACAGAGAACGGTGGGGGTAGCACTATAGACTTATACGTATGTTCCTCGGGTCTGCTGGACAGATGCCAACACATGCAGGTGTGGGACCTCCCACACAGGATGAGCGGTGCTAGAGTCACCGACCACAAGCCGGTCACACTGGTACTATCCCCGTACATCATCGGGAGAGACGGGCGAAGGGGAGGCCCTCAATCTGAGAGAAGGAGAATCGAATTCAATAAGCGCATGACTGACTGCTATGCTGATCTGTTTGCGGAAGGAACGCATGTCCGTAATGAACTAGCAGGATTGGAAAATGAGCTTGCCGATCACACGAGTGGCATCAGCACCACGCAAGGGGTTGAGCGGCTAGCGCAGCTACTACGTAGATGCATGATGAAGGCTTGGAGAAATTCCGGGCAAAGCCGGCCGCCATGTGGAGGCGGGCAAGACGCCCCATGGTGGAGCGCGGCATGCGGGGAGCATAGGCGTGGCGTGTTGGAGTTGACAGCGACTGCCAAGGGCAAAAGTAGGGACGGGCCAGAATACGCTGCCCTAAGGGAGGCGAGGCGTGTTTACAACAGAGTAAAGCGCGAGGCCAAGGCTAGTTACGAGCATCAGGCGCTGCGCGGACATGCCGAGGCATGCCGCACAAACCCCCGCAAGCTCTGGCAGCTGTTGAAGGGTGGGCAGGCAGGCGAGTGTCCGCTTGAGGATGTTGAAGAGTGGAGTACTTATTTCGATGGCCTTTATAATGCAGGCTTGCACGAGCGCACCAGCGACGCGGAGGCCAGGGTAGTAGAAATCTTGAGCTACGTAAACGGTATTGGCAGGCAGGGATCAACGCAGACGCTTCTAGGCTGTGCTGCCATCGCAGAACGTACACGGCAGGCTGACGAGGTGCTTAACGCAAGCTTTACGCAAGACGAGGTGCACTATGCGGTTGGCAAAATGGGCAACAATAAGTCGTGTGGGCCAGAAGAGGCGCCCAGTGAATGCTACAAGAAATGCACCTACCGCACGGAGGGGGAAAACCCCACCACGGTCAACGCCATTATACCAGCCCTTACGGCTTTGATGGAGCGCATTAGGATGCTAGGTGATTACCCTGCGCAGTTTGAGGAATCACACCTCACGCCGGTGTACAAGAAGAAGGGAGAAGCTGGGGATCGTACGAACTACCGAGGCATAGCAGTGGGAGGCACGCTGGCTAAGTGCTACGCCGCCCTCAACCAGGCACGGCTCGCACAGTTTGGCGACGTTACGGAGGGAAGGCATCGCTGTCAGGCGGCTTTCAGGGCTGGGTACAGCACAGCCCACCATCTGTTCGCGCTGCGGCACATTACGCATAAGCACAGTGCTATCGGGGCAAAACCGCTGTTTGTTTGTCAGATTGATTTTGAGAAGGCGTTCGACAAAGTGCCTAGATGGGTGCTTTGGCAACGACTGGCTGAGCGAGGGGTGAGCGGGCACATGTTGACGGTGCTAGAGAGATGCTATCAGAAGGTCTGCCTAAGGGTGAAAGTGAACGGCAAGTTAAGCAGCCTGTTTGCATCACTGCAGGGGGTTAAGCAAGGATGCCCTAAAAGCACGGACCTGTTTGGGATCTTCATTGAAGCCCTGGCCGATTACATAGATGCATGGGATAGGCACGAACTACCCAGTCGCACGTGGAGTAATGAGGCACCTGAGATTGGCGGCAAGCTTGTGGCCTGCCTGCTGTACGCTGACGATCTGACGTTCTGTGCGCTGTCCATCCATCGCATGCAGTTCCTGCTAAACAGGTTGCATGAGTTCTGTGAGGCCTTCGGGATGCGTGTGAATATAGGCAAGTGTGAGATCATGGTTTTTGCTGGCACCTCAGTAGAGAGGCAACTGTCTGCGGTGCGAGCTACTGCCCTTAGGTACGGAGGCGTGCGAATCCCTGTGAAGGGGCGCGCGCGGTACCTAGGCCTTTACTACGGGCCAGCCACGACGTTCGATTCCTGCTACCAGGAGCTGATTGCCGCGGGTAAAAGAGCTGCTCTCGGTTTGATAGCTGCGCTAGACAAGAGGGGCTGTTTGGCACCTGACGTTATGCACACCTGTTTCGATGTGCAAGTGAGATCGGTATTGTCCTATGGTGTAGAGATATGATTGCGAGGTTACAAGAAGGGGACAGTGTAAACACCATCACGGCTACGAGGGAAGCCACCATTCCGAAGAACGCAGCAAACCGCAACCCCCGCTTGGCTGCCAACCCAACTCACAGCTGCTAGAGATATGGGGGCCGGACGCGTTGTACTCTCTCTTCGAGGGGGTCAGCTACGGTGGCTATGATCGCGCACAGGAAGGGGCCATACGTGGCAAATGGCGGAAGGCCAGCACGCTGTTCGAGAAGGCCTTGGTTGACCCAATGGTTGCGCTGCAGACGTCTTTCCTTGCGAGAGCGGCTGGGGTGCGTAAGCCAACACACAGGCTGCTTTATGCTGAATTCGCGGCGTACCCAATGCATCTGCATTGGGCGCGTCTGGTCTTTGGTTTTTGGAACCGCATAGTCAAGCAAGAAAAGTCACTCGCGCACACGTTCTTGGAGGATGCTGTGAACACGGCAGTAGCAAGTGCTTTCCAGGGGATGTGCTGGGTAAGCAAGCTGTATAAGGTATGCAGGAAGCTAGGTTACGACTGGTCCGAAAAAGGACCGCAAGGCCAGGCTGCGCTGGGTGCATGGTTGCTTCGAACTGAGCTGCCGGTTGGGACGCTCCTAGCTGAGCTTTCCAGCAAACTTATGCACGAATGGGAGGCTACTAGTCTTCACACTGACCCGCGATCGTTTGCTGAAAGTGGGGGGCGGCGCTCTGTGGGCGGCGCGCCAGGGGTGAAAATGTGCAGGTATCTGCAGTGGATGGGAGTGCCACTAAAAGATGCATCGATTGAGCAAGGCAGACTAGCCCATATGAGGCAGTACGTGGCGCATAAGCATTTGATAGCCCTAATGCGCTTTCGTTTGGGCTGCTGGGACCTGGAAGTGAACCGCCCCCAGGCGGGGGGACAGTACCGGGCTAGGGCGCAACGGGTGTGTAGGCTGTGCGGGAATGGAGGCGTGGAAGACGAAAAGCACGTCTTGCTGGAATGCACGAAGTACGCGAGCTTGAGGGAAGCAGTGGGTATTACAGGTAGTGATATGAAAAGAGCTATGCTTGGCACGGACGTTCAAAAGCTAGCTGCTTACTTGCACGCGGTGACAACGCTTCGGTCTAGTGAATTGCGCAACCGCTAGCTGATTCCCCTTTGTTTAGTTATCATCGCGCCTCCGGACTCAAAGGAGTTAGTGGGGCCGCATGGACTTCAAGCCATGTAACATGCTCATGCTCATGCTCACCCCCAGCCCCACCCGCACCCGCACCCCCGCACCCGCACCCAGCCCACCCCCGCACCCAGCCCACCCCCACCCCCCGAACCCCACCCCCGCACCCACTCCACCCCCACCCCCGTCACCCACCTGCGCCAGCTCGCCGGCCAGTCGCGCCAGGTCGCGCTCCAGCGCCTCGCGCACGCCCGCCGCCTCGCCCACCTCGCGCTGCAGCCGCTCCGCCTCGGCGCGCGCGGCGGCGGCGGCCTCGCCCAGCTGCGGCACCTCCTGGGACAGCTGCGGGCGGCGGCGGCGAAAGCGGCAGGGGGGCGGCAGGGGGGCGGCGGCGGCAGCGGCAAGGATGGGATAAGAGGAGAGCCAGGAAATCCAACAAGGTGCTGCGTTTCGGATCTGCCGGCTGATGTTGATGTTCCGACCACCCTTGTCTAGTTGGTCTTGGTTCTAGCTTGGGCTGGCATTCACAACCCTCCCCACACCCCACCCCACACCCCCGGTCCCCGTGCCCCGCCCCCCTTACTTACCTAGTGGTGAATGACATCCCCACCCCTGGCTACCCCACCCCACCCCCCACCCCTCCTCTCCCCACCTTAAGCCGCTCCGCCACCACGGCGTTGGTGGCCTCGTCCTTCTCCGCCAACAGCCCCACCAGCCGCCCGTTCTGCGCCTGCAGCTCCTCGTAGGCGGAGGCCATGGCCTGAGGGGCGGGGGTGGGGTTGGGCGGGTGGGTGGGGCGGGTTGCAAGGATGTTTGGAAAAGCGGTACAGGTGCACTGAAGACTGCGTCTCGAAGTCGTGCGGGTGGGTGGGCGGGTGGGTTGCAAGGATGGTAGAAAGGAGTGCGGCAGGGGGTCGGGGTCGGGCGAGGGCGCAAGGTCGAGAGGGCGGTTGCAAGGTGGGGGGTTACAAATAAAGGGGGTGGGTGGGTAGCCGCGCATGCGAGTTTGCCCCATCAGGGCGCACGCCGTCACGTCTAGCGTCTCCCGAGCATGACAGAGCTCATCAGCGCGACAGCCTTGGCGAGTGCCTGGCCTTCACGTTTTTTCTGAGCTCTCCGTGACTACCGTCTGCACCGTCCCGAGCCAGGCGGGTGTTTCGAAGCCGCAGTACCAGACCGTCACCAGACCGCCACCAGACCGCCACCAGACCGCCACCAGACCACGCCGCACACCGCGCCGCACGCCGCATCCCGGCACCCGCACCTCGATCTCTTGCGTGTACAGCTCGATCTCGCTCCTGCTGTGCGCCAGCTGCGCCGCCACCTCCGCCGCCTGCCGCTGCGCCGCCGCCACCGCCAGCCGCGCCTCGTCCGCCTCCGCCGCCGCGCCCTCCGCCGCCGCGCGCGCCGCCTTCTCCGCCGCCGCCAGCTCGCGGATGGTCCCGTGCAGCGCGTGGCCCTTCGGGGGGCGGGTTAACAGGTTTGCAGTGGCAGTTACAGTTACAGTTGTGCACAGGGAGAGGCATACACTCAAACGTTGCGCGCACTCAATGGATGTGCATCAAGACCACGAAGCGAACGGCACCGGCACCAAGGGCAACGGCACAGAGCCGACACCCTGCGGCACACGCCTGCACACCCACGTCGGCCCACCCCTGAGGCCCACCCCAGCCCCCTGCCCCTCCTCCCCTTCATGTACCATCACATGGAAGGCTACCCCCCCCTGTCTACGCCACTGCGCTTCTTTGTACCGTCCTTGCGACCCCCCCCCCCCCCCCCCTCACCCCGCCCCGCTCCCCCCACCTGCAGCTGCTGCTTGAGGTCGGCCACCTGCGCCTTGAGCGCCTGCTCCGCCGCCCGCAGCGCCACCATGTCCCGCGGGTCGTTGCAGTACACGGTGGTCACGTCCACAAACGCCTGGGGTGGGTGGTGCGGGGTGTTTGGGTTGGATTCGGTTGGGGAGATGGAGATGGATATATGGAGGGGTTTGCAAGCTTAAGGAGCACACAAACGGCGGTCGGTGTGGCGAGGGTCCACAAGGGTGTTCACACCCACACACCCACGCACACCCACCCGCCAACACATCCCCCCCCCCCCCACACACACACCCGCCAACACATTCCCCCCCCCTGCCGCCTGCCTACCGTAGTTCGGTATTCACCGCCCGCCCGCCCCGCCCGCCCCCCCCCGCCCGCCCGCCCTCACCCGCAGGTCGTTGATGGCCTCCTTGAGCGCCGCCTCGCGCTTGCGGGCCTCGTCCACCTCCGCCTCCCGCTTGCGCAGCTTGTCTGGGGTGGGCGAGGCGCAGCAGTAGGGGGCATGCACATTGAAGCGTTGAGTGGCAGGGCGCTGTGTCTGTGTCCACGCGACCCGTCCTGCTTGTTTCCCTGGCGTTGCGCGCCGCCCCTGCCCTGCGCGCCCTGGCCTCCGCCCGCTACACTGCCCCTCCTGCCCTTCGCCCAGCTGCAGCTCCGCCCCGCGCCCCCTCCGCCCCGCTGCAGCTCCGCCCCTTGCCGTGCCCCCCCCCCCCCCGCCCTGCAACCCCTGCCCTCCGCCCCGCGGCCCCTCCACCCCGCTGCAGTTCCGCCCCCTTTCCTGCGCCCCCACCCCCCGCTCGCTCACCCTTGGCCCGCTGCAGCTCCCGGTCCTTCTTCTTCGCCGCCGCCGCCGCCTCCACCACCTCCCTGGCGCACGCGTCCAGCCGCTCTTGCGACGCCTGCGACACGGGGGCGCCGGTGTGGGTGGCCCAACCATCACGCAGGCGACACACTTGCGCACTGGAGCCGTGCGTGCGGGCACCGCAGACGAGTGCCCTCGCGCCTTGTTGCTACGAGTTGCCACACACCGCACATACCAACCGTGCCACACCGCGCTACCCTGTGTCACCGAGCACCAAACGCGCAGCACCCAGCACCGTGGCCGCCCACGCAAAAGCGCCGCGCGCACCTTTTCCAGCTTCTCGCGCTTTTGGAGTCCCGCCACCTGCGCCTGCAGGCTGTTGACCAGCGCCTGCAGCTCCGCCACCGTCTTGGCCGACCCGCCGCGGGCGCGCTCCGCCTGTGTGTGTGCGCGTGTGTGCGCGTGGTGTCATGGTGTAAAAAGGGCACGCATGCTCGGTGGCGGCTGGTGCGTCTGGCCTCGCGGTTCGTGTCCATGGGATAGCACAGTCAGTCCCACCCACCCCAGTTCCTGCCGTACCGCTCTCCCAACCACCCCCGCAACCCGCCCACCCACCACCACCCGCCCACCCGCCCACTCAACCCCACCCCCACCTGCAGCGCCCGCTCCGCCTCCGCCCGGCCGCGGTCGGCCTCGGCCTTGCCGAACTGCAGCTCGCGGAAGGCGCGCTCCAGGCCGGCCAGCTTGGAGCGGGCGGCGGCCTCGGCCTGCGGGGCGGCGGCGGCGGAGCAGGTGTGAGGCACGTGACACGTGACACCACGAGGTACAGGGGGGTTGTAAACACCAGCCCAATCTAAACCCAAGCGAAACTAGACAAGGGACAGGCAGGTGCGGTTTGCGACAATACAGGGTAACGGTATACTCTTGCGTTTTGGGTGGGGCGCATCATAGTGCTTAGTTGCGACGGGGTGATGGTGTTGACAGGGCGTTGGGGGGACAGAAGAGACGGAGAGGGAGGAAGGCGGGTGTGACCTGGTGCAGGGGAGGGGAGGTGCCGACCAGGCGACCCATACCGGCACATGGCGCAGCGGCCCCCAGCAGTCCGCCAGCCCTTTCTGCCCCTGGTGCCACTACCGCCGTGACGGGCCACGCCTGCCGCCCCCACCCCCTTTCCCCCGGCCCCATTCGCTCATCCGCAATCCATCCGGCCATCCATCAATCCCACGCCACATGCCGCCACGCGCCGCCACACCACGCCGCCCGCCATGCCATGCGCCACCACTCACCGCCGCCAGGCTGGCCCGCCCCTCCGCCTGCTGCAGCGCGTCGTCTCGCTCGCGCGCCAGCGCCTCCAGCTCGCGGGAGCGCGCCGCCAGCGCCTCGCCCAGCGCGGCGGCCTGTGGGGGAGGTTGCAAGGAGTATCAGAGGTTGCAAGAGATTCGCAAGCTGGAGAATACGAAACGTCCGAGAGCAGCGTTGTAGGGGTGGGATGTCGGGAATGGTGCGGGCGCGGCCGAGTGCATAATGCATGGCAAGCTCCTGCCGCGCTGCGGCCCTCGGTTCCATCAGCCGCCATTCCTGGTTGCGCTTGGGCTGGTATTCACACCCTCTCCTCCCGCTCCCCTGTCCCGCAGGCAGGCAACTCGAGAACCACCGCACCCGCCGCACCCGCACCCGCCTCCGCCACCACCGCCACCACCACCGCCCCCGCCCCCGCCCCCGCCCCCGCCGCCCCCGCCCCCGCCCCCGCCGCCACCGCCCCCACCACCGCCCCCGCCCCCGCCGCCACCGCCCCCACCACCGCTTCCGCCCCCACCGCCCCCGCGGCCGCACCTGCTGCTGCATGAGCGCGTAGGTGCGGGTGGAGGGCACCCAGGCCTCGTCGCCCACCCGCGCCGCCGCCTCCGCCAGCTCGCGCCGGCTGCGCGCGTGCGCCTCCTTCTCCTTCTCCAGGTCCGCGCTGCGCTTGGCCAGCAGCGCCTGCGGGGAGGTGCGGAGGGGGCGCGCGGAGGGGTTACATGCAGAAAGGGGGATCAGGTGATGCGGGGCAGTGAGCACGTGCGGTCGGTGCGGCAGGTGCGGCACTGCCCAGGCAGAGGCAGGCGCATTGAAGCTCGAGTAGACCTCCCCCGCACCCCGCACCGCGCCCCCCCTCCCCACACAGCCCTGCCACCCACCTGCAGCTCCGCCACCTCGTCTAGAACGTCCGGGTCCGGCAGCGCCCCGTTCGCCGACGGCGCCGACGTCAGCGGCCCCGGAAGGCTGGCCTGGCGGCTGGGCCCCGCGCCCCCCGCGGTGCCGCCCCCGGCTCCGCCGGCACCGGCGGCTCCGCCGCCGGCCGCGCCGTCGGCGCCTGCGGCGCCGGCGGCGCCGCCGGCAGCGCCCAGGCCCACGACGCTGCTGCTGTTCTTTAGCGTGAGGTACTTCTTCTGCACGTTGCTGAGCTCCTGCTCCGTGTCCGCCAGCTCGTTCTGCAGCTGGCGAATGCGCTCCTCCGCCTCGGCGCGGCGGCCCTCCGACAGCCGCAGCTCCTCGGCGGCGGCGGAGGCTGTAGCACGCAGGCCGTCCAGCTCGCGGCGCAGCGCCGACGTCTCGGCGCCGAGGCGCGCGTTCTCGCTTGCCAACGCTTCCGCTGCGGGGCTAGCGCCGGCGCCGTCGGCCGCGGCCGCTGGCGCGGCCGCGCTGCTGCGCAGCTGTGCCGACATCTCGTCCTGCCGCGCGTGGACGGAGCGCACGGCGTCCAGGATGGTGCCCAGCGCGTCCTTGACCGAGCGCGAGCGCTCCACCAGCGCCTGCTCCACGTCGCTCAGCTCGGCGTCGATGCGCTTCTGCGAGTCCAGCAGCGGCTTGACCTGCAGCGCGTCCGACACCAGCCGCTGCACGAACGGGTCGCGCACCGACGGCGCCTTCTCGGCGGCCGGCGGGGGACGCAGCTCGGCAAAGCCGGCCATGTTGGTGCACAGATGCGTGATGCTGTCCGTGAACTGGCTCCATAGCCGCCCGGTGCACAGCAAAGTCTGCTGATATTCTGACTCCTTCTGCTCTAGGGCGGAGACCTTGTCCTCCAGCGCCTTGCTGGCCTTGCGCTTCTCCTCAAGCTGGACTGCCAAACGCTGGTTCTGGTGCGTGAGCACCTGGAGCTTCTGCTCCACACTTTTAGCCTCTAGATTCATGGCTGAAGGGTTCTACTAGAGGGCGGCGAGGTGCATTTATCGCAGCGCCCCCACCGAGGCACACTCGCGCGGGAGAGCAGCTCGGGCCCTATAATCGCTACCGGAGTGACGGGGTGAGCAAACACATTCTACGGATTCAAATGCGGGTGTCGGCCGCTGTCGCAAGCCCTGCCAACAGCACAGGGTCCGTGCATGGGCTCTGCACAAAAAAATTGCCAACACACCCCTCCTCAATTTGATGCCCCCTGGCACGGCAACAAGTCAGGATTAATAAACTGCAATACATAAATCATTGACAGCCCCGCTAAACGCTGTGCAATTTCAACTTTCGCACTTCGCCGCCCCAAACACTAGCTTCGTGACGATGGACCAGACTGCAGGCCCGCTGGGTCATTTGCAAAGATCCCTTGAGCATGTGGGGCGAGGCCTAGCGAGCCAGTTAGAGCAAGTAGAGCAGGCGTTCGTGCCCATGCGCGAGGGCGTCAGCCGTTGGTTGGAGCGCACGCCGCTGGCGCAGATCATCCGAAATGCACAAGATGGCGCGGCGACTCAGCAGCGGCAGCGGGATCAGGGGCCGTGGGCCCCTATGCTCGCGGTGAGGCGTCGATCTCCCGCGCGGGCCTGCCCCTGGCCGGTTGCGTTCAGCATATGTAACGCAATTTGAATTATGTGCGTGCAGTCCATCACCATGAGCGGGGCCGGGCCACGCCCCCAGCCGGTCATGGACCTGGCGATGGCCAAGGACGAGGTGAAGGCGCGCCTGGCGCCCGTGCCCGTCTACACCGTCGCCAACCCGAAGAACGAATTCGTGCTGGTGGCGGGCGAGGTCGGTGGTCGCAGCGGCACAAAGGGGGGATAGGGGGCTTCTGGGCCAGGGGGCGTGGCAAGAGGCACGCGTGGCGTGCTGTGCTGACAGCGCAGGCTGGGGCGGGGCGCGTGTGTGTTTTTGGGGACCCAGCTCTGCCGCTGTCGCGCTGGGAGCTAGGGCGCGAACTGACTGCTGCCAAGGGACTGGCTGTGGCAGAGCCTCAGCACGCACACGCGCGGGTTTCGAGTCCGGCGGGGAGCGGGCGCGGGAGGCCGGACGCGGCGGCAGCCGTGCACAGCTGGCAGCAGCTGACGCAGCAACGCACGCAGTTGGCGGAGGGGGCTGGTCGGCAGCTCAATGGTCGACGACTCGCAGCCAGCAGCTTGCGTGGCATCAGGCCACTCGAACGCGTGTCCGCAGCAGCCAGCGGCGGCGGCGACGGCCAGGCAGGCGCATGAGTGCGCCCATCATGAGTCATGCTGCGGCGAGTGCCGGGCGCAAAAACGGCTGGCGGCTGGGAAGGTTCGGGGCTGAAAATCCCAGCCCAAGCTGGGGAAGGTGGAAGAAGGCGATGAGGCGCGCTGCCTGTTGAGCGTGGCCGGACCGCAGCCGCGCCGGCACGACAACCGCAGGCGCTGCACACAGCGGGGGGCAGCAGGCAGCGGCGGGGGCTGAACGCTCGTGGGCGCGCGGGCGCTGAACGCGCGGCAGGGAGCGACCCCCAGACAGTTGAGGCCGTACAGGACTCGGTGTTGCTAATTTCACGCGGCGAGGACAGACGCAGCGGCTGGCGTATGCCCGCACAGACGGGAGGGGAGGGGGTCTCCGCAACGCCTGCTGCCGGCAGCCACCCGGAATCACGGACATGAACACGCATGACGGCTGCAGCACGCTGACACGCATTGCCCCGCCGCCGCCGCTGTGCCCCCCGCCCGCAGAACAACACGCAGCTGGGTTTCTTCTTCTTCCGGAAAGAGGATGCGGAGGCGTTGATAGAGAAGGTGAGGACAGAGGTGGGGGGAGGAGGCGGCGGGCTGGTGGCGGTAGAGGGTGTGCGCGGGCATGAGGCAGGTTGATGGAGGAGGTGAGGAGGGTGCGGGAGGAAGGTACGGGCTGGGGCGGGCTGGGCTGGGCGGGAGTGGGCGTGGGCGGCGTGCGGTAGCCGAGAGGGGGGCGGGACAGGGCCAGCGGAATGAGGATGGAGGAGTGCTGGTGGGAGGGCGCCGTGCTGTGGGTGGGGGGCCGGGGCTATGGGTGGGGGGCGGCGCCGCCTGCCTGCCTGCCTGCCTGCCTGCCCGCGCGCTCGGGGGCTTTCCCGCACCATCACACAACCGTACTCCCGCAACCTCCTCCGCCCCACCCCACCCCACCCCACCCCACCTGCCCGCCTGCCCACACGCCGCCGCCTCCAGATCCGGGAGGAGAACCCGCGGCTGGCTCGCGACTCCAAGATCCTGCGCGTGCCCATGGACAACGTGTATGAGGTGTTCACCACGCCGCGCGAGCAGACCGGGCTGCAGGTGGGCGGAGGAGGTGCAAAGATGGTGGGGAAATGGGGGTGGATACGTGTGGGTGGGGGCGTGTGGGGGCCTGTGGGGGCGTGTTGGTGGGGGGCATGGGGGCGTGTCGGGGGTCGGCGGTGTTGGGGGTGTTGGCTCTCCCTGACGCCGCGGCAATCTGACTCCTCTTGACGCCGCTTTGCCTCTAACACCGCCGCTTTGCCTCTGACACTGCCGCTGCCTCTGACCCCGCCCCCCCACCCCCACAGGGCATCCACTTCCGCTTCATGCCGGACATGAAGCAGGTGGCGCACGCGCTGCAGGTGCGTGGGCTGGGGGGGAGCGAGGGGGGGGGTGCAAGGATGTTTGGAAAAGTGGTGGGTGGGTGGGTGGGTGGGTGGGTGGGTGGGTGGGTGGGTGGGTGGGTGGGTGGGTGGGAGGGGTAGTTCCCATACGAATTCCCAAACCAACCATTGCCAACCCGAAACGTGGCGGGTGCAAGGATGGTTGGAAGAGCGGTGCAGTGGGGTGAATGAGGCATTGGGGCACTGGCGGTAAGGCACGGGCAGGGGGACAGGCTGCAGGGGCTCGGGCTGGACTGGTGCGGGCTGGGCTGTGCAGCGTCAGGCGGGCGACGTACAGCGGTGGGCAGAACGGAAGGAACGGAAGGGGACGTAGAGTAAACAGGTTTGGGCGGAGTTGGACAGCGGTCAGCGGTGGCCCTGGTGGTCCTGGGGCCGCAAGCCGGGTCACTAATTGGTGTGCGGCGGGAGGCGCCGGCAGCATTGGGGCCTGGGCCAGGCTGGGCGGATGCCGACCCCGCCTGACACCTCCCTCCTCCTCCCCGCTCCGGGGGCTCCCCGCCGCTGCTGCGTTACGCGCCTGCCGCGCGCCTGCCCTGCCCCGCGCCCCCTGCCCCGCAGCTGTACAAGGACGCGGGCGTGCCCACGCGGCAGTTCATCGGCGTGCCCGTGTTCCAGGCGGAGGGGCTCACCGTCACCACCCGCGACATGGTGGGTGCCGGGGCGCGTGGCGTGGCGTGGCGTGGCGTGTGTGTATGGGTGTGTGGGTGTGGGTGTGCGTGTGTGGGTGTGTGGGTGTGTTGGGAAAGGAAAGGAACGATGGCAGGCCACGAAGCTCCGGGGCTACTTGCATACGTGTGCGTGCGTTCGTGCGTGCGTTCGTGCGTGTGCGCGGGCGTGGGAATAGTGGGAAGGCTGGTGGAGGCGGCGGAGGCGCTGGCCAGCAGACTGGGCGGCGCATGCGGCGGGTGGGCTTGGGCGCGCGGTGCAGACGCACACACCGATGCATGCGGGGCGGTGCGGGCGGCAGGCCGCAGGCGGCGGGCCGGAGCGCTGGAAGGGAGTCCCGGGCGGGGCATGCGGGTTCCGCCCACCGCACCCCTTTCCACCGCCCACCTTCCGTCCCGTCCCATTACCCGCCCTGCCTCTTACCCCGCCCACCGCCCCCCACTTCCTTAGCTAATGATGAATGTAACCTCTCCCCTGCCCCCCGCAGCAATACGTGCCGCTGTTCCTGTGCAAGGAGGACCTGGACATCGCGGTGCAGTCGGCGTACGTGCAGGTGGGGTGGGGGGTTGCAAAGATGGTACATAGAAGTGTAGTGGCGTGGACAGGGGGGGGACATCGCCGTGCAGTCGGCGGACGTGCAGGTGCGGGGACAGGGGGGGAGTGTAGTTTTTTCCAATGCCCAAATCAACCATTGCCAACCCAAAACCATGTGCGGAGGAGAGAGGTATAGGGGGGTGCAAAGATGGTTAGAAAGCGGTACAGTATGCACCGAAGGCTGCGCTGGGGGTTGCGGTACAGGGGTGGGAGGTGAGAGGTGGGAGATGGCGGCACAGAGCCACAGCAGCAGCAGTGGCAGCAGTAGCAACGGTGCGGCATGGGGGGCCCATTGGTTATCACGAACCAGCGCTCGGCATGGCGCGGCCTGCGCGCGCGGCGCCGACCCATGTCGGCCCCCGCCGGCCCATGCCGACCCCAGCCGAACAATGCTCTGCCCGGAACCCGCCGACCCGCGCACCTACCCCGCACCCCCTGCCTCATCCCGCCCCCCGCAGCGCAACGCCGCTCAGATCAAGCTGTACAAGGACAAGGCCGACAAGTACCAGGCCGACTACGACCAGGTGGGTGCGATGTGGTGGCCGGTGCGGTGTGAGGGCGGTGTGTTCGATAACACGAGAGGGGTAACACGCAGCAATGCGTGAGCGGGTGGGCGGTGTGGGCGGTGTGTGGTGGGCGGTGTGTGGGCGGTGGGCGGTGGTACAAGCATGTGTGGGGGCTGGGTTGCACAGAGCCGCGAGGTAGCTGTAACACAGCTCCTGGCCCCCTGCTGACCTCCGTCTTCACCTCCGTCCTCGCCTCCGTCCTCCCCCTCCTCGCCCCCCGCGTGCCGCCGCCGCCGCCGCCGCCGCAGATCGCCTCTCAGCTGCAGGGCGCCAGCGGCCGCGAGCGCGGCGGGCTGGAGAGCCGGCTGGCCAAGGCGCGCGTCAAGCTGGAGGCGGCCCGGGACAAGGTGGAGAGCGTGGAGCGGGCGCCGCTGCCCAAGGTCGAGGTGAGCAGGGCGGGGTTTTGCAAGGGCAGGGTTGGGTGGGCGAGCTGTTGTGTGGGGGGGCCCGTGAAGGGCAGGGCGCGTGGAGGGCTGGTGGATGTGGCGGGGCTGGGGGATGCTGCGGGCGGCAGCGCGGACGCCACCAGGCGACGCCAACACGGCCGCGCCCTCGCTCGTGTCCACCAACAGCGCCAACAATGACGCCCCACACCACCACTATCCCACGCCTCCTCCTCCGCCCCACACCACCACCTCCTCCCTCGACCCTGCCACGCATCGCTTACACACCCGCACCCCCGGGGGTGTGGTAACTAATGATGATTGTAAACCTGCTGCACCCCGCTGCACCCCTACGCCCCCTGCAGGTGGGCTCCTTCGAGGAGGTGGTGATGCGCATGACCGCCTCGGCCGGCAACGAGCTGGCCGCCTGGAGCCAGGTCATGTTCGTGGCGCCCGAGCTGCTGCGCGACAGCGCCGGCAGCAGCGCCGGCGCTAAGAAGTAAAAAGGGGGGAGGAGTAGAACTGAAGTAAAGGGGGGAGGAGTAGAGGCAGGGGGCCTAGGCGCCCGCGGGGCACCGGGGTGCGGGGCAGAGTGGGTCGCAAGGGGTGGCAAGGGCGGAATGAGGCAGAAGGGGGAGGGGCTGGGGGCGTGCAGTGTGCTGGCGCAGGGATGGGTTGTAGCTAGCGCGGGGGGCCCGTGTGGAGACCGGGGTGGCAGCGGTGGCTGTTGCGGAGAAGGCGGTCATTGCGGCGGCAGGCAGCGATAGTAGCGCGGCGGCGGTGTTGGGATGGTGTTGCGGCTATGGCAGCGGTGATGGGGAAAAGCAGCGGCGGTTTCGGGTTGTGGCAGGGAGCGCAGCCGCGACCGCGGCGGCCGTGGGTGCTGTGGCGCCATGCCGAGTTGGATAGGAGGGCAGCGGCGCGGAGGTTGGGAATGATGCGGGGGCGTCAGGCGGGTGGGGCACGTGCGTCCTGGGCCCATCGGCCGTTGGCAATTCGGCATGCTTGCTGCCAGCGTCATGCCGGATGCTTGTGGCGTTATTCATCGGTTGGCGGTAGGCTGCAGTCAGACGCTTCTTTCGAGTTTCGAGGCGTCAGTGGAGAGGCGCCGGCGGCAGGCCACACGAGCGCCACTGCGCCGACGAGCAGGGCGGTATTCCGCCTCCTGTAATCAGGGAGGTGCTGGCTGACCCTGAACGTCCCCGTCAACGCCCCCGTTCGCGCCAGGTCGATGCCGTCGAGCAGCAGCGGGGCAGCGAGGGGCACCAGTCCACAGCAGCGGGGCAGCGAGGGGCACAACGCGGGGCTGAGCGTGAACAGTCTACGTTTGGCACGCCTTCGGGCACGCCGGCATGCCGCAGCAGAAGCCACCGAATTAACTTGAGTCTGGTGAAATGATGCTAGTGTGAATGGTGCAACTCAAAATGCCCCGTATGTCCAAATGCCCCGTGTGTCCATAACTTACGCGGCTGGGCAGCGGCGGCACCGAATCAACTGAGTGTGGTGCAACCGCATCCATTGCATTACCATCATGGGTGGGCCACGGCAGCGGCCAGATACAGCATTGTTGTTGTTGGATACAAGGCGGCAAGTGCACCGTCACCGTATGGCGGTACAAGGTGTGCACGTTCCTGCGCGCTATCATGTCCAAAAGTAATGACAGGGTTTAGAGACACGGTCAGGCCAGAGGGCATCACTGCCGGTGGTGGTAGCGGGGGGTTGCCGTTCGTGTAAAAAGGCACGCTGCAGGTGATAGGGAAGGAGAGGCGGAAATGGAAAGTCCCACAGCCCGGCATCAGAGTGCTCCGTCTCCGCAGACCGGGTGCGTGAGTGGTCAACCTCTTCAGACCAGAAGTGTCGCGGTCGACCTGCAATCGGGGGCAGAGGGAGGCGAGGACCAAGGGGGCGACCCGCAGACGGGGCGTGCGTGCCCGGTCCAGTACCGTCCGCCCCACTGACTAGCCCACGTCCCCGCCCGCCTCTGTCTCCCCTGTCCCCTGCTACAGCCACTAGCCAAGCAGGCTCAGGCCCAATCACTAACCAATGCGGACCACGCTCGACCCTAGTGTGGGCAGGGCCCTGGGTATCCTGGATGGGCTATGGATGACCGATGACGGCTCGAAAAGGAACGAGAAATCGGCCTTTGCACTGCCGGACATCTGCGCCGCAGCGCCCACAGCAGCGCCCACAACAGCCACTTGCTCAGCACGTGAAGACGGCATGGCACGCACCGCCGCGCGTATCGCGCCCATCTGCCGGCTTCAGCATTTCACCTGTGGCGCGACAGCCACGGGCGGGCAGCTCTGCCCTGCGCGCTGAGGGAGCCGCACAACACGCTGGCTTGTGAGTAACAAAAGAGCAGCGCCGGACAAGCCTGGCGCTGCGCCCTTGTAGCCGCCGGCAGCTCCATGGCGACAGCCGCACAGCACGACTTCAGTGACACGATCCAATGATCCAATCGGACCATTCCAAAAACCGGCGGACGGGCGTGTCGGCATTTCCGCGCAGGCCAGCTGCCCACCCGTCCTCCGCCGCCTGCATGCCAGCAGAGCGAGTTGCATCACCGCCCCCGCCTTCACCGTGTATCCCAGAAGGGCTCCAAAGCGGTTCGCAGCCACCAAGCTGGGCTTCGCTCCAACCCGCACCAACTCCGCACCAACCGGCGCAGCGGCGTGGCGGGTAAGCCGCAACTATGTCTACGACATCTGTTTCTGTATGGCGGCCAAAGCCGGGTACATCTGGATGACGCAAAGCCAAGAGGATGGGCGTGCAGGCGTCCCACGCAGGCCAGCTGCCCGGCTCCGCACCTACTTCTGTCACAGCTCCCGCGTAGACAGCGCGTCGAAGTTGGCACACCCCGACGTGGCACAGGGCTGCCAAACCCGGATGACGAGCGTCGCGAAAGTGCCAAACGCTCACACACCAGACAACGCGCACTTATTTCTAGTGCACCCACACAACCTGCATACAAATCACGGCGTCGCCTAAAAGCAAAAGCTCGGAACGCCTGCTCGGTGAACCACGGTCCCGGGCCAGGTCCTCAGCTTTAATCAAGGATTGCAATTGCAAAAAGACCGGGATACATATTATTTTGCATACTGAAGCAGACAGACGCGGGCGAGGAGCAAACGGGAAAGCCCTACTGCTGCGCTTTAGCACCGCTTGCGCCGAGGGCGCTCTCGCATCATTCGTAAGTGTGTATTCTGCTTCAGGGGTTGGTCGCTTTCGCCGGCGCTTGGTCTGCGCGTCTTGCGGTCATGGTTGAGCGGCTATATCACAGCGGCTGGTCCTGAAACTTCTGCCAAATCTCTTTGTTGGTGCCATTTGCAGCAATGATGCCGCTTGGGCTGTCGCGGAGTCAACAGCAGCACAGATGCCATAGATCGGACTCGTCGCGGTTCAGCGCCGGCCCGCGCTCCTGGACTGGGCCAGCCTATCGCCGCCTGCGTATCTTTCAAAGCGCAGCCGCGGGGTCGTCGGATGGCCCGAGCACCAGCGGGTCGCCCGCCGCCGGCCCTGCGCCCGGCAGCGGGCACGAGCAGCCGCTCGCGCCGGCGTTGACCGCGGGGCCGGCGGGTGAGACCGCAGCGGCGCCGGTCGCGGCGCCCGCGGGGACGGCTGGGCCGTTGGCGTTGGCAGCGGCGCCTGTGGCACCCGCGCCGGCCCCTGTCCCCACCCCCGCCTCCGCCCCCGCCTCCGCCAGCGCCCCCGCCCCCGCCCCCACCGCGCCCATCGCTGCCAGCGCAACCAGCACCCCCAGCAGCAGCACCACCAGCAGCGCCCCCAGCAGCGCCAGCAGCAGTAGCATCCCCAGCAGCAGCAGCAGCGCTGGCGCCGCCGGCGCCGCTGCGCCGCAGGGCGCAGCTTCCGCCAGCTCCGCCAGCTCCTCGCCGCTGCCGCCCTTCCTGCGCCAGCTGCTGAGCTGGCTCGCCTCGCTGTGGGCGGCGGTGTCGCGCTTCCCCGCCTGGGTGCGGCTGCAGCACCTGCGCCGGCTGCGGGAGGCGTGCGAGGCCAACCCCAAGGTGCGCTGATTGTGTGGGGTGGGTGGGGGCGGGTTTGGGGGCGGGTTTGGGGGTGGGAGAGCGCGGGCGAGGGCGGCCAGGGAAAGGGGGGATGGGGCGGGCGAGGGCGGCCCAGGGGAGCGGGCGCGTGTGGGGGGCTCAGGGCGTCCTGGGCAGTGCTCATGACCGCCCTATCGGGTCAAACTGAACCAACCAACACAACGCGCCAACCCACCACACCACCCACCACCCACCCCAACCAACCCCACCACCACCACCACCACAACACCCACTAACAACGCCCGCACACAGGACGCGGACAAGCACGCCGCCTATCTGGCGGAGCTGGTGGTCACCCACCCGACCGAGGTGGTGGCGCGCGTGGAGAGCCGCGCCTTCGCCGTCAACGGCGCCGTGGCGGCCGAGTACCTGCGCGCGCTCATCGCCACGGGTGAGGGGCGGGGCGGCGCGGGGGCCGGGGGCGGGTGGGGTGAGGGGCGGGGCGGCTGGGTGGGATGTAGCTATTGCGCCGCCGCGACCGCCGCAATGCCGTCATGTTCCATGCTACGGTATACAACGTCTTAACCTTTCAATGCATCGCTCCACGCCACAGGCCGCGCGAAGGAGCTGGCGAGGGCGGACGCCGCAGAGGCTGCCGCCGCCTCGGCGGCGGCCGCCGCGGCGGAGGGCGCGTCGGCCGCCGCGGAGCTGCCGCCGCTGCCGCCGCCGCGGACGCTGTCGGAGCTGCTGCGGGACCTGCAGGTGCGGCGGCGGGTGGAGGCTGGGATGGGGCGGGGAGGGGGGGCCGGGAGGGGGGTTGGCGCGCCGGGAGGGGGAAGGGAACGGGGGTGGGAGGTGGCGGGAATCAAACTGTTAGTGAGCCGGACTGCGCTGCAAGCTGCTGAGGTGGAGGGGTTTTGGGTTCGGTGTGGTACGGGTGGTGCGGTGGCACAGGAAGGAGGGCTAGTGAAGGGTTGGGAGGGCTAGAGAGACCGGCGAGTGGCGGAGTGGCGAGGGGCTCTGGTGCGGCTCTGGTGCGGCGGCGGCGCACACAACGGAAAGCCCGCACGAGGGAGGCGCTCGGCCGCAGAGCCTGCCTCGACTGCAGCTGACCCCCTCACCGCTTGGGACGCCGTCCTTGCTCCTTCCGCAAAAACGCGCAGGAGCAGCTGGCGACCACCCCGGCCACCGCAGCGGCGGGCGGCGCTGGCGCTGGCGCGGCTGGCGGCGTGACGGCGGCGGCGGCGGCGGCGGAGCTGGCGGTGGTGGGCTCCTCCCAGCGCCGGCCGCTGCACGTGGTCATCACCGGGGTGCCGGCCGGGGCGCTGCAGGTGAGCTTGTGCGGCGGCGGGCTTGGCGGCGGCGCTTGTGCTTGTGAATGTGTTGGTGTTGGTGTTGATGTGGGTGGTGCTTGGTGGTGCTTGGCAGTGTTGTTGGTGCTGGTCTCAAGCTGGTGCGGGCACGTGCCTTAAGCGGGGACGCGGGACAGGCCGGCGGCGGCAGCCCGAGTGCACAACAAGGGACACGGTGGCGACGCGTGCGCCAGCCCTGACCTTGTGTTCGTGACCGTGTGCGTGTGTCAACTGCCGTGGGTGCCCGGACCTGAACGCGTTCCGCGGCCTCACACGCGCTCGCGACCCCCCTGGCGCGGCCCTTGCGTGCCCCCATCCTGTGCCGCTATTGTCCAAACATCCTTGCAACCCCCTTGCGCACCCACAGGCCGGCGCTGCCGGCGCGGCTGGCGCCGCCGGGCCCGCCGCCAAGCCGCTGCCGCTGCTGCTGCGGCCGCTGGCCTTCATGGCGCGGCTGGTGGGCATGGCGGTGGTGGCGGTGCTGCTGGCGTTCGCGTTCGTGGTGGGCAGCCAGGTGTGTGTGTGTGTGTGTGGTGTGTGTGTGTGTGTGTGTGTGTGTGTGTGTGTGGGTGGGTGGGTGTGGGTGTGGGTGTGGGTGTGGGTGTGGGTGTGGGTGTGGGGGAGGGGTGGGAGACGGGCGTTGCAAGGGTGGCGAGAGGCGTGTGACAGGGCATTACAGGGTAGCCAGCCGCTGTGTGGGTGGGTTGTTGCGCCGTCGGTGGGTGATGCGCGTGGTGGCGCATGCGCATGCGAAACGACGGGGCTCGGGATACGGGGGTGGTGAGGTCCATTGCAGCCCCAAGATCGGGGAGGGGTTGGGGGCATCCCTCGCACACGCACACGTGCCCACATTCACACACATTCACGCTCACACACTCGAATGCACACGCGCCAATGCACACACACGCGCGCGCAGGCCATCCGGCGCGTGCAGGCGGCGGGCGGCGCGCTGTCCTACCCAAGCGCCGGCCTGTCCGCGGGCGCGGGGCCGCCGGTGTCGTCCGCCGGCGGCAACGGCGGCGGCGGCGGCGCCAACGCGGCGGGCCCCGGCGGCGGCCCGAGCACGGAGCCCAAGGAGTACAAGAAGGAGGAGCTGCCGGAGAAGGTGGGGGGGGGGTGCGGGGGTTGTGAACACCAGCCCAATCTAAACCAAGGGGGGGGGGGTACTTACCAATCCCGTGAGGAAACAGAAGCGCTGCAAGGAGAAACTGAAGCTGCGGGGTGTGGGGGTTGGTGCATAGAAGTGTAGTGGCGTAGACAGCAGGCGTGGAGGCGTTCGTACCGATGACCGACGGTGCGTCCGCTTGTCCAGCGCCAGAGCCCAGGGGGTGGGTGGGTAGGGGTGCGGTAGGGGGTTGGTGCGGGAAAGGAAGTAGTGTGCGTGTGTCTGTCGGCCGCATGGGGGCTTGTCTTGGTGGGTGGATGGGTGGATGGGTGGCGTTGGTGGTGGCGCCACGGGGCGCACCGGCTTGTGGGATGGGACATCACAGGCTGATGGCACGCCAGCACCGCCCTACCCGCCCTCCCGTGACCTCACCGCAACCCCTCCTTTCTTGTTTCTCCTCCTCCTCCGCCCGCCCTCCGCCGCTGGACCGCCACACCCACACACGCACGCGCAGTCCATCCGCAACTTCAAGGACGTCAAGGGCTGCGACGAGGCCAAGGAGGAGCTGAGGGAGGTGAGCGGCGCGCGCCGTGGGGCGCTGGATAGGGCGAGTGGATGGGGTGGGGTGGATAGGGCGGGTGGGTGGGTGGGTGGGCGGAGCCGAGGGCGGTGGCGGCACACTGCGCCTGCGCATGGCTGGAGCGGGTCAGGGTGGGGACTGGGAATGGGTGCCGGCCGTGCGCCTCTCCGTCGCCGTGTGCACTGCCGCCTCTAATCCCCCTCACCTCCCCACCTCGCCGCCGCCCATCTTCCCGCCACCTTCCCCGCCTCCTCCCCCACTACACTTCTATGTACCATCTTTGCAACCCCCCACCTCCCCGCCTCCCTGCCGCCACCCCGCCTCCCCTCTCCTCCCGCAGGTTGTGGAGTTCCTGAAGAACCCCACCAAGTTCACTCGTCTGGGCGCCAAGCTGCCCAAGGGCGTGCTGCTGACGGGGCCGCCCGGCACCGGCAAGACGCTGCTGGCCAAGGCGGTGGCGGGTGAGGCAAATGGGGGCGGAGGTGGCGGCGAGGTGGAAGGGATTGAGGGGATGGAGGGGATGAGGGGATGGAGGGGATGAGGGGATGAGGGGATGGAGGGGATGAGGGGATGAGGGGATGAGGGGATGAGGGGATGAGGGGATGGAGGGGTGGATGACAGGCAGAGGCCCGAGGGCGGGGTGGCGTGGCGGCGACAGACAGTAGGGAAACGAGGCGCACCCGTAAGCTTGCAGCAGTGCGCTCAGGCGGAGCGGGGGCTCTGTGCCCCTCCACATCTGTCACACCGGTCCTGACTGTCAGCCGTACACCCACACCTCCACACCTCCTCCTCCACCTCCATCCCCCGCCCCCCCACCTACACACACACGCAGGCGAGGCGGGCGTGCCCTTCTTCTACCGCGCCGGCTCCGAGTTCGAGGAGCTGTACGTGGGCGTGGGCAGCCGCAGGTGCGAAGGGGGGGGGAGGGCGTGGTAGTTTTTCCCCATTCCCAAATCAACCTTGGTGTGTGCGGGTGGGTGGGGGGCGTGTGGGGCATGGTCAGCCGCAGGGTTGCAGGGTTGCAAAGGTGGTGCATAGAAGTGTAGTGGCGTACACAGCAGGCGTGGAGGGCGGGGCGGGGGGTTGGGGGCGTGTGCGTGGGGGCGGGGGTTGGGGGCGGGGGGGGGGCGGCCCTGGGGGAGGGAAGTGTGGGGCGGGCGTGTGGGGCGTGTGGGGCATGTGGGGGCCATGCCCCCACGACTCAATGCGCTGTCAACATCATTCCGCGAATCCAACAACATTTAAACCCCCAACAACATTTAAACCCCCAACAACATTTAAACCCCCAACAGCACTTAAACCCTCATCAACAACCCCAAACCCCAACCCCAACACACAGGATGCGCGCGCTGTTCGCGGCCGCCAAGAAGAAGGCGCCCTGCATCGTGTTCATCGACGAGATCGACGCCATCGGCGGCAACCGCAAGGCCTGGGAGAACCACACGCGCAAGACGCTCAACCAGCTGCTGGTGGAGATGGACGGCTTCGAGGTGGGCGCGTGTGTGGATGTGGGTGTGGGTGGTGTTGTGCGTGGTGTGGTGATGGTGGTGGTGGTGGGGTGGGGTGGGCGTGGGGACACCGACCACCGAGCGGGGGCGGGGCGCAAGTTCCAGGTGGGAGGGCTGGCAATTGCTCTTGCCGGTCCCTTGTCTAGTTCGGTTGGTTTGGCTTGGGCTGGCATTCACGCGCACTCCTGCCCTCCCCGCACTCGGTCGGTTGCTTTGGTTTCTGGAATGAACTACCCCCCTGCCCCTCATCACCTGCCCCCCTCTCTCCTCCACATATGGGTTTCGGGTTGGCAATGGTTGATTTGGGAATTGGAGAAAACTACCCCCACCCCACCCCCCACGCCCCACCCCCCACGCCCCACCCCCCACGCCCCACCCCCAGTGCACCTGTACCACGTTTCCAAACATCCTTGCAACCCCCCTTCACAACCCCCCCTGCAGTCCACGGAGGGCATCATCGTCATGGCCGCCACCAACCTGCCCGAGTCGCTGGACCCCGCGCTCAAGCGCCCCGGCCGCTTCGACCGCATGGTGGCCGTGCCGCTGCCCGACATACAGGTGGGGGGTGGGGAAGGTGTGTGTGTGTGTGTGGGGGGGGGGTGGAGGGTGGAGGGGTGGAGGGGGTAGGGGGGAGGGTGTGGAGGTGGGAGGGGTGGCAGGGGTGTGTGTGGGGTGTGGCCAAGGCTTTGGGACACGCGCCTACGGCTCGGCGCGGTGTTGCCGACTCGCGAGAGGATGCGGCGCCGTGTGCGAGTGGTGCGAGCAGGAACCGTCGAATGCCGATGGCCGCGGTGTGAGCATGTCGTTACGTCCTGGGCTGGTGGGGCGCGGCCCGGCGCGTGCGAACGCGGAGCAGAACCTTACTGGCCTGACGCGGCACGTGCCTTGCGGACAACCGAGCCCTCTACCGTGAGCCTCGACTTAGAGCAATGCCCTCGGGGACCATCCCAGGCCATGTGAGCGCACACCAGCCGTCGCCCGATTGCTGCCATTTGGTGCAGGTGCCGTACGTAGCGTGGCCAGCGTGGCCGCGCGATTTAGCCTAGGCGCCCCGCCGGCTGTGAACAAAGCAGCGAACCGACATGCCGAGGGCTTCCACCCCGAGACCAAACGGGTTGATCGACAGGCCATCGCGCAGTTGATTGCAGTTGGCCTTGGCCAGGGTTGTTGTTTATGCCCTAGGCTCGTCGTTACGGCACGCCGGAATACAGACAGCCATCAATCGGAGTGAACTCGAAGTTTGCGGCGAGTGGGCCTTCTCGCGGTATGCATGAGTTGGAGGGTTTTCACGCCAACGTTATGAGGAAATGGAAGTTCGCGAGAACCCGGCCCTTCGCACGCGGTGCCTTGTGGGGCCGGGGCCGGGGCGAGGCCTGAACGGACACGCACCGAATATGAATTTTGCAGTACAGTTCGGCCGCGTTGCTTGACTAGCTGCTTCGCAGCCGCGCCGCCCTAACTCTCAAACATTATTAAAGATATGCATGTCAATACTTCGCGAGACGCTAACACGTTCAGGACGGTCGGCCGGTTTCCCAGACAGGATGTGTCCAGACGTATTACCATGCGTAATCCGAACTCCTATCGGCGGTTCGCGTGCTTCGCCGTGGCGGACTCCCACTCCCTGGCTCCCACGAAATTTCAGCGAGATCAACACGCTCTATTCACCCAAGTTACAAAACTTGCGTTTTAGGCGTGTGCGTGCAGCGTGCCTGTTTTTAGGTTTTGTTCGTCACGGGCGTGACCAGGACCGTACGTCACCTTTGCATTTCTTTCGTCTTATGACCTCCCAGGGCCGTCGAGACATCCTGGAGCACTACCTCTCGGACAAGCCGCTGTCGACCGACGTGGACCGGGAGCTGCTGGCGCGGCAGACGCAGGGTGGGGCGCGCGTGCGTGTGCGCGTGTGTGTGTTTGGGAGGGGCGGACGGTGCAGGGTTACGTGGAGTTTTTCAGTCGGGAGCGTGCGTTCCTCATGCCATCCCAAGCGAAGGGGGCCTGACAGGAGGTACGGCGAGCAAGGGAGGCAAACAGCAGCAGCATGCGCCCAACACGCCCACATCCAGCACAGCACAACCAGCACAGCACCCTGCGCCTGCTGCGGTCTTGGCCGCTGTGGCCCCGCGCCCATCTCACCTACCCCTGCGCCTGCCCTCTCCCGCCCGCTCTCCCTCTCCGCATCCGTTCCGCGAGCACAGGCTTCTCCGGCGCGGACCTGTCCAACCTGATCAACGAGGCGGCCATCCTGGCGGCCAAGGAGGGCGGCGACCACCTCACGCAGCGCGGCCTGGACTGGGCCTTCGACAAGGTGGGGCTGGGGGATGGGCAGGCAGGGGGTGCGGTAATTATAAGGGAATGGGGGAAGAGGTGGGGTGAGGGACGTTCGGCGAAAACCCAAGTCGATCTGCGGCGCGCCGCCCTACCCGCGATCTGGCTCTGCAAACCCCGGATGGCGTCCCCGCCGCACGTCAGCCCTGTCCACTCCTCGCTCGCCTCCGCGTGCTTTTCATCCTGCCCTGCCCTGTCCTCCGGCCCTGCCCTGTACTGTCCCGCCCCCGCAGGTGCTCATGGGCCTGGAGCGCAAGTCCGTCAAGCGCACGCTGGAGGCGCGCAAGTGAGTGTGCCGCTGCCGCTGGTGCGGGTAGCTGAACAGGGTGGCGGCGACCACCTCGCTCGTTGCTTCCTATCCACTGCCCCGCGCTACACCACTTCGCCGCCCACCCTTGCAACCGTCCGCCCCGCCCCTTCGCAACCCTGCCCGCCCCCCCCCCATCTTTGCCCCCCCCCTCCCAGGCGCACCGCCTACCACGAGGCGGGCCACGCGCTGGTGGCTCTCGCCACGCCCGGCGCCTCGCCCATCCACAAAGCCACCATCGTGCCGCGGGGGCACGCGCTGGGCATGGTCACGCAGGTGCGAGCGTGTGCGTGTGCAGTGTGTGTGCGTGTGCCTGCTCTTCCCCACCTGACGCCACCCTCAGTTTGGGCTGGTATTTACACCCCCACCCCCACCCGAATACACCCATCCACACCACCCCCACACACCCGCCCCCATTGCCCCTGCCCCTGCCGCTGCACCGCGCCACAGGTGGGTCGCGAGGACGAGTTCAGCATCAACCGGCGGCAGATGCTGGCGCGCATCCGCGTGTGCATGGGCGGCACCGTGGCGGAGGAGCTGGTGTTCGGGGCGGACGCCGTCAGCAGCGGCGCCACGGACGACCTGCGCCAGGTGCGGGTTGTGCGGGCGGGTGCGGCGTGTGTGTGTGGGGGGGGAGCAGCACCATGGCTGTGGCTGCGGCTGTAGCTGCTGCTGGTGGTGGTGGAGCGGCTATAGCTTGGGTGCGGTTTGGGCAGCCGCGTTGTTGCTGTGCGGGTGTGGGTGTGCGGCGCAGTTCGGGGCGCAGGGCGCGTGCTTTGCCATGCGCGGCTGCAGTTGCGCCACGCCCGCCACGCCCACACACCCACGCACCCCCCCTCCCCCTCGCTCGCGCCCGCAGGCCACGTCCATGGCGCGGCACATGGTGGCGGAGTGCGGCATGAGCGCCGCCATCGGGCCCGTGTACGTGGCGGCGCTGCACGAGGAGCGCGGCGGCGGCGGCGGCGGCGGCGGCGTCAGCGAGGCCACGCGGCAGCGCGTGGACGCAGAGGTGCGGGCGGGGGGTTGCCGGGCAGAGACGGGGGAGGGAGGGGAGGGAGGAGGGAGAGCAGCCCATGTGAACGGCTGTCACCAGCAATTGCGTCTGCAACCCGCGCTCACTCGTGATCCGTACATACGCCGTGCCCTTTCACCCACATGCCCCGTCCACCCACCCGCCACGCCACGCCACGCCACGCCACCCGCCACGCCCGCAGGTGGCGGCCATGCTGTCGGAGGCCAAGCGCGACGTGTTCCGGTTGCTCACGGAGCGGGAGCAGGTGGGGCTGGGGGCTCGTGGTGGTGCTGGTGGGGAGTGGGGGTGGGGGTGGTCCGTGGGCGGGGCCGTAGTGGTGGCATGGCTGCGGGTGCGCAGGCGAGGGAGGATCGGGCTGGGCTGGGCTGGGCAACCACCCACGCGTTGTTGCCCCCGCCGCCACAACCGCAAACTCGTTGCCGCCGCCGCCGCGCGCAGGACCTGCACACGCTGGCCGCGGCGCTGCTGGACCGCGAGACGCTGAGCCGCGAGGACATCCACTCGCTGCTGCACCTGCCGCCCGCCGCGCCGGAGCAGCCCTCGCCGCCCGCCGGCAGCAGCAGCGGAGGCGGCAGTGGGGGCAGCAGCAGTGGAGGCAGCGGCGGGGAGCGGCGGGAGCGGGTGCCGGAGCCGGAGCCGGCGGCGGCGCAGGCGCCCGCGTCGTCAGCGGCCTCGGCCTCTGCTTCGGCATCGGCGGCGTCGGTGGCGGCGGTCGGGGAGACGGTGGCGATGTCGGGGGCGTGGTGGCGGCGGTCGCCGGCGGCGGCCGTGGGGATGGGCGCGAGCGGGAGTGGGTACGTGCAGGCGGTTGAGGAGGCGGTCGCGGGCGCAGCAGCGGCGGGCGGGCAGCGGGTGCGAGATGTTGGCGGAGACGGCGGCGGGGGCGGCCTGGCGGGTGGTGATGCCGCGTGGCGCGCATCGCCGTCGGGGCGGGGCCAGCAGCAGTCGACCTACGCGGCGGCGGCGGCAGTGGAGGCCGGGCCGGAGGCCTGGTCATGGCGGGATGCCCCGGCAGCGCCGTCACAGCAGCAGGAGCAGCCGCAGCAGCAGGAAGGGTACCAGGCAGAGGGGCGGTACGCAGCAGGGGAGCAGGGCGGCCCGGGGCATCAGCAGCAGGAGCAGCAGCGGCTGCTGGAGCTGCCCCAGCAGCCCTTCATGCTGGATGAGGAGTATGGTGGAGCGCGCGAGCAGGAGCAGCAGGAGCTGGAGCAGGAGCGGCGGGAGGTGGAGGCGGAGGGGCAACGGTTGGGTTGGGCGCGGCGGCGGTAGCGAGGCACGCGCGGTCGGTGCGCCCATCCCGACCGCTGCCCGGCGACTACGGTAGCAGTTGTTGGGCCGCGGCTGGAAGCAAGAGGCCTTGAATGATTGCAGGATGTTGACAGCTCGAGGGGTCAGGCGAGCGAGGCGTGCTCGAGGACTGCAGCAGCCGTGCGCGGCGGATGCAATGGCCTGTTGGGGTTGCCGGGGAGGCGAGCTTGTGGGCTGATGCGGCAGGCGGCTGTGGGCAGGGGTTGTAGCGTGTCTCCCCACGGCTGTAGGCATGCTTGCACGGCGTTATCAAGGTCGGCGTCGAGGGAAGGAGTGTGGAGTGTGTAACACATACGGCGCCAATCGATTCATCTGGCCGCGGGTGGTGCCCCGGCCCCCGGGGTTGGTTTTGTTCGTTTGGGCGACAGCGAACGACAGAACCGCACGGACGCATGCACGCACCGGGCGGCAGTACTATTTTGTTCGCCATCTGCCATAGCAGGGACAGCAGGCAGCGCAGGGCCTGTCCAGCTGCCCCACTGCCTGATCTACCCAAAGCTAGGACCGTGGGAATGGCAGCAGGCGCCTGCGCGGCCCCCGGTGTCCCCAGCAGGTACCTCCGGGTGAACCCCCAGGAACCCCTGCCGTCTGACACGTCAGACATTCCAGGTTGAAGTTCTCGTCGCCTTCACGCGAGAAGCTTGGCGGTGCCTCTCCGCAGGCCAGGACATTAATTGGGGCAGCAGTAAATGCAATCCTTAATTACAAGGGACCGGCCGTGTACGCATCCGGCTGAGTTCGAAGGCAGCCTCCTGTCTTGGACCTCCTGTCTTGGACCCGGACCGGTCGTACGCGAAGTAAGACGGGGCACATAAAAGGCCGCCACGCTCCATCAACGTGGAGTTGATACTTTCTTTCAATGCGATTACTATTTGCGGGTTCCATATGCGCCCTCGCCCTTGTGGCGATGGCCGCAGAGTTCTCAGCCCTGCCAGTGCAGTTGGCTGCGGACAGTTTAGCGAGCGGACATCCGCGAGGCCCAGACGTTTATCAGCCGACATCGCTATGGCAACCGCATGAGCTATGCGGCGGTGCAGCTGCAGCCTGTGACGCAAGCGGCCAGTGCGCCGGGGCCCAAACCACATCTGCGTGGACCGCTTGCCCGGCCGGCCACGTTGAAGTTGGCCGCCGCGACGAGCCTGACTTGCAAGACTGCCAAGTAAGCCATCTTGCTAGGGAGTTCGCGTCTCGGAAGCGTTGGCCCGCCAGCCGCAGCGCCAGGCGTACATGTATGAATCGGGGATGGCGTCAGGGATGCCGTGGACGTGTGCCTGCCTGCTTCTCGCCGATCGCGTCGATCGAACCGGCGGGCGCTTCAATGCATGCGGGAGCCTTTGATTCACAGTGCCGCTTGGAATGTGAACAGGCGCATTTTCGCGCTTCCTAACTAGCCAAGGAGTACGTTCTTACGCCCGCAGCCCTAATTTCAATTGTTAAAGAGTTTAGATAGCAGCGTAATAAGCATTCCATTTAATGGGTGGGAATCAAGTGTGCGGCTCGCGGCGGCAATACAGTTCGCGACTCGCCTGACCGTCTCGATCGCGAGCGCCCATTGAACACACGTTCGCTCGTCCCCTCCCTCGCCCCCGTTTTGCATCCCCTCCTCCGGCCCCCCTCAATCCCCATCCTCCCTTCCCCCATTCCCCCCCACTCCACCCACAGTGGAGCACAACATGCACGACACGGCGCTCCTGCCCGCTGCCCGGCTTTACGGACGGTCCCTCCCTGTTCGCGGCTTGCGACTCCCGCGCCTGCCGCCACCAAGCCCGCCGCTCTGCGCTGCCTGAGTTCTTCACCCGCCTCACGAGCCTGTGGTCGGGCGGCGAGCATTCTTCTGCCAATGACGCCCAAGATAGCTCCCACAGCGGCAATGATGGCGACCACGACGACTGCGCCACGAATCCCAACCGGCCCGCCCGCATCCAGTGCTGCATGCCACGCACCCGGGTCACCTGCGCACCGCTGCTCCCCTGCGAAGTGGCGCCCCTGCCCCAGCGCCTGATGGAGCTAGAGGTCTTTCCCCAGCGCATCAGTGTCACGCAGGACGTGTTCCCCGGCTGCCGCGTGGCGTCCTCATTCTGGGCCAAGGTCCTGGCCGCGCCCGTGTCCAACAACAGCGTGGCGCTCGCGGCCCTGCTGGGTGACAGCGGCCTGCCGGCAGCGCTGGCGCCCGTCGCGCGCGGCCTCGCCCCCGTGCTGCGCTGGTACATGGAGCGCTGGGATGCGCTCATTCAGCCGTGGCTAGGTGCGTACGTGCGCTTTGCTTGAGCTGCCTTTGGCGTGTGCGTGGCTATAGGTGCGTACGCTGCTGGGGCTTCTCGGGTGCCTGCCTGCAACATGTACACATGCTGGGGTGCGTGTGCACCTAGTGCATCTGCCGCTACCATAGCTCGATCCACCGGGCCCGCAATGAGCTGACGTGCCTACGCCCTTAATAAGCATGCCCTGCACGCACATGCCTTGCTTGCACGTATGACTTATGCGACACAGGCAAGTTGGCGTGCAACAGCACCTCCAGCACTGCCGTCGTACGGCGCGCGATGCAGGCAGTCACGTCACCGGAAGCGGACCGGGCGCTGGGCGCGACGCTGGCGCTGCTGCAGCCGGCTGTCAAGGACTTCCTGACCTCCACATCCACCGGCGCCGTTCTGACCGACTTCATGCTCTCCACCTACGGCTTTGACACCAGGTGGGCACGGTGGAACCCACGATTTACCATCTGCTTTGGGTTGGGCGAAGTGAGCTTACTTTGCACCTCCAGCAGCCTGCCACATGCACGCAGTAATCATGCACACGCACTACCAACCGAGTCCCACGGCCGACTGACACGTTGCGTCGTGCCTGTGCCCGCTGCAGCCTGCTGACCGGCGCCAGCACATCCGGTGGCCTGCTGAGCGCCGTGCAGATGCTGAAGCAGAAAACGAACGTCACCTCGGGTGACAGCTTTGCCGCGTATTCCACCGCCGCTTCGGCGGCGCTGGCGTGGCTTGGGGACGAGCTCGGTAAGGGGCCGCACTACCATACTAGCGGGACACACGCATGCACATGGCAGGTGGGGGCCGGCAATTGACACCGCACTGTACACGTGCCTGTTGTGATTCCCTAAACCTCTTTCCTCCTCCTCATACCCGCCCTGTTGCAATCCACACACATACACAGTGGCGGTCAACCCGCGCATCTCGGCGAGACAAGTCGCCGTGGACCTGGTCCGGCTCGCCGACAAGCTGCTCCGCACCGCGCTGGCCGGCCCCACCCCCGAGCTGCTCGCCACCGGCGCCGCCGCCGCCCCTGGGCACCGGCGCCGGCGCGTGCTGCAGGCGGGTTCCGTGCTCACCGCCCTCGCCGGCTACACCAACGTTTCGATCAGCGCCGTGTTTGCGATGAGCGCCACGCAGCGCCAGGCCTTCGTTGATGTCACCAACAGGTGGGTGTACCGGGTGTGATAGAACATGATGGCAGGTTGGAGGGGGCGTGCGTGAGGCCTAGATCTGCCGCAGCAGCTGGCAGCACTTCCGCGCCGCCCCCATGTCAGACACATGCACCATAAGCCTGCCTCATGACGCATAACCCTGCTCTTACTTGCTTGCCTCATGTGTTGCTCTTGGTGCTCGCAGCTTGCCGGCGCTTTCGGCTGCGCTTCAGAATGTCTTCACCGCTATTGAGAAGTACCCAGGCGCCTACACCGCAGCAGGTGGGCGGGTGGGCAGGGCGGGTGTGTGCATACACACGCACCTTACTTGCAGCCTGCATGCGAGGCCTGCGTGTGGCTTGCTCCGCATCCTTGCTCCCTGCTGCGTAACTGACCGGCCGCCCCACTGCCTCGCTCCTGCCCTGCTGTGTCTCTCGCGCGCAGTTCCTGCTGCGGTGGTTGCCATCCCGGTGCAGCAGAGCACCGCAGGCATCCCGGCCTTCTCGTCCCTCTTCCCGCAAGGCCCGCACTACCCGCCGTCGCAGTGCCACGGCACGGTGGGCGGGCTGGCGCACCGCCCGCTCAGCACCCGTGGCGATATTGAGTGCGCCCTCAATTCGCTGCCGCTGGTGGCGGACCTGCTGGAGGTGCTGCCGCCCATCGCGCGGCACTGGGCGGCGCAGTGGGACGCGGTCATGCAGCCTCTCCTGGGTGGGTCACCAGCGCTAGGACTATAAATACAGTCGTGTGAGTGCCAGCGGCTCCGCAGCAACGCGGACTGCGCCGTGTCATTGTTTATGCAGCTTATGGCGCCTTTCTTGCTGATGACTGTCTATCTCGCGTTCTTCCTCGCAGGCCAAGCCATCTGCGGCTCACTGGCCGGCTTGCAAGCTGCCGCCGGCGCGGATGGCACCAAGTACAGCGTCGCGGCCACGCTGTGGAAGCGGGTGCTGTGGCCGGGCATTGGCTCCTTCCTCGGCACCCCCACGGGCAGCTGGCTGCTAGCCAAGCTGGGCTTCGCCAGCGCGGGGTGGGTGATTGCACTTGTGCGCTGCGGCTTGCGACCTAATACCGTAACTGCGACGTGCAACATTCAGAGAAATGCTTCGCGAGAAGGTTCACAACGTCAGCAGCGGGCCCAGTCATTGCATGCCCTGTCATAGCATGACGTGCCATCCGCGCGGCGGCACGTGACGCGCATCCTGACACGTAACGTATCCCCCATCGATCGCCCCCGCTGAACAGAGACCTGGATGCGCGGATCAACAAGGCCAGCCTGCAGATGTGGCTGGAGGGCCTGGCGCAGCGCGACCCGACGGCGCTGGGCAGCGAGCTGGACAACACACCCGAGGCCATTGCATCTGGCGTTGCCGGCCTTAGTGAGTCGGGCCTTGTGTGCAACAGTTGCTCTTCAATTCTATTGTATAATCTTGTATGACTCTTGAACCCTGTGTGTTACCGCACCTGCTGCCCAGCTATCCGTGCCAAGTACGAGCCTGACATTACCACTCACGTTCGTGTGTGTCCCGAATGACGAGCGCAGCCATGCAGCCGCAAGCCAAGGACGACGTGCTAGACCTGCTCATGGCTCTGGCGGACGCAACTCTGTCGCAGACCGGCACCACATTTGTGGCGGCGGCGCCTCCCTCACCACCCAGCCCCAAGCCACCCGCGCCATGGCCGCCCCGGCCCTCTCCCCCCGCCCAGTCCCCCGCCCAGTCCCCCCACCCAATCCTCCGCCCAGTCCTCCACCCAGCCCCGCTCCACCGCCGCCACCTTCCCCGCCACCCTACCCGCCGCCAAGCCCCCCGCCGCCAAGCCCACCACCTTCCCCGCCACCCAGCCCCCCGCCGCCAAGCCCCCCGCCGCCGCCGCCACCGAGCCCTCCGCCGCCGCCACCGCCATACCCGCCGCCACCAAGTCCGCCACCGCCGCCGCCCCCGCCGCCAAGCCCCCCGCCGCCAAGCCCCCCACCTTCCCCGCCGCCGAGCCCCCCCCCGCCAAGCCCCCCGCCGCCGCCGCCACCGAGCCCTCCGCCGCCACCACCACCATACCCGCCGCCACCAAGCCCACCGCCGCCGCCACCGCCGCCCAGCCCCCCGCCACCCAGCCCCCCGCCGCCAAGTCCCCCACCGCCAAGCCCCCCGCCGCCGCCGCCACCAAGCCCTCCGCCGCCGCCACCGCCATATCCGCCGCCACCAAGCCCGCCGCCGCCGCCACCGCCGCCCAGCCCCCCGCCACCCAGCCCCCCGCCGCCCAGCCCCCCGCCGCCGCCGCCACCAAGCCCTCCGCCGCCGCCACCTCCATACCCGCCGCCACCAAGCCCCCCGCCACCCAGCCTCCCGCCGCCAAGCCCCCCACCGCCAAGCCCCCCGCCACCCAGCCCCCCGCCGCCAAGTCCCCCGCCGCCAAGCCCCCCGCCGCCGCCGCCACCAAGCCCTCCGCCGCCGCCGCCGCCTCCGCCATACCCGCCGCCACCCAGCCCCCCGCCACCCAGCCCCCCGCCACCCAGCCCCCCGCCGCCAAGCCCCCCGCCACCCAGGCCCCCGCCGCCCAGCCCCCCGCCGCCGCCGCCACCCAGCCCGCCGCCGCCGCCACCGCCATACCCGCCGCCACCCAGCCCCCCGCCACCCAGCCCGCCGCCACCCAGCCCCCCGCCGCCGCCGCCACCAAGCCCTCCGCCGCCGCCACCGCCATACCCGCCGCCACCAAGCCCCCCGCCACCCAGCCCCCCGCCACCCAGCCCCCCGCCGCCAAGCCCCCTGCCGCCAAGCCCCCCCGCCGCCAAGCCCCCCGCCACCCAGCCCCCCGCTACCCAGCCCCCCGCCACCCAGCCCCCCGCCGCCAAGCCCCCCGCCGCCGCCGCCACCGCCATACCCGCCGCCACCAAGCCCCCCGCCACCCAGCCCCCCGCCGCCCAGCCCCCCGCCGCCGCCGCCACCAAGCCCTCCGCCGCCGCCACCGCCATACCCTCCGCCACCAAGCCCGCCGCCACCAAGCCCTCCGCCGCCAAGCCCCCCGCTGCCGAGCCCTCCGCCGCCAAGCCCCCCGCCACCCAGTCCCCCACCACCCAGCCCCCCGCCGCCCCCGCCACCAAGCCTGCCGCCGCCGCCACCACCTTACCCGCCGCCGCCGCCACCATCTTACCCGCCGCCGCCACCCAGCCCCCCGCCGCCACCGCCGCCGTCGGATGCACCGCCGCCGCCGGCATTGCGGCGGCGGCAGCTGCTGGCGCCCTTTGACGTGGAGGCGAGTACTCTACTCCAGATGTCCCCACAGCTCAACGCCACGTTCTCCTCATTCAGCTTCAGGTACGACCCGCTGGCCTCTTGATGCCGTAATCCAGCTGTCCAAAGTGCTGCTCCATGTCCTCCAACCCATAATGATGTCATCCAAACCTCATGTCGCCAATTACGGTATGCAGGTTGCGCCGGCTGCACGACTCCCTGGGCGTATGCAGCAGTGACATCAAGCCGCCGCCCCCTCCGTCCCCCAACCCGCCGTCACCTCCATCACCCCCGCCCCGGCCCCCTCCGCCACCTTCCCCCCCGTCACCCCCACCTCCATCTCCATCGCCTCCTCCTCCGCCCAGCCCCGCGCCCCCAGTGCCCAGCCCGCCTCCCTCGCCGCCGCCGACTCCACCCTCGCAGCCACCCCCGCCTCCGTCTCCCTCTCCCCCCGCCTCCCGCTCCCTCTCCCCCCGCCCCCACCCTCCCCGCCGCCCCCGACCCCGCCCCGCCCACCCCGCGCACCGCCGCCCGCATTGTCTCCTCCGCCCTCGCCCCCGCGGGACCCCTGCCTGGTCTGCCAGGACTGCCTCACAGCCATCACGCCAGTCGCCGCCCTGACCAATGCGACCGCCTCCGCCAAGTCGGACGCCTTCCTCCAGGCCTGTGCCAAGCTGAGCGCCGCTACGCCGACCAAGTGCAACACCGTGGCAGGCACAATCCTTTCCGCCGGCTCCAGCTTCAACATCGCGGCCCGTGCAGGCGCGCTGTGCTCGGCGCTGGATTTGTGCTCAGGTATGCGACTCAATGACAATGATAACACATATGACTATGATATCGAACGCTCTGAGGATTGCCAGGAGCCTTTGTAAATGCAGCCTCGCGGCCCACCCCAATTTACAAAGCTTTATCTAGTCGTGCATACCATAGCATTCTAGAAAGCGATATCCTATTCGTGTGTACCTTTGAGGGTATTTTTACCGGGCCGATTTAGCGCCGAATTCAGCGATCGACTTCCTCAATTATACTGTACTCTATGCACATGATACACATTGAGGTGGGGGACATGATCAGAAAATTTTCAGCAACCTGGATCCAGCGAGCTGTTGCGATGCAATTTTGGTCCTCTTCGCAGCTGCCAGCTGCGGCTGTACTTTCCACAAACAACCATCGTAACACTTATACTACTCTTGTATACACCACCGTCTCGCTTGCTGACCGCTGCCATCAACACATGCTGCATCGCGCCTCCGCATCTTGCGCGCAGTCGCTGCGGGATGCTCGGCGCTCAACTCCGGCAGCCTTGCAGGCGCGCTGGACCTGTGCACAGCCGAGGGCATTGTTGGGGGCGCGGCCACGCCACTGGCCGGCTCGGTGCAGCCAGCTGCCGGCAGCTGCACATCCAGCGCCAGCTGCACCATCAGCGTGGGCCAGCTTTGCCAGATTCCCCCGGCCGGCGCCCAGCAAACCTGCTCCTGCGTGGCTGGCCGCGACGTGTGCCAGAGCCTGGGCACGTGTGTGAGCTACTGCTCGCTCAACAGCACGCTGTCGGCCCTGGCTGAGCTGAACGCCGGCGTGACCAGCTGCGACCCGACCAGCACCTCAGCTTCGCAGTGCGGCGCGGGCGAGACCTGCACGGCTCCGGCTGCGGGCAGTACGTGCCAGCGCTGGAGCTGCGACGCAGTCAGTCAGAAGCTGGTTCAGGCGCCGTGTACAGGCGTGTGCGTGCCTCAGACCCTCAGCATGACGTCTGCAGCCCTCTCGGACGACGGCCGCTCCATTCGTGTTGCCTTGAGCGGATTCGCAGCCCCGCTGACCCAGGTGCCCTGCACGACGGTATTTGACGCGGCGTCTGCCGCACTTGTGGGTGGTGGGAGCGCGCTGTGCTCCACCAGCGGTTCGACCCTGACTGTGCAGCTGACCGCCAATGCCACGCTTAAGGTGCGTTGGGGACATGGGCTCTGCGCGCGGTGGACTGCGGATGCCGTAGGAGAATGTGTGGTTTGGGGCGGACACATGCTCTTGAGTCAAACCTGCACTCTGAATCTCTCCTTCTGGTTCAATGTATGTGCTTGGCAGGTCGGCTCCAGCCTAACAGTGCTGAGCCCGGGCACGGTCCTCGTGAGCGCCGCCAGCGCCAAGGCCATCTTCACGGGCTCCGTCCAGGTGAGCGACGTACCGATGTTGGTTGCATCAAACGTGCTGGTTTGTGCGCGACCCACATCAAGCTCTCTTCGCTTGACCCACATGCACGACCTTCATATTCCTCCTGTATGCGCAGGTGGCCGGCTGCTCCAGCTGTGAGCTGCCCAGGCCTCGTGTCTCGGGCCCTGCCACCATCTCACAGCCCTGCGAGACCGCCGGCGGGGCATCCCTAGGTCTTGGTGCGGCGCTGGCGCTGCCGCCCACCTTCGATGCCTCTACCTCGACAGACCCCTCTGGTCGCGCACAGTGGCAGGACGTGCGCTGGGCTGTGCCCGCCTCTGTCACCGGCAGCGGCCGCGCAGTGCTTGTGGCGGCAGCGGACCGCGCCAACGCCCTGACCACCGCTCGTGAGCGGCTGCGGCTGTCGTTGACAGCGGACGAGGCAACTTCACTTGCGGACAGCAGCGACTACGCGCTCACCATTACGGTCACGTCTTGGCTCGGCACGTCTGCCAGCGCCACCGTCCTTTTCGCCAAGGCCTCCACCGCGTCCAAGCCAAGTGTGACGGTCGCGGGTTCGACACAGCAGTCCTTCAAGATCTCTGGCGGCATCAAGGCGTCGGCAGATGCCGGCGCGGTGTGCAAAGGTGCGCTTCCAACGATTCTATGTAATGAAGCAGCCCGTGCTCCGTCTTGCTGCTTTATTCACTGGCTCATCGCCACATGCTTTTCGTGTTCGTGCGCGATCAGGTCGCTCGCTGGAGTGGCTGTGGACCGCTGTGTCCCCCGCCAACTGGCCGGGCCTGCCCGCGGCGGGTGTGAGTGGGCAGCAGCTGTTCGTGTCCCCGCCGGTGCTGGCGGTGCATGGGCAGACCATCGGACTGCGCGTCCTCGCCAACTATGCAAACGGTGAGGCAGTCGCTGGGTGCGTTTGCCACACATGGCTGGTGTCCATGCATCATGTTCCTTGACTGCCCTGACTCCCCTGCACTTTCTGACCGGACGCCTACTGCGCTCACCCGGCACAGACCCAGCAAGCCAGGCCGCGGCGGACGTGCAGTTTACGGCTGTGGGTTCCGCGCCTGTGGCTACGCTCACGGGCCCCAGCGGTGATGTGACGGATGACCAGCCCATCCTGCTCAACGCCACTACTAGCACCGACCCCGACTCGACGCCGTCGCTGCAGCGCCTGCGCTACACCTGGGCCTGCCGGCGTGAGGACTACCCCACGCCTTGCTTTGCCGACGCCAACCAAGGAGACCAGGTGCGTGTTGTGTGTGCCTGTGCAAACTTTGGCGGCCTGGACTACGATATGCCCCTTCGGTGTGCGTGCTTCTTGCTGTATATGTTTTCACCATCAACGCGACCCCCAACCGACTGACTCACCTTGTCCCCTCTTGCTTGCACAGACCGGCACGCCCGGCATCTGGTCTCTCAAGGCCGGCACGTTGAGCAACGACAAGCTCCACACCTTCACCATCACCGTGTCGAAGGAGGTGGCGGCCGGTGCGACGCCGCTTAGCGCCACTGCCTCCATCTCAGTGCGCCCGCGCTCCGCCGCTGTGCCCTTCCCGCGCGGCAGCCTCAAGCGCCAGTGTGGCCTCTCAGGCTGTGCCGCGCCGCACAGCACCGACCGACCGCTGGTGTTGGCGCTGGTGCTGGAGTCCACCTTCTCTGCAGCTACCGTGAGCTGGCGCAGCGCCGAGGTGGCGGCCGTCTCCAGCCTCACTGTAAGCTAGTTGTAGCTTAACAGGAACATACTAGGTGCTCACCGAGAGAGAGTGGAACTATTCTCCGACAACTATGGATGCTAACGAGGATTCCTAAGGGGAAACAAGGAAACTGTATGATAACCGTATGACTGGTGGTGTATGAATACACCTGTAATAGACTTGTTAGGCTCTGTGCGTGTAGCGCTGATAAGCGCTAGCGGACTTACGCATGGGCTCATCCGCCGTGTGTGAAACCCACACGCGTGTCTCTCGCACCCTCCGGGTGCTATGTGATATCCCTCCGGGGTTCTGGGTCGTGTGACGCGCGTTACCGCTTACACTCCCCCCCCTCTGAAGCGAACCGCCCTCGGGAGCCGCAGCGCGGATGGAACCAGACACATCGGTTCGGCTGTGCTCACTTACGCAGGCGTTTAGCCTGGCGCCGTTCGGAACGAATCAGATAATCGTCAATGCACTCCTCAACCAGCTTGTCCTCACACAAGGTGGTTCCGGGTTCCCAGGAGTTGTGTTCAGGGCCGAAGCCTTCCCACTTGACGAGGTATTCGCGGATAGTTCGGGAGCGGCTACCACCTAGCTTCCGATCGCGATGAGATAGGATATCTTCCACCGTCCAATATGCGTTGCCGTCGTCATCGAGGAACGCTGGCGGAGGTTGATAGGAGCCGGTACCCGTGTACGGTTTCAGCAGCGATGCGTGAAACACTGGGTGGATGCGGTACCCTGCAGGCAGGGTGAGCTTGTAAGCCACCGGACCTGCTTTGGCTTCAACGTGGAATGGGCCAATGTAGCGAGGCATAAGCTTCTTGGTACCGCCGGCTGGAGCCTTCAAGGCGAGATTCTTGGTACTTAGCAAAACGAGGTCACCCACAGCAAAAGTGGTGTCCTGGCGCTTAGAGTCAGCGGCCTGTTTCTGCCGTGCCTGGGCACTGGTTAGGCAGGACATCGCTCTCGTCAGGCGCTCACCCATGAGCTGAACCAAGGACGAAGCCATGGGTACGGTGAATGCGTGTTTGGCAGGTAGTGCCAGGTTCGCGGGAGTACGCGGTTGGTACGGCGTGTAAAGTCGGAAGGGGCTCGTGCCAATCGACTTGTTCATCGAGTTATTGATTGCGAACTCGATTAGTGGTAGGTACTGATCCCAGTCGTCTTGACGGGGGCCTACGTAATGCCGTAGCGTCTCTTCGAGCAAACGATTCATCCGTTCAGTTTGGCCGTCTGTCTGCGGGTGGAAAGCTGTGCTCAGCTTCACCGTAGTGTGCAGCAATCTGTGCACTTCAGGCCAGAACTTGCCCGCGAATTGGGGTCCGCGGTCGGATATCAGTTCGTCTGCAAGACCGTGATGGCGGAAAACGTTTTGCAGGTATAACCATGCCGCCTCCTCTGCGTCAACATCAGACGTTGTGGGCGCAAAATGCGTCATTTTTGTTAGACGGTCCACAAACACGATGATGGCGTCGTGTCCGGAGGTGGTCAGGGGAAGTTGAGTGATCAGATCAAGTGTGACACTTCCCCAGGGCCGTTTGGCCACTGGTAGGGGCTGAAGTAAACCGCGCGGCTTTGCGGTTGAGGCTTTGTTACGCTGGCAGTCTGGGCAGGCCGCGGCATATCTCTTACAGTCTGCGCCCAGACCTTCCCAAAGATAGTCGCGCCGTATAGCCTCATAGAGCCGTTCGTGCCCTGGATGCCCGCTGGCACCACCGTCATGGTACTCAGCCAAGAGAGTGCTGCGTAACGGATCGACGTTAGGGACTATCACCTGTCCCCCCTTGTAATAAAGGTCGCCGATCTTTTTCAGCTTCGCTACCCAAGTCCGGTTTCGGAACTTAGGGTCGGACGCATAGCCATCCACAATGCGCTTGCGGATATCGGTGGCCATGGTATCGGACCGTGTCTGCGCACGGGTGCGTGTGGCAAGCACACAAGGTGTGTCGTCCTGTTGTCCGGGCGTGTCCTGGGCCAGAAAGTCCAGTAATAATCTGGCTACTTGGCCTGGTGGCACGTCGGGTGTCACATCTTCATAGATGCGGCTTAATGGATCAGCAACGTTAATGCGGCCTGGTTGGTAGGACCACTTCACGTTCTTATCCTGTAGGAATTCAATCCACCGAGCTTGGCGGCGAGAGAGTAAGCCGTTAGCCTTCAGAGAGTCCAAGTAGGTCAGTGGTTGGTGATCAGTGACCACGGTTACGTCGGGGGCACCTTCAAGGTAGCAACGCCACTCACGTAATGCGTGAATCACACCCAAAGCCTCTTGGTCGGTGGTGGTGTAGTTCTTCTCAGCGGGTGTAAACCGGTGGCTGAGGTATGCGATGGCATTGCCATCTTGTAGTAGAACAGCACCTGTTCCGTATATGGACGCATCCGTTTTCACCTCAAATGGTTTTGAGATGTCTGGGAGTGCAAGCACCGGCGCAGAGATCAGCGCACGCTTCACGCCTTCGAATGCCTTCTGACATTTGTCACACCATTGCCAGGGGGACTTCTCGCTAGTCAAGGCTGTGAGCGGTGCCACGAGTGATGAGTACCCTTGAATGAACTTGCGGAAGTAATTCGCTAGTCCAAGGAAAGCGCGCACTTGTTTGCGGTTTCGGGGTACGGCCCAGTCTTTCACGACACGAACCTTGTCGGGGTCGACTTTGAGCCCGTTCCTGCCTACAATATGGCCAAGGAACTTGAGTTCGGGTTGATTGAACTCGCATTTCGCAAGCTTGGCGCGCAAGCCGTGCGTTGTCAGCACCTCAAAAACCTCTTCCAAATGTTTCAAGTGGTCTTCTGCTGTTTTAGAGAAAATTAGGACATCATCAAGGTATACGAGTACCGATTTGCCGAATTGTTTCGCAAAATAGCGATTCATCGTCGCTTGGAAGGTTGCGGGTGCGTTCGTCAAGCCGAAGCACAGCACCTTAAATGCGAATTGGCCTTCTGGCGTTATAAACGCCGTTTTAGGAATGTCTTCCTTGCTGATGCGCAGTTGGTGGTAGCCCGACTCCAAATCGATCGAGGAGAAGACAGTAGAGCCAGCGAGCTGGTCAAAAATCTCCTGAATATTCGGCATTGGATAACGCCGTTTTTGGGTGATCTTATTTAGAGCACGGTAGTCGAGGACCATGCGCAACTTGTGTCCGGTGGGGGACTCGGGGTCCTTCTTCTTCACGAAGATAACCGGAGCTCCGAATGGTGAGCTAGAAGGCTCGATGAATCCCTTTGCTAGAAGGTCGGTAATCTGCCGTTTGCACTCCTCCTTTTCCTCTGGGGAGAGGCGGTATGAGCGTTTGGCAGGGGGCACGGCACCGGGCACCAATGGGATGGTGTGCTCGATGGGGTCAGTTGTGTCCCGTATGCCTGTCACCTTCTGAAAAACGGTCTTGTACTTGTCCAACAACGCGCCCAGTTTAGGCTGTGATACTAGTCCTGGAGCGGTTGGGGTTTTGGTAGCGGCGGTGGCAGTTGCCACGCGTGCCTGGGCAGGAGAGGGCCGCACCGTAGGGTCGGTCTCCGGTCGCACCAGCATCATGAAGGCTGGGGCACCCCGCTTGATTGCTTTCCACGCTTGCCGTGGGGACAGTTCGTCCACGCAACACTGTGATACGTGCACAGCGAGTACAAGATTCATGAGGCGCTCTACTTCCGTGAGGCGGCAGATTGGTTTGAGCACCCGTGTGCTCCCCCCCCTCTGAACCGACATCGTACGGGTTCTGTAGCAGAGCTTGGCACTGCGTCGTGCCATCCAGTCACTGCTCAGCAGAATGTCTGCGGATCCATGCCCGTGTTTCATGACCAGCAATGTCAGGTGGTCATTCAGGGTTCCCATGCGAATTGGGACACGGACTCTGCCTAAGATGGATTGTTCGGCACCATCGGCAAGGGTGACTGAGGTGGTGGGGGATGGTTCGATGCGCACGCCCCATTTCTGGACGGTTTCTGCGCTAGTGAATCCATCGCCAGTATCATGGGTGTTTGCCCCTGTGTCAGGCAGTGTACGGTACTTGCGTCCGTGGATGTACGTGTGAAACATCATCTCATGATTTGGCCGGCCAGTGTTTGCTGCGCGGATCTGCGCTTTCACTGCGGGCTGATCGTACCAGAACTGGACAGGCCATGGGGTAGGCAGCATTGGAAGCCGCCCTTGCTGGCCTTTGCCGTTCGCGGAAACCAACAGGTTGGTGCCGGCAGGTAGCTCAAGTGCTAGCTTGTAGCCGAGCTGCCTAAAGTACTGCGTCAATGCTGAACGCTTTGGTACGACAAAAACTGCACACGTTGTGTGAGGTGCGCTGCGCTTGCAGCGTTCGTAGTGCTGTTGGTACTGTCTCACATCTGCTGGTGAAACACAACACCACAGGGCTTCCCCAGCTACGTTCGTATGCATGAACGTACCCGGCATGGCAAAGCGAGAGCAGAGGGAATTCGTGCCTTGGGGGTTGCAGGCGGCGTCCAATGAAAAGGACGTCTTGACTGTTTCCTGAACTTTGGCGAAAATGCCTGGATCGACCATGCGATCCGGCGCACACAACTGATACTCAGGCTTCGTAGCACTCGCTACTGCATCACCCGGCTTAGCGCGTCCGCCAGGGTGACCCTTCCCTGCTTTCGCAACATGCACCGATGCATTCAAATCAGCCTGATTCGCCGTGGGTTGACAGCCCACATTCCGCACATTCAAGTACGGCAGGAAACCTAAGGCTCGTGGCCCTAGCAACACAGCCTGCGCCAACGCTGCAGCGGGAGAAAACTCAACCAAATCAACAGCGGCACTTCCCTTCGGCTGGGCCTCATACCCAGCCAAGCCCTCAACTCGCTTGCCGGCTGCCTAGCCCTGGCCCTTGCCCTGCTTGGCCTGGAGCGCCGCAATGAGCTGCTGCTCGGTCTCCAGCTTCGACTGCAGGGCCCGCACGAGGCTGTCGCACCGCTGTAGGACTAGGTACATGATCAGCACCTCAAACCACGTGGCGACGTGGGAGATGAACTTGGTCGTGTTACCGGCGAACGTGGGGTACTTCATGCGGGGCTTTTCGTCGTGTTTGCTGGTGGGGTCGGTTGCGCGCGTGCCAGTGCGCGTGGGTGAGTGGCCAGGTGAGATTTGCGCAGCGGAGCCAGGCGGTGTGTCGTTCACAACGCCCGTGATGCCCTCACCCGTCGTGCGCACTGTCGGCACGTCAGCGCCCGTCCCAACCGTATCCGCCCCAGGGGCCTGCCCGTCTGCGAACCGTACCTGGCGGCGGACCACCATGAAGTCGCCCGGGTCCTCGCCCCACGGGCCGACCTCCATCATGGCGGCGAGCAGCGCGTCGTCGTCGGGGCCGCCCTCCCGCAGCTCGCGATTGTACGTGCGGCGGAACTTGTCCGCGACGAACTTGCGCACGGGCCCACGGGCGGTCTGGATGGGTAGCGTGTCAAACACGGTCTGACCGGCCGGCAAGGCCCGGAACTCCTGGACCCAGCGCAGGACCTCCTGCCGGTCGACTTGCGGCTGACGCGGAGCCTGCGGCTGGCGTGGGGCCCCGGTGTTCTGGCGCTGGGGCGGTCGCTCGTTAACAGCCGGCGCCGGGTGCACCTGGTGCACCTCCTCGCCGGCGCCGTGGCCATGGCTGGCCTCGCCCATGCTGAAGGTGGGCGCCGGGCGCGGCAGGGACTGCGGGTGCGGCGCGTGCTGCTGCTGCTGCTGGGCGCGCGCCTCCTGCAGCTGGTGCTGAGCCGCCAGGAAGTTCTGTTCGGCCGCGGCCAGTGCGGCAGCCTGCGCGGCGACCCGCTGCTGCTGGGCCTGCGCCGCTGCCTGCGCGGCGGCCTGCTGCTGCTGGGCCTGCGCGGCGGCCTGCTGCTGCTGGGCCTGCGCGGCGGCCTGGGCCCGCGCGGCGGCGGTGTTCGCCACCGGGCGCGGGTCTGTGGGAGCGTTGTTGCGTTTTGCTGCCGCGAGCTGGATCCGCAGGTTGCGGTTCTCTATGAGGACCGCTTCCATATCGGGGCGCACGCGGAGGCCTGCTGCTGTCAGCTGGCCGTCCTCCTCGCCATCGCCATCGCCCTCCCCCGAGCCCAACTCGCCTTCCTCGCCTTCGTCCAGTTCTTCGGACCCACTGGCTACGGGGGTGCCGCGGGCGGTGGCGAAGGGGTCGGGGTCGTTATCCTCCTCGGCATTGCCACCGCCGGGCGCGGGGTTGGCCGCCAGCGACGCGCGCTGGGTCGTCTTGCGGCGACGCGCGCTGCTCCAGGTCCAACTGCTCCTGCAGCTCCTGCTGTTCGGCCAGAGCCTTTTCTGCCTCCATATTTTTGCTCTCAAAGAGCAAGCCTTCGTTTTCGAGGCGGGCAAGCAGGGCCTGCGCGGCAGCGACATCGGCGGGCAAGGCGAAACCGTAAACTTTAGCCAGGAAGCTAATAGTTGTATTGCTGGTTTCGGCAAAGTCGTCAGGCAGGTCAAGCGTGTAAATCTCGCAGTATTTCTGCAAGCACGTGCGCCATGCCGTGACGAGTTCCGGAGTTGGGCTCCCGGAAGACATATCGCTAAATTTTTAGCAGCAATTCGCCTAAGGGTAGTATATGCGAACCTCCAAGACTGGCACCGAGCGAGAGCAGGGTGTAATGCCGAGTCGGGGTCGCAAGTCCAGGCCAACGGTACGCGAAGCGTCCGGGCACTGTGGACAGACTCCTAAGAGTCTCTAGAGGCCGCCCTAAGGCAGGCCAACCCTTGGCGCCGGGTCACCGCCGCCAAAGCGGGGGACCGGCTGAGTCGGATTTGCTCCGAGCTCGCTCTCTAGTAGCTAATTCCTAGTCCTGGAACTCGATACCACTTGTAAGCTAGTTGTAGCTTAACAGGAACATACTAGGTGCTCACCGAGAGAGAGTGGAACTATTCTCCGACAACTATGGATGCTAACGAGGATTCCTAAGGGGAAACAAGGAAACTGTATGATAACCGTATGACTGGTGGTGTATGAATACACCTGTAATAGACTTGTTAGGCTCTGTGCGTGTAGCGCTGATAAGCGCTAGCGGACTTACGCATGGGCTCATCCGCCGTGTGTGAAACCCACACGCGTGTCTCTCGCACCCTCCGGGTGCTATGTGATATCCCTCCGGGGTTCTGGGTCGTGTGACGCGCGTTACCGCTTACACTCACCGCTGCCTCCTCCGCCACCGACCCAAGCATCCCGCCCGGCACCCACTACCTGACCGTTCCCGCGGCGCTCCTGCCCAGCAACCGTGCATCGCTCACCATTGCGGCCAACCTGTCTCTGGCGGGCGCGACCGGCCTTGCCACGACAACCGTGTCGCTTAACAGCGCCCCCAGCTGCAGCTTGGGCACGTCTGCGTCTGAATGCCTGACGTCGAGCATCCTCACCAGCACCTTCCCCAACGCGGCGGTCTCGCTGCTGGCCCAGGGCTGGGCGGATTCGCAGGACGACTCCCAGCTCCTGCGCTACGAGTTCGGCGTGCGCAGTGTGGGGGCAGGCGGCCGCGCCTCTGACAGCGCGCAGCAGATCGGCGGCTCCTCCAGCGCGACTGTACTCGGCCTGCCCGTAGGCAATTCGACGCTTTACTGCTGCGTCATTGACACGGCGGGCTCCCGCACCTGCGCCACCACGGTCGTGACAGTGAATCCGCCGGCTGCGGACTTCAACGCCGCTGCGGCGCTGGCGTCTGTCAACGTGTCCGCTCTGGCGCAGGCGGGCGACCAGCGCACGCTGCTGCAGGCGGCCTCGCAAATGTCGCAGATCGTGGCGGCCATGGGTGGCAGTACTACTGGCGGCAACGGCTCCAGCAGCACCGTTCCGACTGCGGAGCAGCGGCAGCTGGTGGCTGCACGCAGCGCAACACTCATCAGCGCCATTCTCAGCGGCGCGTCCCTTGACGACCCAGAGCAGGTGTGAATGGAGGGGATGGGGGAGACGCTAGAAGAACCACGTGTAGCTTGCTTTGCGTTAGCTGCATCCCCAGCCCTGGGCTTCCGTGCCTCGGTCTCGTGGTTCCAACCATTCCCGCCTGTGGCCATGCCTTGCGTGTCTACAGCCACGCGCGCATGCATTAGCATGATTGTCCACTCAATGCAAACGCTAGCCATGCCTCCCCCATTGTTCGCTCCCCTCGCCTGCATGCAGCGGACACAAGCCATCTCGGCCATCGCCGCCATCGCCTCCAGCGCGGCGTCCATTGTCTCGGACGACTCTCGCCAGATGTTCGCGGACGCAGCCCTGAAGGCCGCCGACAGTCTGGCCTCCGGCAGCGACAGCGGTCTGACCGACCTAGCCACCCAGCTGTGCCGCTTGCTTGGCGCGGCACTGCCGACTGGCGGCAGCATCGCCAGCGCGCGCAGCAGCGGCCGGCGTTCGTTGCTGGACACCTCTGCTACTGCTGCCAAGGGCAGTCTTCAGAACCTGCTAGATGTGGCCCGCAAGATCGGCAACGCCCTCGGACAGCAGGTAAGCGGCTGCAGACTATGTTTCTGTGTTCCGGTGCCGTTACGTCTCCCGCCGCCAGCGTGTGCCCGTGCAAGTATGTGTACATGCGATAATCATGCACATTCACCATGCCTCCCCACACAGGCTGTGCCCGGCGGTGAAAACGAGGCTGCGGGTGACTCTGGCGTGTTTGTGTCCGTGGGAGCGCTGCCCACCACAACCAGTGGGGGAAGCGGCTCCGTGGGCGTCACCGTCACGGCCGGGCCCGCCACGTCCTCTTCGACTCCCTCCTCCGCCCCCGGCTCGCTAGCAGCTTCATCACGCCGCGCCCTGGCCAGCCGCCGCCAACTTGCCCAGACTACAACCAGGACCGCCACTGGGGCCCGTGCCGCCCTGGTGCTCAGCGGCGCCCTGGCCAGCGGTGCCGCCGGCTATGGCCTCGTGCTCAGCTACGCGCCTTCAGCGTCGGTCGCTTTGCAACAGGCTCTGGCCGCATCGCTGCCCAGCACCTCGACCCTGCGCGGGGGCCTGACCACTGTGGGCTGGACGTCGGGCGCTTCGCCTCCTGCCCTGGACGGCACCAGCAGCTACGTGCGCCTGCAGCTGCCGGCTGCCGGCTACGACGCGACCCGGTCCGGCACCTGCGCGCGGTATGACGACACCACCAAGAGTCTGGCCACCGACGCAAAGCCTGCCGTGTTCGAGTCATATGACAGCGCCACGGGCCTGGTGACCTGCCGGGTGGCGGTGGTGGGCAGCTACGTGGTTGTGCAGGGTGCCCAGCTGGCAGCTGCCTCCGTGCCGCCCGCCAGCCAGGCAACCTCCACCACGGACGCCCCGCCGCCGCCGTCACCGCCTACCAGTGTTCCTGAGAGCGCGACGCTCGGCACCGACAGCAGCAGCAGCGGATCAGTCAATGCAGGCGCAATCGCAGGCGCGGTCGTGGGCGCTGTTGTGGGCGCGATCCTTATTGCAGCAGTCGCACTGGTGGTCGTGCGGCGGCGCCGGCGCCAGCACTCTGTCACACCCACAGCACATCAGCCGATGGGGCCGGCGGTGGTTACCGTGGAAGCTGCATCGGTTGTGGAGCCGCCGCAGCTGCAGCAGCAGCCGCAGTCAGCAGAAGGGGTGCAGCACTGGTCGCAGCCGCATGACCAGCCACAGCAGAGCCGCCAAGAGCCAGATGAGTACAAATAGCAAGACGTGTGTGGAAAGTGCCGCAGTTGAATGAAGCGGCAGCAGGCGGTAGGGCGCATGGGGCTTTGTTTCCATCTGTCTGTTTCGCATGCCAGCATGCTGTGATGGTGCCGCGGGCCGCTGCTGTGCAGCAGTTGTGCGGTATCGATGCCATGTCATCCACAATCCTGCAACCACGTACCATGAGTTCATTATGATGATTTGTTCAATCAAGCTTATCCCTTCATGTTTGCGCCTTCCCCTGAACACAAGGGGTCCCTATTGATCTGTTCAAACCGCACGCCAGAGGACATGTGTGCGTGCGCGTGTGTGTGCGTGTGCGTGCGTGTGCGTGCGTGTGCGTCGGTGTATATAACATAAGGATGCATGCGCGTGTCTGCGTGCGTGAGCATTTGTATCGCCAGCCGGCACTGGGTGCACGACTACGATGCCACCATTCATGTGTGGGTGTTTCTTGACGTTTGACTCACTGCACGTTTTACCAACTCCAATGGAGTCTTCATGATTTGTCAGCGGCCAGGCGAGGCTGCTGCAGCTATGGCTTCCGGGGGGCCTAGTGACAGCTGTGTACCTGGCCCCAGGATCTTATGCGAGTGGAGGGGCGCGTGGCTGGTGTTGCATATGAAAACCCAGCGGTTCACTCCGCCGGGCCAGGGCCCCGCCGCCCGGTGGTAGACGAGGATGTGTGACGCCGTGGACGATTATTCGATAGACGTGTGATTTGGGCAAAAGTGTCGTTTTCTGCGCGACGGGCCCGTCCGACGTCCGACGTCCCCGAGCGATTTGCTTTACCGTAGGTTGGCCAATGGGTGAATGCCTTGGCCGAGTAGGCCGAGGCCTTGCGAAGCCTGAACGGACACGCACCGACGAATTTTGCAGTACAGTTCGGCCTTGCCGCTCCCAACATTCTTTAAGATACGCATGTCAATATTTTGCTAGACGCTAACGCCGTTACGACGGTCGTCAGGACGGTCGGCCGGTTTCCCAGACAGGATGTGTCCAGACGTATTACCATGCGTAATCCGAACTCCTATCGGCGGTTCGCGTGCTTCGCCGCTGGGGGCTCCCAGTCCCCGATTCCCACGAAATTTTAGCGAGATCAACGGCCTCTATTGACCCTAGTTACAAAACTTGCGTTTCAGGGGGGTGCGTGCAGCGTGCCTGTTTTTAGGTTTTGTGCGTCACGGGCGTGACCAGGACAGTACGTGACCTTTGAATTCATTTCGTCTTGTGACTTCCCAGGGCCGTAGAGACATCCTGGAGCACTACCTCTCGGACAAGCCGCTGTCAACCGACGTGGACCGGGAGCTGCTGGCGCGGCAGACGCAGGGTGGGGCGTGTGCGTGCGTGCGCGCGTGTGTGTTTGATTTGGTAGGGGCAAGCGGTGCAGGGTTACGGAGTTTTTCAGTCGGGAACTTGCGTTACTCATGTCACCCCAAGCAACGGGGGCCTCACAAGAGATACGGCGAGGGAGGGGGCAAGCAGCGGCAGCACCTAACATACACGCCCACATCCAGCACAGCACATCCACCACGGCACCCGCCCTGCGCCTGCTGCGGTCTTGGCCTCTGCAGCCCAGCCCATCTCACCTCCCCCTGCGCCTGCCCTCTCCCGCCGGCTCTCCCTCCCCGCCGCCTCCGTTCCGCGAGCACAGGCTTCTCCGGCGCGGACCTGTCCAATCTGATCAACGAGGCAGCCATCCTGGCAGCCAAGGCGGGCGGCGACCACCTCACGCAGCGCGGCCTGGACTGGGCCTTTGCCAAGGTGGGGGTGTGGGGTGTGGGGGGTGGGGCGGAAGACGGCAGGGGGTGGGGTGGGGGAAGAAGGGTCAGGAGGGTTGGCGACAACCCAACCCAATCTGCGGCGCGCGCGCAGCCCACCCAACGCCGTTGCGCGCCAGCCCTTGATCTCCCTCCTGAACTCGAGCATCTCATCCTGCCCTGCCCTGTCCTGCCCTGCCCTGTACTGCTGTCCCCTCACAGGTGCTCATCATGGGCCTGAAGCGCAAGTCCGTCAAGCGCACGTTGGAGGCGCGCAAGTGAGTGTGCCGCTGCTGGTGCTAGTGCTGCCGCTGCTGCCGCTGCTGTTTTTGCATGCGGGCGGGGCCACGGGGCGTCATCGCTTCCGCCCTGCCCCCGCGGCCCCCGCGCGCTGTATTATTTCGCCAGCTATCCATCCTTGCAACCCCCGCCCCAGCCACCTGCTCCCGCCCCACGCCCCCCCCCCCGCAGGCGCACCGCCTACCACGAGGCGGGCCACGCGCTGGTGGCTCTGGCCACGCCCGGCGCCTCGCCCATCCACAAGGCCACCATCGTGCCGCAGGGGCACGCGCTGGGCATGGTCACGCAGGTGCGTGTGCGTGTGCGTGTGCAGTGTGTGTGCGTGCGCCCGGAGCACCCGTGCCTGCAGGCTGGCGCATCCTGCCCCATCCGCACGGCCCCACCTCTGCTCTCCCACCACTGCACTCCCACATCTCCACCAACCCATCCATCCACCTACCCTGCCACTCGGCCCCATCCACAACTGTGTCCGGCCTTTCCCCACCTGCATGCTGACGCCACGTTCACATCACCCACCAATACCCACTCACACCGGCATCACTCCCATTCATCCACAACCACTACCCCCCCCCCTACCGCAACTACCGCAACCGCCACAGGAGGGTCGCGAGGACGAGTTCAGCATCAACCGGCGGCAGAGGCTTGCGCGCATCCGCGTGTGCGTGGCTGGGCACCGTGGCGGAGGGTGGAAAGGGCGGCACTGTGGCTGTGGCTGCGGCTGTAGCTGCTGGTGATGGTGAAGCGGCTATAGCTTGGGTGCGGCTGCATGCAGCAGCGTTGTTGCTGTGCGGGTAGGTGTGGGTGTGCGTCGCAGTTCGGGGCGTGAGCGTACTGAGCGGGAGTGGATATGTGCAGGAGATTGAGGGGGCGGTAGGTGTTCGGGTGTGAACGACTGCTGAGCCCATATGCACGCATCTACCGGTCGGCGGTACTAGATAGGGCACTGTGCGTGTTCGCCAGCCACCACAGGAGGGACTAGAGGGACAGTGCAGGGCCTGTCCGGCTGCCCCTCTACCTGATGATCTTCGCATAGCTTAGACCGTGGGAATGGCAACAGGCGCCTGCGCGGCCCCCGGTGTCCCCAGCAGGTGCCTCCGGGTGAACCCCTGCCGTCAGACTCGATAAGACATTCCGGGTAGGTTGAAGTTCTCGTTGCCTTCACTCACGAAGCTTCTTGAGCTGCCTCTCCGCAGGCCATCCTTTATGCAATCCTTTATTGCTAAGGTCCAGCCGCGTACTTGTCGGCTGAGCTCTAAGTTGCCTCCTATCTTGGCCGACCGGTCGTACGACGAAATGCAATATAAAAGGCCACCCCGCTCCACCAACGTGAAGTTGATACTTTCTTTCAATGCGACTACTATTTGCGGGTTCCATATGCGCCCTCGCCCTTGTGGCGTTGGCCGCAGAGTTCTCAGCCCTGCCAGTGCCGTTGGAGGACAGTTCAGGGGGTGGACAGCAGCCGAACCCAGACTTGAAACAGACGACATGGATGTGGCAACCAAATGAGCAATGCGGTGCAGCTGCAGCCTGTGACGCAAGCGGCCAGTGCGCCGGGGCCCAAACCACATCTGCGTGGACCGCTTGCCCGGCCGGCCACGTTGAAGTTGGCCGCCGCGACGAGCCTGACTTGCAAGACTGCCAAGTAAGCCATCTTGCTAGGGAGTTCGTGTCTCGGAAGCTTCGATGAAGACGCACACACGCACATGTGCAGCTGGATGGATGAACGTGCTTCCACGCGAATCGGCGGGTGCTCAACGTGCGGCAAACATAAAATATCACGCCGTTGACTGTAATAGGAATAGGCGTAAGCTATAGTTCGGCCTGTGCCTAAGTAGTCGATTCGATCGAGTAAGAGTACTTCAAAAAACATATTTACTTCCGCAACCGCAACGCAACAGCGCTAATCTCTTGAAACGCAATTACCCTTTGATGGATGGACTCAAATGCTCTCGCGTTTGTCCTGCTGCGACCGGCACGCGGCTCGCAGCACCCGCGGCATACGCAGTCGACTGCAGCAGCTTATCCCCTTCCCCGGCCACTCAATCACAAACCCCCGCAGTGGAGCACCACATGCACGACACGGCGCTCCTGCCCGCTGCCCGGCTTTGAGACGGACGGTCCCTCCATGTTCGCGGCTTGCGACTCCCGCGCCTGCCGTCACCAAGCCCGCCGCTCTGCCGCGCTGCCTGACCTCTTCGCCCGCCTCACGAGCCTGTGGTCGGGCGGCGAGCAGTCTTCTGCCAATGACGCCCAAGATGGCTCCCACAGCGGCAACGATAGCGACCACGACGACTGCGCCACGAATCCCAACCGGCCCGCCCGCATCCAGTGCTGCATGCCGCGCACCCGGGTCACCTGCGCGCCGCTCCTTCCCTGCAACGTGGCGCCCCTGCCCCAGCGCCTGATGGAGCTAGAGGTCTTTCCCCAGCGCATCAGTGTCACGCAGGACGTGTTCCCCGGCTGCCGCGTGGCGTCCTCATTCTGGGCCAAGGTCCTGGCCGCGCCCGTGTCCAACAACAGCGTGGCGCTCGCGGCCCTTCTGGGTGACAGCGGCCTGCCGGCAGCGCTGGCGCCCGTCGCGCGCAGCCTCGGCTCCGTGCTGCGCTGGTACATGGAGCGCTGGGATGCGCTCATTCAGCCGTGGCTAGGTGCGTACTTGCGCTTTGCTTGAGCGTGTGCGTGGGCACTACCTGCTGGGGTCTCTCGGGTGCCGCCTGCAACATGTACACATGCTGGGGTGCGTGTGCACCTAGTGCATCTGCCGCTACCATAGCTCGATTTGATCCTTGTGTGTGAAGGGCCGCAAATGTGCCCTCGCTCCCTTATAAGCATGTCCTAACACACGTGCACTTCTGCGACACAGGCCAGTTGGACTGCAACAGCACCGCCAGCGCAGCCATCGTACGGCGCGCGTTGCAGCAGGCAGTCACGTCACCGGAGGCGGACCGGGCACTGGGCGCAACACTGGCGCTGCTGCAGCCGGCTGTCAAGGACTTCCTGACCTCCACATCCACCGGCGCCGTTCTGACCGACTTCATGCTCTCCACCTACGGCTTCGACACTAGGTGGGCACGGTGGAACCCACGATTTACCATCTGCTTTCGGTTAGTGAAATGAGCTTACTTTGCACCACCAGCAGCCTGCCACATGCACGCAGTAATCATGCACACGCACTACCAACCGAGTCCCACGGCCGACTGACACGTTGCGTCGTGCCTGTGCCCGCTGCAGCCTGCTGACCGGCGCCAGCACATCCGGCGGCCTGCTGAGCGCCGTGCAGACATTGAAGCAGAAAACGAACGTCACCTGGGGTGACAGCTTTGCCGCGTATTCCACCGCCGCTTCGGCGGCGCTGGCGTGGCTTGGGGACGAGCTCGGTAAGGGGCCGCACTACCGTACTAGCGGGACACACGCATGCACATGGCAAGTGGGCGCCGGCAATTGACTCCGCACTGTACACGTGCCTGTTGTGATTCCCTGAACCTCTTTCCTCCTCTTGATACCCGCCCTGTTGCCATCCACACACTTACACAGTGGCCGTCAACCCGCGCATCTCCGCGAGGCAAGTCGCCGTGGACCTGGTCCGGCTCGCCGACAAGCTGCTCCGCACCGCGCTGGCCGGCCCCACCCCCGAGCTGCTCGCCACCGGCGCCGCCGCCGCCCCTGGGCACCGGCGCCGGCGCGTGCTGCAGGCGGGTTCCGCGCTCACCGCCCTCGCCGGCTACACCAACGTTTCGATCAGCGCCGTGTTTGGGATGAGTGCCATGCAGCGCCAGGCGTTCGTTGATGTCACCAACAGGTGGGTGTACCGGGTGTGATAGAACATGATGGCAGGTTGGAGGGGGCGTGCGTGAGGCCTAGATCTGCCGCAGCAGCTGGCAGCACTTCCGCGCCGCCCCCATGTCAGACACATGCACCATAAGCCTGCCTCATGACGCATAACCCTGCTCTTACTTGCTTGCCTCATGTGTTGCTCTTGGTGCTCGCAGCTTGCCGGCGCTTTCGGCTGCGCTTCAGAATGTCTTCACCGCTATTGAGAAGTACCCAGGCGCCTACACCGCAGCAGGTGGGCGGGTGGGCAGGGGGCTGTGTGCATACACAGCATACAGGCCCGATTTTCAGTTGTTGTGGCGGCTTTTCAGTTATGATTGCGAGGGACCACCATCACGGCTACGAGGGAAGCCACCATTCCGAGGAACGCAGCAAACCGCAACCCCCGCTTGGCTGCCAACCCAACTCACAGCTGCGTAGGCGCGTCGAAGCTAAGCCGCAGCCCGCCAAAGCCACACCAAACAGCAGCATCACAAAGCACGCGGCTCATAAGGCACCGCAAAGTCTTCCACCAAGCCCGAAGGCGCAACACAGGGCAGCGCCCCAAAAAGCAAGCAAACTGGTGTGCCTGTGGCACAATCTGGTCCCAGCCCGAAGGCTCAACACGGGGCAGCGCCCCAAACTGCAGGTCTGTGTGCCGGAGGCACGGTCTGGTCCTAGCCCGAAGGCTCAACACGGGGCAGCGCCCCACACCGCTGTCTGAGAACACAGGGAAGCGCCCCGAACAAGCAGGCAACACCGGCAACCAACGCAAACCGACACGCAGCCCACAGACATCCCTTCACCACACACACGGAGCGTCCTCAATCTGGCTGAGGCCCGTTGCTCCTAAGCGATGCATGCGGCCGAGAAGGAGGCCGACGCAGGCCGACATGCGGCCAGCGAGCACACCGACAACGCAGGAGCCAGCACCAGCGGAGCGTCCTCAATCTGGCTGAGGCCCTGTGCTCCTGTACGACGCCGGCTCTTGAGAAGGCGGAGGCCCAGAAATGCGAGGCCAGCAGCGCGCCATGGAGGCGCGGGGAACTTGCGCCTGCGGGCGCCGAGCCCCGGGCAGCCACGAGGACCACCCAGGACCGACGCGGAAAACGAACACAACGAGCCTAAACAACCCGCGAACCAGCCGCCCCGCGCGACCGGCCGCCCCGAAACTTCGATGCCAAGTCTGGGCGCCGAGCGCCTGTCTGATTCCCACCCCGTCTGAACCAATGCCGCATTCAAAGAGCCCGTAACAGGCTACAAAAAGTTGGTAACGAAAGCCAAGGTCGACAACTAAAAGGTTGTGCGCCCCCACGCGAGCAAGGCTCGCGGGCTAGGGGGTGAGCCCTAGAGGCTCGTTATGCGGTATCCCTACAGCGTAGATATGCACGCACTTTGGGTCATGAAGTTGGCGAAGTCTACAATTCGACCGACGCGTCCACGCGTATCGCAAAACCCTGGAGTGTAGTAGAGCGACCGAACCCAGAACCAATCCGGCAGCCGGCAAGGGTATGGTATGGACAACAACATGGAATTCGAACAACCCAGCACGCAGGGTCCAGACAGCCACATTACCCACATGAGCACAATACCCCGGTCTATCTGTACTTACCCGGAGCCTTCCTGTGACCCATGCATGTAGACAGCGAGAGCATGCCGCTTCTGCATCATCCCATCTTAATCCGCATATCCTTGCTCACTAACTGGCGGCCCGGGGGGTGTGCATGCACACCTTAATTGGAGCCTGCTTGCGAGGCTAGCGAGGCCTGCGTGTGGCTTGCTCCGCATCCTGTATCCTTGCTCCCTGCTGCGTTACTAACGCATGCCCTGCCTACCCTGCCTCGTCTCACGCGCGCAGTTCCTGCTGCGGTAGTTGCCATCCCGGTGCAGCAGAGCACCTCAGGCATCCCAGCGTTCTCGTCCCTCTTCCCGCAAGGCCCCTACTACCCGCCGTCGCAGTGCCAAGGCACGGTGGGCGAGCTGGCGCACCGCCTGCTCAGCACCCGTGGCGACATTGAGTGCGCCCTCAACTCGCTGCCGCTGGTGGCGGACCTGCTGGAGGTGCTGCCGCCCATCGCGCAGCACTGGGCGGCGCAGTGGGATGCGGTCATGCAGCCTCTCCTGGGTGGGTCACCAGCGCTAGGACTATAAATACAGTCGTGTGAGTGCCAGCGGCTCCGCAGCAACGCGGACTGCGCCGTGTCATTGTTTATGCAGCTTATGGCGCCTTTCTTGCTGATGACTGTCTATCTCGCGTTCTTCCTCGCAGGCCAAGCCATCTGCGGCTCACTGGCCGGCTTGCAAGCTGCCGCCGGCGCGGATGGCACCAAGTACAGCGTCGCGGCCACGCTGTGGAAGCGTTTGTTGTGGCCGGGCATTGGCTCCTTCCTCGGCACTCCCACGGGCAACTGGCTGCTAGCCAAGCTGGGCTTCGTCAGCGCGGGGTGGGTGATTGCACTTGTGCGCTGCGGCTTGCGACCTAATACCGTAACTGCGACGTGCCCTGTCACTGCATGCCCTGCCATCCGCGCGCCAAGTGACACTTTGTGCATCCCCGCCCCATTGACCCCCCCCCCCCCGCCCCAAACAGAGACCTGGATGCGCGGATCAACAAGGCCAGCCTGCAGATGTGGCTGGAGGGCCTGGCGCAGCGCGACCCGCTGGCGCTGGGCAGCGAGCTGGACAACACACCCGAGGCCATTGCCTCTGGCGTTGCCGGCTTTGGTAAGTCGGACCTTGCTCGACAGCTGCACTACATCCTATCGTGCGGCCTCAGCCTTTTGTGTTACCCCGCCCGCCAATCTATCCGTGCATGCGCTGACACGCCCTCCGACACGTGTGTTCTCACTTGTGCAGCCGTGCAGCCACAAGCCAAGGACGACATGCTACAGCTACTCATGGCATTGGCGAACGCAACTCTGTCGCAGACAGGCACCACATTTGTGGCATCGGCCCCGCCCAGCCCCGCACCGCCGAGCCCGGCACCACCTGTACCGCCCAGCCCGAAGCCCCCGTCTCCAGCGCCTCCAAGCCCCCGTCCACCTGTGCCTCCCAGTCCGCCGCCCGTGCCACCCAGCCCTGAGCCTCCCAGTCCTCCGCCTGCGCCGCCCAGCCCCGCGCCTCCCAGCCCGCCACCTGAGCCTCCCAGCCCTCCGCCTGTGCCGCCCAGCCCTGAGCCTCCCAGTCCTCCGCCTGCGCCGCCCAGCCCCGCGCCTCCCAGCCCTCCACCTGAGCCGCCCAGCCCTCCGCCTGAGCCGCCCAGCCCTCCGCCTGTGCCGCCCAGCCCTCCTCCTGTGCCGCCCAGCCCTCCACCTGTGCCGCCCAGCCCTCCTCCTGTGCCGCCCAGCCCTCCGCCTGTGCCGCCCAGCCCTCCACCTGTGCCGCCCAGCCCTCCACCTGTGCCGCCCAGCCCTCCGCCTGAGCCGCCCAGCCCTCCACCTGTGCCGCCCAGCCCTCCTCCTGTGCCGCCCAGCCCTCCGCCTGAGCCGCCCAGCCCTCCGCCTGAGCCGCCCAGCCCTCCACCTGAGCCGCCCAGCCCTCCCCCTGAGCCGCCCAGCCCTCCACCTGTGCCGCCCAGCCCTCCGCCTGACCCGCCCAGCCCTCCCCCTGTGCCGCCAAGCCCTCCGCCTGTGCCGCCCAGCCCTCCACCTGAGCCGCCCAGCCCTCCGCCTGAGCCGCCCAGCCCTCCGCCTGTGCCGCCCAGCCCTCCGCCTGACCCGCCCAGCCCTCCGCCTGAGCCGCCCAGCCCTCCGCCTGTGCCGCCCAGCCCTCCGCCTGAGCCGCCCAGCCCTCCCCCTGAGCCGCCCAGCCCTCCACCTGTGCCGCCCAGCCCTCCACCTGTGCCGCCCAGCCCTCCGCCTGTGCCGCCCAGCCCTCCACCTGTGCCGCCCAGCCCTCCGCCTGACCCGCCCAGCCCTCCCCCTGTGCCGCCAAGCCCTCCGCCTGTGCCGCCCAGCCCTCCACCTGAGCCGCCCAGCCCTCCGCCTGAGCCGCCCAGCCCTCCGCCTGAGCCGCCCAGCCCTCCTCCTGTGCCGCCCAGCCCTCCGCCTGTGCCGCCCAGCCCTCCGCCTGACCCGCCCAGCCCTCCACCTGAGCCGCCCAGCCCTCCGCCTGAGCCGCCCAGCCCTCCCCCTGTGCCGCCCAGCCCTCCGCCTGAGCCGCCCAGCCCTCCTCCTGAGCCGCCCAGCCCTCCACCTGAGCCGCCCCCCCCTCCACCTGTGCCGCCCAGCCCTCCACCTGTGCCGCCCAGCCCTCCGCCTGAGCCGCCCAGCCCTCCACCTGAGCCGCCCAGCCCTCCGCCTGAGCCGCCCAGCCCTCCGCCTGTGCCGCCCAGCCCTCCACCTGTGCCGCCCAGCCCTCCGCCTGACCCGCCCAGCCCTCCCCCTGTGCCGCCAAGCCCTCCGCCTGTGCCGCCCAGCCCTCCACCTGAGCCGCCCAGCCCTCCGCCTGAGCCGCCCAGCCCTCCGCCTGTGCCGCCCAGCCCTCCGCCTGACCCGCCCAGCCCTCCGCCTGAGCCGCCCAGCCCTCCGCCTGTGCCGCCCAGCCCTCCGCCTGAGCCGCCCAGCCCTCCCCCTGAGCCGCCCAGCCCTCCACCTGTGCCGCCCAGCCCTCCACCTGTGCCGCCCAGCCCTCCGCCTGTGCCGCCCAGCCCTCCACCTGTGCCGCCCAGCCCTCCGCCTGTGCCGCCCAGCCCTCCCCCTGTGCCGCCAAGCCCTCCGCCTGTGCCGCCCAGCCCTCCACCTGAGCCGCCCAGCCCTCCGCCTGAGCCGCCCAGCCCTCCGCCTGAGCCGCCCAGCCCTCCTCCTGTGCCGCCCAGCCCTCCGCCTGAGCCGCCCAGCCCTCCACCTGAGCCGCCCAGCCCTCCGCCTGAGCCGCCCAGCCCTCCGCCTGTGCCGCCCAGCCCTCCACCTGAGCCGCCCAGCCCTCCGCCTGAGCCGCCCAGCCCTCCCCCTGTGCCGCCCAGCCCTCCGCCTGAGCCGCCCAGCCCTCCTCCTGTGCCGTCCAGCCCTCCCCCTGAGCCGCCCACCCCTCCACCTGTGCCGCCCAGCCCTCCACCTGTGCCGCCCAGCCCTCCGCCTGAGCCGCCCAGCCCTCCACCTGAGCCGCCCAGCCCTCCGCCTGAGCCGCCCAGCCCTCCGCCTGTGCCGCCCAGCCCTCCGCCTGAGCCGCCCAGCCCTCCGCCTGAGCCGCCCAGCCCTCCGCCTGTGCCGCCCAGCCCTCCACCTGTGCCGCCCAGCCCTCCCCCTGTGCCGCCCAGCCCTCCGCCTGAGCCGCCCAGCCCTCCACCTGAGCCGCCCAGCCCTCCACCTGAGCCGCCCAGCCCTGCGCCCGTGCCGCCCAGCCCTGCACCTGTGCCGCCCAGCCCTCCGCCTGAGCCATCGAGCCCTCCGCATGAGCCATCGAGCCCTCCGCCTGAGCAGCCCAGTCCTCCGCCTGAGCCGCCCAGCCCTCCGCCTGAGGCGTTCAGCCCTCCACTGGAAATAACAGGACATAGGAGGTTGCTAGCAAGCTTCGATATTGAGGCCAGTATGCTGCTGCAAATGTCTACCCAACTGAACTCGACCTTCTCGACCTTCAGCCTTCGGTAGGTTCGGCGACCGCTGTCATTATACCTCACATGCACTGATCCACGTATGCACATGTACCGCAGGTTGCGTCGGCTTCATGACTCCCTCAGCGTATGCAGCAGTGACATCAAGCCGCCACCACCACCGTCGCCCAACCCGCCATCTCCGCCATCACCGCCTTCACCGCCACCAAGGCCCCCGTTGCCGCCAGCACCCCCACCCCCCTCTCCGTCGCCTCCTCCTCCGCCGAGCCCTGCGCCCCCAGCGCCCAGCCCGCCCCCCTCGCCGCCGCCGACTCCCCCGTCGCCGCCTCCCCCCTCGCCGCTTCCACCCGCTCCGCCCCCCTCCCCCTCTCCTCCGCCCCCACCCTCCCCGCCGCCACCAACCCCACCCCGCCCGCCCCGCGCACCACCGCCTGCGTTGTCTCCTCCGCCCTCTCCTCCGCGGGATCCCTGCCTGGTATGCCAGGACTGCCTCACAGCCATCATGCCAGTCGCCGCCCTGACCAGTGCGACCGCCTCCGCCAAGTCCGACGCCTTCCTCCAGGCCTGCGCCAAGCTGAGCGCCGCTACGCCGACCAAGTGCAACGCCGTGGCCGGCACCATCCTGTCCGCCGGCTCCAGCTCCAACATCGCGGCCCGTGCCGGCATGCTGTGCTCGGCGCTGGATTTGTGCTCAGGTATGCGACTCAATGACAATGATAGCACATGTGACTATGATAGCGAATGTTCTGAGGATTGCCAGCAGGAGCCTTTGTATCGCGGCCCGGGCCCATCCTCAAAGCGTTATCCTAGTCGTGTGTACCTTTGCCTGCATGCATATAACGCACTAGTACTACATGATGCCCCTTGAGGAGGAGACATCATAGTTTCTTCAGCACCCTGGATCCAGCGAGCTGTTGCGATGCAATTTTGGTCATCTTCACTGCGAGCTGCCGCCAAACACTGGAAATATCATCGCAGCACTAGTATTACTCTTGTATACATCACCGCCTCGCTTGCTGACCGCTGCCATCAACACATGCCTGCATCGCGCCTCCGCATTTGCACGCAGCCGCTGCGGGATGCTCGGCGCTCAGCTCCGGCAGCCTTGAAGGCGCGCTGGACCTGTGCACAGCTGAGGGCATCGCTGGAGGCGCGGCCACGCCGCTGGCCGGCTCGGTGCAGTTAGCTGTCCGCAGCTGCACGTCCAGCGCCAACTGCACCGTCAGCGCGGGCCAGCTTTGCCAGATTCCCCCGGCCGGCGCCCAGCAAACCTGCTCCTGCGTGGCTGGCCGCGACGTGTGCCAGAGCCTGGGCACGTGTGTGAGCTACTGCTCGCTCAACAGCACGCTTTCGGCCCTGGCTGAGCTGAACGCAGGCGTGACCAGTTGCGACCCGACCAGCACCTCAGCTTCGCAGTGCGGCGCGGGCGAGACCTGTACGGCTCCGGCTGCGGGCAGTACGTGCCAGCGCTGGAGCTGCGACGCAGTCAGCCAGAAGCTGGTACAGGCGGCGTGCACGGGCGTGTGCGTGCCTCAGACCCTCAGCATGACGTCTGCAGCCCTCTCGGACGACGGCCGCTCCATTCGTGTTGCCTTGAGCGGATTCGCAGCCCCGCTGACCCAGGTGCCCTGTACGACCGTGTTTGACGTGGCATCTTCCGCCCTTGTGGGCGGTGCGAGTGCTCTGTGCTCCACCAGCGGTTCGACCCTGACTGTGCAGCTGACCGCCAATGCCACGCTCAAGGTGCGTTGGGGACATGGACTGCGGTTGACGTAGGAGAACGTGTGGTTTGGGGCGGACACATGCTCTGGGTCAAACCTGCACTCTGAAGCTCACCGTCTGGGTCAATGTCTGCTTGGCAGGTCGGCTCCAGTCTGGCAGTGCTGAGCCCGGGCACGGCCCTCGTAAGCGCCGCCAGCGCCAAGGCCACCTTCACGGGCTCCGTCCAGGTCAGCGACATGCCAACCGTGTGGTCAGTGCCTGACCCGCATCAAGCCCTCCTTGCATGATTCACATGCACGCATTGGCTGACCCACATGCATGACCTTCACGTATGCGCAGGTGGCCGGCTGCTCCAGCTGTGAGCTGCCCAGGCCTCGTGTCACGGGCCCTGCTACCATCTCACAGCCCTGCGAGACCGCCGGCGGGGCATCCCTGGGCCTGGGTGCGGCGCTGGCGCTGCCGCCCACCTTTGATGCCTCTGCCTCGACAGACCCCTCTGGTCGCGCGCAGTGGCAGGACGTGCGCTGGGCTGTGCCCGCCTCTGTCACTGGCAGCGGCCGCGCAGTGCTTGAGGCGGCAGCAGGCCGCGCCAACGCCCTGGCCACCGCTCGTGAGCGGCTGCGGCTGTCGTTGACAGCCGACGAGGCAACCTCACTTGCAGACAGCAGCAACTATGCGCTCACCGCTACAGTCACGTCTTGGCTCGGCACGTCTGCCAGTGCCACCATCCTTTTCGCCAAGGCCTCCACCGCGTCCAAGCCAAGTGTGACGGTGGCGGGTTCGACACAGCAGTCCTTCAAGATCTCTGGCGGCATCAAGGCGTCAGCAGATGCCGGCGCGGTGTGCAAAGGTGCGCTAGCTCCCAACTGGGCTAAGAAATGAAGCAGCCCGTAGCTAGTAATCTGCCTTGCTGCTTCCCACTTGCTCGGTCATCGACACATGCGTTTCATGTTCGTGCGCGATCAGGTCGCTCGCTGGAGTGGCTGTGGACCGCTGTGTCCCCCGCCAACTGGCCGGGCCTGCCCGCGGCGGGCGTGAGCGGGCAGCAGCTGTTCGTGTCTCCGCCTGTGCTGGCGGTGCACGGACAGACCGTCGGACTGCGCGTCCTTGCCAACTATGCAAACGGTGAGGCGGTCGTTTGGGAGCGTTTGCCACACATGGCGGGTGTCCATGCATCATGCTGCCTGATTTTCCAGACCCTTCTGACCGGACGCCCACTGCGCCCACCCTGCACAGACCCGGCAAGCCAGGCCGTGGCTGACGTGCAGTTCACGGCTGTGGGCTCCGCGCCTGTGGCCGCACTCACCGGCCCCAGCGGCGATGTGACGGATGACCAGCCCATCCTGCTCAACGCCACTGCCAGCGCTGACCCCGACTCGACGCCATCGCTACAGCGCCTGCGCTACACCTGGGCCTGCCGGCGTGAGGACTTCCCCACGCCTTGCTTTGCCGATGCCAACCAAGGAGACCAGGTGCGTGCTGGGTGTGCCTGTGCAAGCCATGGCGGCCTCGGCTACGGACAGACCCCCTCCGTGCGCTTCTCGCGGTATCTGTTCCCCCATCCTCGCAACCCCAAACTAACGCACCAGCCACGCCCGTCGCCCCCTCTTGCTTGCACAGACTGGCACGCCCGGCATCTGGTCTCTCAAGGCCGGCACGTTGAGCAATGACAAGCTCCACACCTTCACTGTCACCGTGTCGAAGGAGGTGGCGGCCGGTGCGACGCCGCTCAGCGCCACTGCCTCCATCTCTGTGCGCCCGCGCTCCGCCGCTGTGCCCTTCCCGCGTGGCAGCCTGAAGCGTCAGTGTGGCCTCTCGGGCTGCGCCGCGCCGCACAGCACCGACCGACCGCTGGTGTTGGCGCTGGTGCTGGAATCTGCCTTCTCTGCAGCTGCCGTAAGCTGGAGCTGCGCTGAGGTGGCGGCTGTCTCCAGCCTCACCGCTGCCTCCTCCGCCACCGACCCCACCATCCCGCCCGGCACCCACTACCTGACCGTTCCCGCGGCGCTCCTACCCAGCAACCGCGCGTCGCTCACCATCGCGGCCAACCTGTCTCTGGCGGGCGCGACCGGCCTTGCCACCGCGACTGTGTCGCTCAACAGCGCTCCCAGCTGCAGCTTGGGCGCGTCCACCTCAGAATGCCTGACGTCGAGCATCCTCACCAGCACCTTCCCCAACGCGGCGGTTTCGCTGCTGGCCCAGGGCTGGGCGGATGCGCAGGATGACTCCCAGCTCCTGCGCTACGAGTTTGGCGTGCGCAGTGTGGGGGCCGGTGGGCGCACCTCTGACAGCGCGCAGCAGATTGGAGGCTCATCCAGCGGGACTGTACTCGGCCTGCCCGTAGGCAATGCGACGCTTTACTGCTGCGTCATTGACACGGCGGGCTCCCGCACCTGCGCCACCACCGTCGTGACAGTGAATCCGCCGGCCGCGGGCTTCAACGCAGCTGCGGCGCTGGCGTCTGTCAATGTGTCCGCTCTGGCGCAGGCCGGCGACCAGCGCACGCTGCTGCAGGCGGCCTCGCAAATGTCGCAGATCGTGGCGGCCATGGGTGGCAACACTGCTGGCGGCAACGGCTCCAGCGGCACCGCTCCGACTGCGGAGCAGCAGCAGCTGGTGGCTGCACGCAGCGCGACACTCATCAGCGCCATTCTCAGCGGCGCGTCCCTGGAAGACCCCGAGCAGGTGGGAATGGGGGACGTTAGCAGAACCACGTGTATGTGGCTTGCTTCATCAACTGCATCACGAGCCTGCGCCATGGGTATCGTGGTTCCAAAGGACGATTCCCGGTGACCATGCCGTTCGTATCCATAGCCGCACTACTCGCCTGCGCTATTGCTTGATTTGTCCACTCCACGTAACCTCGCTCTGGCTCATGCCTCCGCCACGGTTCGCTTCATTCCCTTGCCTGCAGCGCACACAAGCCATCTCGGCCATCGCCGCCATCGCCTCCAGCGCGGCGTCCATTGTCTCGGACGACTCTCGCCAGATGTTTGCGGACGCAGCCCTGAAGGCCGCCGACAGTCTGGTTTCCGGCAGCGACAGCGGTCTGACCGACCTAGCCACCCAGCTGTGCCGCTTGCTTGGCGCGGCACTGCCGACTGGCGGCAGCAGCGCCAGCGCGCGCAGCAGCGGCCGGCGTTCGCTGCTGGACACCTCTGGTGCTGCTGCCCAGGGCAGTCTTCAGAACCTGCTGGACGTGGCACGCAAGATCGGCAACGCCCTCGGACAGCAGGTGGGCGGCTGCAAACTGCTTCATGTGTTCCGGTGCCGTTACGTCTCCCGCCGCCAACGTGTGTCCGTGCAAGTATGTGTCCATGTAGTCCATACGTTAGTCATGCGCCTACACCATTTGTTCCCCACACATACAGGCCGTGCCCGGCGGTGAAAACCAGGCTGCGGGTGACTCTGGCGTGTTTGTGTCCGTGGGAGCGCTGCCCACCACGACCAGCGGCGGGAGCGGCTCCGTGGGCGTCACCGTCACGGCCGGGCCCGCTACGTCCTCTTCGACTCCCTCCTCCACCGCCGCCTCGTCAGCTTCATCACGCCGCGCCCTGGCCAGCCGCCGCCACCTCGCCCAGGCAACAACCACGACCGCCACGGGGGCACGTGCCGCCCTGCTGCTCAGCGGCGCCCTGGCCAGCGGCGCCGCCGGCTACGGCCTCGTGCTCAGCTACGCACCTTCAGCGTCAGTCGCGTTGCAACAGGCTCTGGCCACATCTCTGCCCAGCACCTCGACCCTGCGCGGAGGCCTGGCCACTGTGGGCTGGACGTCGGGCGCTTCGCCTCCTGCCCTGGACGGCACCAGCAGCTACGTGCGCCTGCAGCTGCCGGCTGCCGGCTACGACGCGGCTCGGTCCGGCACCTGCGCGCGGTATGATGACACCACCAAGAGTCTGGCCACCGACGCAAAGCCTGCCGTGTTCGAGTCATATGACAGCGCCACGGGCCTGGTGACCTGCCGGGTGGCGGTGGTGGGCAGCTACGTGGTGGTGCAGGGCGCCCAGCTGGCAGCTGCCTCCGTGCCGCCCGCCAGCCAGGCAACCTCCACCACAGACGCCCCGCCACCGTCACCGCCTACCCGTGTTCCTGAGAGCGCAACGCTGGAGACCGACAGCAGCAGCAGCGGACCAGTCAGTGCAGGCGTAATTGCAGGCGCAGTTGTGGGCGCGGTTGTCGGAGCCATTCTTATCGCAGCCGTAGCACTGGTGGTCGTGCGGCGGCGCCGGCGCCAGCACTCTGTCACACCCACGGCGCGTCAGCCGGTGGTGCCGGTGGTTGCCGTGGCTGCTGCACCGGTTTCAGAGGCGCCGCAGCTGCAGCAGGAGGCGCAGTCAGCAGAAGGGGTGCAGCACTGGTCGCAGCCGCGTGATCAGTCGCAGCTGAGCCGCCAAGAGCCAGAGGAGTTTAAATAAAAGGACTTGCGCGACAAGTACCGCAGTTTAATGAAGCGGCAGCAGGCGGTAGCACGCATGTTTCCATCTATGTGTTTCGCAAGCATGCTGTGGTGGCGCCGCGGGCCATTGCTGTGCAGCATCTGTACGTACGGTATGTGCGGCATCGATGACACGCCATCCATAGTCTTGCAACCATTTTCATCTAGCCCTGTGTGTTTATCATGGTTGTCCAAGCTTATCATTTGCATGTTAGCTCTTTCCCCAGAACGCAAGGGCTCCCTGGATGGACATGTTCAACACGTCAACCTGCACGCTGAAGGGCGTGTGTGCATGTGCGTGCGCGTGTGCATGCTATGCATGCGTCAGTGTGTACAAAATAAGTGTGCCCGCGTACGTGTGTCAATCGGTACGGTGTACACGAATCGCCACAATTCATGAAAGTCCTGTGTGTCCCTTTTAGTTTACGTGCGTTTACCAACTCCAAAGGAGTCTTCATCTTTTGTCACGCGGCAAGGCGGGGCTGAGACTATGGCTTGCGGTGGGTCTAGTGGCGTGAAGGCTGTGCACCTGGGCCCCAGGAGCTTGCGCGAGTGGATTGGCGTGTGGCTGGTGTTGGTTAGCTCGCCGCGACGCCGCCCGATGTCAGACGGCGACGCGCATGCTCACTTCCTTCACGTTGTGCTGCCGTGGACAATCAAGGTATTTTTGTGCGTGACGTGGTTTGGGAATTAGCTTCAACGGCTCGAGCAAGGCGCGCGCCCGGCACCGTAGAAGGGGGCGCGCGTCCGGCACGGCGCGCGGCACGGTTTCGTGGCCGCGGGTCCTCCGGGCGCGCAACCTCAGTGGCGGGAACGCGGTTGAAGAAGTGTTGCTCAGACATCCTGCATATATAAAATTCTGCATGCTTATCACATTCAGTGTCACTTAGGAGCTTGGTCACGCGGTTTGGAAAAGCGTCGTTTCTGGCGCGACGAAGGGCCCGTCCTGCAGATGTGCAACGACGAAATTTTGGGCAATTTGAGCACATATCCTTTATAATGCTGATTGGGGGCGTACTGTCGCTGCGAAGTAAGGCGAGACGTCCCTTGCGTTCCGCACTGGGAAGCCTATGACTCGCACGGCTGGGGCAAACGTAAATGCTCTTTTGACCGGATCGGTTTGGGGCTGCGTTGCTTGGGTTTGGCGCCAGACGCCTGACTTGGACTGGTACCCGAATGTACGGATTGGCGTGACCCTCGCTCCCGGGCGCATAAAAGCCTCGCCCGAAGTGATTTTAGGGAAAACGCTTGTGTAATGCATTGTGCAGTCCAAATTTTGTTCCTCACAATCGAAAACCGGGTAACCCGACTGCTGCCAGCCCGTCACAAGGCGCACTTAATCTGAGCTGATCACCCGGCTGTGTTGCAATTTTCCCCAACGCACGCGCGCGTCTATCTCGATATGGCTGGGGTGACGACGCCGCGGCGTACTACTGGCGCCAGCCCCGCGGCGCTACTTGCGCCGCGCCAGCAGCACATTCGTGCAAGTGGGGCGATGGGTTTCGCGCTTGTCCTGCTGTGTGGGGGCATCGCCTGCGTCGCAAGCGCGACCGACGGGCGCGCGGCGGGGACCATGCCTGGGGTGACCACGTCGATGGTAAGCCGAAAGCCGAGGGGACCTGCTGCTCTCTCTGCGCCGCTGAGCAGAGCCGTGTAGTCGTTGTACCGGAGTTTGAGAATTATGCCTTCGGTGCCTGGAGACCCCGCACATGCATAAGATGTTGTGACAAAATCATGTTCGCTTGCTAGGTCCAACTCCCGAATTAGGCCTTTTCCGCGTTTCCTATATGCAGTGCTCACAAGATGGCACCGATTCATGCCATGAACGAGGCCTTTGCGGTAGGATTACGCGCGTTCGACGTTTTAGTATCACTCGTGACCACGCTCGTGACCCAAATCTCCGTTCCGTGACACCACTAGCCTACTGGGGCTGTCTCCCTGCCCGACACCAAGAGCACGACCCCTCGCACCCCTTTCCTACTCCCTCGCACCTGAACAGGATCGAACAGCGTCTGCGCCTGTGAGCCCGGCTGGGGCGACGCCCTGCACTGCCAGGGGCCCGCCGGGGCCTTGCAAGCGGCCCACGCTGGCTGGGACTGCTTCTGTGCCTGCCCAAGCGACAGGACCACCTGCCAGCAATCGACATTATGCCGTTGGTGCGGCGACTCCAGCCATGGCGGCTGCGTCCCACATATCAGGGTGAGTCACCGCAAAAACAGCAGTACAGCTCTGTTCCTGCGGCACTGCGAACATGCGTGCAGGCTAACAAAATGGGACAGTCGTCCATCCCGCACACAAAGCGCATAGCTCATCAAGTGGACATACGCCTGTGCAGGCCTGTCCCGCAACACCCACACAAAACTCGTGGTATCTGAGGCACAGCACATTACGGCGGGTGCTTACAGGAACCGGTGAGGCGGGTGCCGGGAGGACACGCAAGGACTGAATCGCGCCCACTTTCTCGTCCATTTCGCACGCACATAATTCCGCCCGCTCTTGCCCCCACCCCCCTTCCCTTCCGCAGATTGCGCCTCCCTTACTCTTGATTCTAGCGTTACCTGCACGTCCGACACTAACGGAGACGCACAGCTGAGTTGTAAAACTGGTTACCAAAACTACGATGCCAGCACACAAACGTGCTCAGGTACGACAAGCTGCCCCCACTAGACCACGCGCCCATGACAACGCAGCACACGCCCTTTCAAATCCCCGTTTTCCCCGCCCGGCGGGCCCGCGTGTCCCCACCTCATCATGTACGCTACGTTGATTCGCCCTTCCACTTCCCATGCGCCCCGCCCCCGGTCGCAGACATCGACGAGTGTGCGGCCATCACCAGCAACACAGTGGTGTGCACCAACTCGCCCGGCAGCTACGATGTGGTGTGTGCAAGCGGCTACGAGAACCTCGATACGAACACCAACACCTGTGCCGGTGAGACTGTGCGGGCGGGCAAAAACGGGTGAATGCGCTGCTCACCAGTTCCACGCGCACCGTCCTTTCACCCCTCCCCCCCGTTTTCGCCGCCCGGCGGGCCCGCGTATCGCACACGTCCCCCCCCACTAGCCCCCCACGCAACACAATACACACGGCGGGCGCATCCACTCGCACGCCATCGCGCATCCCCACACATACGCACGCACCTAACACTTCTTCCGACCGAGCTGTCCATGCGGACCCGTTCCTCCAGCACGCAGCACACATCCTTCCACCCCTTGGTCCCCGCCCGTCGGGCCAACCTAACCCCGCCTCTGTACGCTACCTCGATTCGCCTTTGCCCCCTTCCCCCTTCGCGACAGACATCGACGAGTGCGTCTCCGACGCCGTGCCCGTGGACACTGCCAGCGTGGACACGTGCACCAACACGCCCGGATCCTTCACGCTGGCCTGCAAGGCCGGCTATGAGAATCCCGCCCTAGCCACCAAGTCATGCAGTGGTAAGCACTAAAAGCATGCCCGCCTCGGAATTTCCAATACGACCTCTCCCCAGGGAAAAGCAGGCAGGATGGATTCCCACTATCATTCTTAATCTTTACCGTCCCCGCCGCATAGCACTGCGCATGCGCGTCCTTCTTCTGCGCGTTTTCACACACCTGTGTCTTGCGCGGTGTCCGCACGTGTGTGTGTGCCTGCTTGCCCCCAGACGTGGACGAGTGCGCCACGAGCAACGGCGGCTGCGCCACGGACGCCACTTGCACCAACATCCCCGGCTCCAGGACATGCGCGTGCAACACCGGCTTCACTGGCGATGGACTGACCTGCGCCGGTGAGCAAGCTCGGTGGAGAGTCGTTCACCGCCTCACTCTCTTCTGCGCTTTCACTTGTTGTTGTTTGCTTTGTGCTTTGGGCACCTGGCCCTCCCGACAGCCATGCTTTCCCAGCCTCGGCAGTCGCGCGCGTGCTGGCGACGGGTTGGATGCTCGTCCCCCGCCCCCCCGCCCCCGCATAGCACTGCGTGTTGGGCGTTCCCTAAACGTGCCAGTGAGCGGGCTGCGGGCGTAGTGCATGTTTGTCAGGCTTGTGGCGAGGGGATGGCGCACGGGGATCGCCGGCACTACTTCTGGGATTGCGTGGTGGCACGGGCGCTGCGTGAAGCTATCGGTATGGCTATGGGCGCGTTGCCCTGTGACTCTTTGGATGCCCTTGCCCGGTCGGAGTTGTGGCTGGTCCAGCCGCCGGTTGGGCTGTGTCAGCCGGTGTGGGATGTTGTGTGTCTTGCTGCGTTGTCGGCCATGGACTTGGGGCGGCAACGGGTGGTTATGGCTGGCCACGGTTTGCCTGTGTCCGCAACCCTCCCGTCAGCGCGTGTGTTAGCTATTGGTGTTGCTGTCATTACGGATTTCTGGGGGCGCCTGCAGGCCTTCTCTAGTTTGGGTGTCAGGCCTGGTGGGTGGGATGCGGTCCCCTCTGGCCACCCGTTCCTGGCGCGCGGGTCGGGTGGTGGCGTGGCGTTGGTTCCGCCGTGGGATGATGCGTCTCCGCCGCCGTCTCCATGAGGTTGGTGTTGTGCGTCTGTGGGAGTGTTTGGGCGTGCCCACCTGTTTCGCCGCCCTAGCTTGCGTCTGCTGGCGCTAGATTCCGCGTTTTCGTGTGGTCTGTCTGCTTGGCTGTTGCTCAGATTTGCGGTGCCTTATGAGCCGCGTGCTTTGTGATGCTGCTGTTTGGTGTGGCTTTGGCGGGCTGCGGCTTAGCTTCTACGCACCTACGCAGCTGTGAGTTGGGTTGGCAGCCAAGCGGGGGTTGCGGTTTGCTGCGTTCTTCGGAATGGTGGCTTCCCTCGTAGCCGTGATGGTGTTTACACTGTCCCCTTCTTGTAACCTCGCAATCATAGCACTGCGCATGCGCGTCCTTCTTCTGCGCGTTTTCACACACCTGTGTCTTGCGCGGTGTCCGCACGTGTGTGTGCCTGCTTGCCCCCAGACGTGGACGAGTGCGCCACGAGCAACGGCGGCTGCGCCACGGACGCCACTTGCACCAACATCCCCGGCTCCAGGACATGCGCGTGCAACACCGGCTTCACTGGCGATGGAATGACCTGCGCCGGTGAGCAAGCTCGGTGGAGAGTCGTTCACCGCCTCACTCTCTTCTGCGCTTTCACTTGTTGTTGTTTGCTTTGTGCTTTGGGCACCTGGCCCTCCCGACAGCCATGCTTTCCCAGCCTCGGCAGTCGCGCGCGTGCTGGCGACGGGTTGCGATTGGCTGGATGCTCGCCCCCCCCCGCCCCCGCATAGCACTGCGCATGCGCGTCCTTCTTCTGCGCGTTTTCACACACCTGTGTCTTGCGCGGTGTCCGCACGTGTGTGTGCCTGCTTGCCCCCAGACGTGGACGAGTGCGCCACGAGCAACGGCGGCTGCGCCACGGACGCCACTTGCACCAACATCCCCGGCTCCAGGACATGCGCGTGCAACACCGGCTTCACTGGCGATGGACTGACCTGCGCCGGTAAGCAAGCTCGGTGGAGAGTCGTTCACCGCCTCACTCTCTTCTGCGCTTTCACTTGTTGTTGTTTGCTTTGTGCTTTGGGCACCTGGCCCTCCCGACAGCCATGCTTTCCCAGCCTCGGCAGTCGCGCGCGTGCTGGCGACGGGTTGCGATTGGCTGGATGCTCGCCCCCCCCCCGCCCCCGCATAGCACTGCGCATGCGCGTCCTTCTTCTGCGCGTTTTCACACACCTGTGTCTTGCGCGGTGTCCGCACGTGTGTGTGTGCCTGCTTGCCCCCAGACGTGGACGAGTGCGCCACGAGCAACGGCGGCTGCGCCACGGACGCCACTTGCACCAACATCCCTGGCTCCAGGACATGCGCGTGCAACACCGGCTTCACTGGCGATGGACTGACCTGCGCCGGTGAGCAAGCTCGGTGGAGAGTCGTTCACCGCCTCACTCTCTTCTGCGCTTTCACTTGTTGTTGTTTGCTTGCCCCTTCCCCCGAAGGGGGAGGGGCGTAAGCCATTGCGGTCGCATCGAGCTCGCGGGGGGCCCCTGACGGTTATACCAGATGGTTAGAAAGTGCACTAAAGTGCAAGGCCCTCCGTCCTCACGTGAATTCCATATCGTGTGTATGGAAAGGCGTTTGAAAAAACTGTATTTTGTACTAAAACACGAGCTACACGTCAGGTCGAGGTAACGCACAAGCGCGGATTCAGCGCCAGAGCTCCAGCGGAATGAATTACAATCGATTCATGATTATATAACACAGGCGCCCGGCACAACAGGACAAAAGGCGAAGGAATTGGAGGCGTCGGAGGATCCCAAAACTCCGACATTAAATGCTCGCGCGAAATACAGCGCGCCACTGGCCAGGAATGCGCTCTTCACTTTTCATGCGCAATATTCACTGATATTCCGCTCGCAGCCCGCAGCAGACCAGCGAGTATTCCCGCGAGGCCCCCCGCCGGGTGCCCCCCCCGCCGTGCCCCCCCCGCCCCCCCCCGGTGTCCCCTTGGTGCCCCCACTAGCCCCCGCCACCTCCCCCATAAGCGCCCCGTGCTGATGAGATCAGCGCGACAATTCATGGATGGTTCAATGCGTCGGTCGGTCTGGGAAATCGCTGTACAGAGACACATACCCCTGGATACCCGATTGGCTTCGGCTGTAACTGCCCCTCCCCCTTTTTACACCGCGGGCGGGCCGCCTGAGGGGGGAGGGGCAAGCGGGGGTACTGCGCAGCGGTAGGGGTTTGCTTTGTGCTTTGGGCACCTGGCCCTCCCGACAGCCATGCTTTCCCAGCCTCGGCAGTCGCGCGCGTGCTGGCGACGGGTTGCGATTGGCTGGATGCTCGCCCCCCCCCCCCCCCCCCGCATAGCACTGCGCATGCGCGTCCTTCTTCTGCGCGTTTTCACACACCTGTGTCTTGCGCGGTGTCCGCACGTGTGTGTGCCTGCTTGCCCCCAGACGTGGACGAGTGCGCCACGAGCAACGGCGGCTGCGCCACGGACGCCACTTGCACCAACATCCCCGGCTCCAGGACATGCGCGTGCAACACCGGCTTCACTGGCGATGGACTGACCTGCGCCGGTGAGCAAGCTCGGTGGAGAGTCGTTCACCGCCTCACTCTCTTCTGCGCTTTCACTTGTTGTTGTTTGCTTGCCCCTTCCCCCGAAGGGGGAGGGGCGTAAGCCATTGCGGTCGCATCGAGCTCGCGGGGGGCCCCTGACGGTTATACCAGATGGTTAGAAAGTGCACTAAAGTGCAAGGCCCTCCGTCCTCACGTGAATTCCATATCGTGTGTATGGAAAGGCGTTTGAAAAAACTGTATTTTGTACTAAAACACGAGCTACACGTCAGGTCGAGGTAACGCACAAGCGCGGATTCAGCGCCAGAGCTCCAGCGGAATGAATTACAATCGATTCATGATTATATAACACAGGCGCCCGGCACAACAGGACAAAAGGCGAAGGAATTGGAGGCGTCGGAGGATCCCAAAACTCCGACATTAAATGCTCGCGCGAAATACAGCGCGCCACTGGCCAGGAATGCGCTCTTCACTTTTCATGCGCAATATTCACTGATATTCCGCTCGCAGCCCGCAGCAGACCAGCGAGTATTCCCGCGAGGCCCCCCGCCGGGTGCCCCCCCGCCGTGCCCCCCCGCCCCCCCCCGGTGTCCCCTTGGTGCCCCCACTAGCCCCCGCCACCTCCCCCATAAGCGCCCCGTGCTGATGAGATCAGCGCGACAATTCATGGATGGTTCAATGCGTCGGTCGGTCTGGGAAATCGCTGTACAGAGACACATACCCCTGGATACCCGATTGGCTTCGGCTGTAACTGCCCCTCCCCCTTTTTACACCGCGGGCGGGCCGCCTGAGGGGGGAGGGGCAAGCGGGGGTACTGCGCAGCGGTAGGGGTTTGCTTTGTGCTTTGGGCACCTGGCCCTCCCGACAGCCATGCTTTCCCAGCCTCGGCAGTCGCGCGCGTGCTGGCGACGGGTTGCGATTGGCTGGATGCTCGCCCCCCCCCCCCGCCCCCGCATAGCACTGCGCATGCGCGTCCTTCTTCTGCGCGTTTTCACACACCTGTGTCTTGCGCGGTGTCCGCACGTGTGTGTGCCTGCTTGCCCCCAGACGTGGACGAGTGCGCCACGAGCAACGGCGGCTGCGCCACGGACGCCACTTGCACCAACATCCCCGGCTCCAGGACATGCGCGTGCAACACCGGCTTCACTGGCGATGGACTGACCTGCGCCGGTGAGCAAGCTCGGTGGAGAGTCGTTCACCGCCTCACTCTCTTCTGCGCTTTCACTTGTTGTTGTTTGCTTGCCCCTTCCCCCGAAGGGGGAGGGGCGTAAGCCATTGCGGTCGCATCGAGCTCGCGGGGGGCCCCTGACGGTTATACCAGATGGTTAGAAAGTGCACTAAAGTGCAAGGCCCTCCGTCCTCACGTGAATTCCATATCGTGTGTATGGAAAGGCGTTTGAAAAAACTGTATTTTGTACTAAAACACGAGCTACACGTCAGGTCGAGGTAACGCACAAGCGCGGATTCAGCGCCAGAGCTCCAGCGGAATGAATTACAATCGATTCATGATTATATAACACAGGCGCCCGGCACAACAGGACAAAAGGCGAAGGAATTGGAGGCGTCGGAGGATCCCAAAACTCCGACATTAAATGCTCGCGCGAAATACAGCGCGCCACTGGCCAGGAATGCGCTCTTCACTTTTCATGCGCAATATTCACTGATATTCCGCTCGCAGCCCGCAGCAGACCAGCGAGTATTCCCGCGAGGCCCCCCGCCGGGTGCCCCCCCGCCGTGCCCCCCCCCCCCCCCCCCCCCCGGTGTCCCCTTGGTGCCCCCACTAGCCCCCGCCACCTCCCCCATAAGCGCCCCGTGCTGATGAGATCAGCGCGACAATTCATGGATGGTTCAATGCGTCGGTCGGTCTGGGAAATCGCTGTACAGAGACACATACCCCTGGATACCCGATTGGCTTCGGCTGTAACTGCCCCTCCCCCTTTTTACACCGCGGGCGGGCCGCCTGAGGGGGGAGGGGCAAGCGGGGGTACTGCGCAGCGGTAGGGGTTTGCTTTGTGCTTTGGGCACCTGGCCCTCCCGACAGCCATGCTTTCCCAGCCTCGGCAGTCGCGCGCGTGCTGGCGACGGGTTGCGATTGGCTGGATGCTCGCCCCCCCCCCCGCCCCCGCATAGCACTGCGCATGCGCGTCCTTCTTCTGCGCGTTTTCACACACCTGTGTCTTGCGCGGTGTCCGCACGTGTGTGTGCCTGCTTGCCCCCAGACGTGGACGAGTGCGCCACGAGCAACGGCGGCTGCGCCACGGACGCCACTTGCACCAACATCCCCGGCTCCAGGACATGCGCATGCAACACCGGCTTCACTGGCGATGGACTGACCTGCGCCGGTGAGCAAGCTCGGTGGAGAGTCGTTCACCGCCTCACTCTCTTCTGCGCTTTCACTTGTTGTTGTTTGCTTTGTGCTTTGGGCACCTGGCCCTCCCGACAGCCATGCTTTCCCAGCCTCGGCAGTCGCGCGCGTGCTGGCGACGGGTTGCGATTGGCTGGATGCTCGCCCCCCCCCGCCCCCGCATAGCACTGCGCATGCGCGTCCTTCTTCTGCGCGTTTTCACACACCTGTGTCTTGCGCGGTGTCCGCACGTGTGTGTGCCTGCTTGCCCCCAGACGTGGACGAGTGCGCCACGAGCAACGGCGGCTGCGCCACGGACGCCACTTGCACCAACATCCCCGGCTCCAGGACATGCGCGTGCAACACCGGCTTCACTGGCGATGGACTGACCTGCGCCGGTAAGCAAGCTCGGTGGAGAGTCGTTCACCGCCTCACTCTCTTCTGCGCTTTCACTTGTTGTTGTTTGCTTTGTGCTTTGGGCACCTGGCCCTCCCGACAGCCATGCTTTCCCAGCCTCGGCAGTCGCGCGCGTGCTGGCGACGGGTTGCGATTGGCTGGATGCTCGCCCCCCCCCCCCGCCCCCGCATAGCACTGCGCATGCGCGTCCTTCTTCTGCGCGTTTTCACACACCTGTGTCTTGCGCGGTGTCCGCACGTGTGTGTGCCTGCTTGCCCCCAGACGTGGACGAGTGCGCCACGAGCAACGGCGGCTGCGCCACGGACGCCACTTGCACCAACATCCCCGGCTCCAGGACATGCGCGTGCAACACCGGCTTCACTGGCGATGGACTGACCTGCGCCGGTAAGCAAGCTCGGTGGAGAGTCGTTCACCGCCTCACTCTCTTCTGCGCTTTCACTTGTTGTTGTTTGCTTTGTGCTTTGGGCACCTGGCCCTCCCGACAGCCATGCTTTCCCAGCCTCGGCAGTCGCGCGCGTGCTGGCGACGGGTTGCGATTGGCTGGATGCTCGCCCCCCCCCCGCCCCCGCATAGCACTGCGCATGCGCGTCCTTCTTCTGCGCGTTTTCACACACCTGTGTCTTGCGCGGTGTCCGCACGTGTGTGTGCCTGCTTGCCCCCAGACGTGGACGAGTGCGCCACGAGCAACGGCGGCTGCGCCACGGACGCCACTTGCACAAACATCCCCGGCTCCAGGACATGCGCGTGCAACACCGGCTTCACTGGCGATGGACTGACCTGCGCCGGTAAGCAAGCTCGGTGGAGAGTCGTTCACCGCCTCACTCTCTTCTGCGCTTTCACTTGTTGTTGTTTGCTTTGTGCTTTGGGCACCTGGCCCTCCCGACAGCCATGCTTTCCCAGCCTCGGCAGTCGCGCGCGTGCTGGCGACGGGTTGCGATTGGCTGGATGCTCGCCCCCCCCCCCGCCCCCGCATAGCACTGCGCATGCGCGTCCTTCTTCTGCGCGTTTTCACACACCTGTGTCTTGCGCGGTGTCCGCACGTGTGTGTGCCTGCTTGCCCCCAGACGTGGACGAGTGCGCCACGAGCAACGGCGGCTGCGCCACGGACGCCACTTGCACAAACATCCCCGGCTCCAGGACATGCGCGTGCAACACCGGCTTCACTGGCGATGGACTGACCTGCGCCGGTGAGCAAGCTCGGTGGAGAGTCGTTCACCGCCTCACTCTCTTCTGCGCTTTCACTTGTTGTTGTTTGCTTTGTGCTTTGGGCACCTGGCCCTCCCGACAGCCATGCTTTCCCAGCCTCGGCAGTCGCGCGCGTGCTGGCGACGGGTTGCGATTGGTTGGATGCTCGCCCCCCCCCCCGCCCCCGCATAGCACTGCGCATGCGCGTCCTTCTTCTGCGCGTTTTCACACACCTGTGTTTTGCGCGGTGTCCGCGCGTGTGTGTCCGCGCGTGTGTGTCCGCGCGTGTGTGTGCGCTACCATCATTTACTCGCCTCCCCCCTGCCACCGCAGACATCGACGAGTGCGTCTCGGGCACCGTGTCTGTGGACACTGCCAGTGTGGACACGTGCACCAACACGCCCGGATCATTCACGATGACCTGCAAGGCTGGCTATGAGAAACCCGACCTTGCCACCAAGTCATGCAGTGGTAAGCACACCATCTTCGGCATTTTTAATACGTCCTATCCCCGGGAGGATGCAGGCACGAAGGCTTGCAACGAACCCTAGCTGCCCCACCGATGCTGACAACTGGAGTTGCGCCGCACCACGCAGACATCGACGAGTGCGCGGCCATCACCAGCAACACAGTGGTGTGCACCAACTCGCCCGGCAGCTACACTGTGGTGTGTGCTAGCGGCTACGAGAACCTCAACACCAACGCCAACACCTGTGCCGGTGAGACTGTGCGGGTGGGCAGAACAAGTGAATGCGCAGCTCACCAGCCCCCACCCATGTAACATAATGCACATGGGGGGACATCCACACACCCGCCATCGCGTAGCCACACACACATGCAGGCACATGATGTCAATTTTCCCTGCCCAAGCTGACCTAGCGCACCCGTCTCTTCCACACGCAGCATGCACCCTTTCACCAGCCACTTTGTCCCCGCCCGGCGGGCCCACCCAACGCCGCCTCTTGTACGCTGCCTTCATTTACTCGCCCCCCCTGCCGCCACAGACATCGACGAGTGCACCACCGGCATCGCTGTCGACACTGCCAGCGTGGACACGTGCACCAACACGGATGGATCGTTCACGCTGACCTGCAAGTCCGGCTTTGAAAACCCCAACCTTGCCACCAAGTCATGCAGTCCTTACTCACCACCACCCTCGCCTGCGCCTCCATCGCCAAACCCGCCTTCCCCGCGGCCGCCGTCACCGGCCCCGCCCTCCCCGCAGCCACCATCTCCAGCCCCGCCATCCCCTATGCCTCCCTCTCCCGCGCCTCCCCTTCCGCCGTCGCCACCTTCCCCCCCGTCACCCCGACCTCCATCTCCAACGCCTCCTACTCCACCCAGCCCTGCGCCCCCAGCGCCCAGTCCGCCTCCCTCGCCGCCGCCGACTCCACCATCGCCGCCACCTCCGCCTCCCTCTCCCTCTCCCCCGCCTCCCTCCCCCTCTCCCCCACCCCCACCCTCCCCGCCGCCCCCGACCCCGCCCCGCCCGCCCCGCGCACCGCCGCCCGCGTTGTCTCCTCCGCCCTCGCCCCCGCGGGACCCCTGCCTGGTCTGCCAGGACTGCCTGACAGCCATCACGCCAGTCGCCGCCCTGACCAACGCGACCGCCTCCGCCAAGTCCGACGCCTTCCTCCGGGCCTGTGGCAAGCTAGCCGCCACTACGACAACGAAGTGCAACGCCGTGACGGGCACAATCCTGTCCGCCGGCTCCAGCTCCAACATCGCGGCCCGCGCAGGCATGCTGTGCTCGACGCTGGACCTTTGCTCAGGTATGCAGCTTCTTGACAATGATAACACATGTGATTATGATAGCGAACGCTCTGAGGACTGCCTGGAACGAGCGCCATTCGTAATTGCAGCCTCGCGGCCCACCCCAACCTAAGCTTTATCATTGTAGTGTACCTGTGCCTGTGTGCACATGATGCACCTTGAGGTGGGGGACAGCATATGAAAATGTTTGGCAACCTGGATCCAGCGAGCTGTTGCGATGCAATTTTGGTCCTCTTCGCAGCTGCCAGCTGCGGCTGTACTTTCCACAAACAACCATCGTAACACTTATACTACTCGCATGCGTATCACCACCTCACTTGCTGGCCGCTGCCATCAACACATGCCTGCATCGCGCCTCCGCATTTGCGCGCAGCCGCTGCGGGATGCTCGGCGCTCAACTCCGGCAGCCTTACAGGCGCGCTGGACCTGTGCGCAGCTGAGGGCATTGTTGGAGGCGCGGCCACGCCGCTGGCCGGCTCGGTGCAGCCAGCTGCTGGGAGCTGCACATCCAGCGCCAACTGCACCGTCAGCGCGGGCCAGCTTTGCCAGATTCCCCCGGCCGGCGCCCAGCAAACCTGCTCCTGCGTGGCTGGCCGCGACGTGTGCCAGAGCCTGGGAACGTGCGTGAGCTACTGCTCGCTCAACAGCACGCTGTCGGCCCTGGCTGAGCTGAACGCCGGCGTGACCAGCTGCGACCCGACCGGCACCTCAGCTTCGCAGTGCGGCGCAGGCGAGACGTGCACGGCTCCGGCTGCGGGCAGTACGTGCCAGCGCTGGAGCTGCGACTCATTCAGTCAGAAGCTGGTGCAGGTGGCGTGCAACGGCGTGTGCTTGCCTCAGACCCTCAGCATGACGTCTGCAGCCATCTCAGATGACGGCCGCTCCATTCGTGTTGCCTTGAGCGGATTTGCAGCGCCGCTGACCCAGGTGCCCTGCACTACCGTGTTTGACGCGGCGTCTTCCGCACTTGTGGGCGGTGCGAGCGCGTTATGCTCAACCAGCGGTTCGACCCTGACCGTGCAGCTGACCGCCAATGCCACGCTCAAGGTGCGTTGGGGACATGCGCACCGCGGTGGACTGCGGTTGATGACGTAGGAGAACGTGTGGCTTGGGGCCGACACATGCTCTCGGTCCACCCTACACCCTGAAGCTGTCTTTCTGGGTCAATGTCTGCTTGGCAGGTCGGCTCCAGTCTGGCAGTGCTGAGCCCGGGCACGGCCCTCGTGAGCGCCGCCAGCGCCAAGGCCACCTTCGCGGGCTCCGTCCAGGTCAGCGACATGCCAACCGTGTGGTTAGTGCCTGACCCACATCAAGCTCTCCTTGCATGATTCACATGCACGCATCGGCTGACCCACATGCATGACCTTCACGTATGCGCAGGTGGCCGGCTGCTCCAGCTGTGAGCTGCCCAGGCTTCGTGTCTCGGGCCCTGCCACCATCTCTCAGCCCTGCGAGACCGCCGGCGGGGCATCCCTGGGTCTGGGTGCGGCGCTGGCGCTGGCGCCCATCTTTGACGCCTCTGCCTCGACAGACCCCTCTGGTCGCGCACAGTGGCAGGACGTGCGCTGGGCTGTGCCCGTCTCTGTCACCGGCAGCGGCCGCGCAGTGCTTGAGGCGGCAGCAGGCCGCGCCAACGCCCTGGCCACCGCTCGTGAGCGGCTGCGGCTGTCGTTGACAGCGGACGAGGCAACCTCACTTGCGGACAGCAGCAACTATGCGCTCACCGCTACAGTCACGTCTTGGCTCGGCACGTCTGCCAGCGCCACCATCCTTTTCGGCAAGGCCTCCACCGCGTCCAAGCCAAGTGTGACGGTGGCGGGTTCGACACTGCAGTCCTTCAAGATCTCCGGCGGCATCAAGGCGTCTGCAGACGCCGGCACGGTGTGCAAAGGTGCGCTCTCAACCGGGCTGTGGAATGAAGCAGCCTGTTAGTAGTTAGTGCTCTGCCTTGCTTCTTTCACTCGCTCGCTCATCGCCACATGCGTTTCATGTTCGTGCGCGATCAGGTCGCTCGCTGGAGTGGCTGTGGACCGCTGTGTCCCCCGCCAACTGGCCGGGCCTGCCCGCGGCGGGCGTGAGTGGCCAGCAGCTGTTCGTGTCTCCGCCTGTGCTGGCGGTGCACGGACAGACCATCGGACTGCGCGTCCTTGCCAACTATGCAAACGGTGAGGCGGTCGTTTGGGAGCGTTTGCCACACATGGCGGGTGTCGATGTCTTGACTGCCCTGATCCTCCTGACCGGACGCCCACTGCGCCCACCCTGCACAGACCCGGCAAGCCAGGCCGTGGCGGACATACAGTTCACGGCTGTGGGCTCCGCGCCTGTGGCCGCACTCACCGGCCCCAGCGGCGATGTGACGGATGACCAGCCCATCCTGCTCAACGCCACTGCCAGCGCCGACCCCGACTCGACGACGTCGCTGCAGCGCCTGCGCTATACCTGGGCGTGCCGGCGTGAGGACTACCCCACGCCTTGCTTTGCCGACGCCAACCAAGGGGACCAGGTGCGTGCTGGGTATGCCTGTCTGCCTGCGCAAGCCATGGCGGTCTGGGCTACGGACAGGCATCCGTTTTTTCTCTCAAACGCGAACCCCAACATAGTGACTTATCTTGTCCCCTCTTGCTTGCACAGACCGGCACGCCCGGCATCTGGTCTCTCAAGGCCGGCACGTTGAGCAACGACAAGCTGCACACCTTCACCGTCACCGTGTCGAAGGAAGTTGCCGCCGGTGCGGCGCCGCTTAGCGCCACTGCCTCCATCTCAGTGCGCCCGCGCTCCGCCGCTGTGCCCTTTCCGCGTGGCAGCCTGAAGCGTCAGTGTGGCCTCTCGGGCTGCGCCGCGCCGCACAGCACCGACCGACCGCTGGTGTTGGCGCTGGTGCTGGAGTCTACCTTCTCCACAGCTGCCGTGAGCTGGCGCAGCGCCGAGGTGGCGGCCGTCTCCAGCCTCACCGCTGCCTCCTCCGCCACCGACCCAACCATCCCGCCCGGCACCCACTACCTGACCGTTCCCGCGGCGCTCCTGCCCAGCAACCGTGCATCGCTCACCATTGCGGCCAACCTGTCTCTGGCGGGCGCGACCGGCCTTGCCACGACAACCGTGTCGCTTAACAGCGCCCCCAGCTGCAGCTTGGGCACGTCTGCGTCTGAATGCCTGACGTCGAGCATCCTCACCAGCACCTTCCCCAACGCGGCGGTCTCGCTGCTGGCCCAGGGCTGGGCGGATGCGCAGGACGACTCCCAGCTCCTGCGCTACGAGTTTGGCGTGCGCAGTATGGGGGCAGGCGGGCGCACCTCTGACAGCGCGCAGCAGATAGGAGGCTCCTCCAGCGGGACTGTACTCGGCCTGCCCGTGGGCAATTCGACGCTTTACTGCTGCGTCATGGACACGGCGGGCTCCCGCACCTGCGCCACCACCGTCGTGACAGTGAATCCGCCGGCCGCGGGCTTCAACGCCGCTGCGGCGCTGGCGTCTGTCAACGTGTCCGCTCTGGCGCAGGCCGGCGACCAGCGCACGCTGCTGCAGGCGGCCTCGCAAATGTCGCAGATCGTGGCAGCCATGGGTGGCAGCACTGGTGGCAACGGCTCCAGCGGCACCGCTCCGACTGCAGAGCAGCAGCAGCTGGTGGCTGCACGCAGCGCGACACTCATCAGCGCCATTCTCAGCGGCGCGTCCCTGGACGACCCCGAGCAGGTGGGAATGGGTAGAATGGGGGAGACCCTAGAAAACCCGTGTGTTGCTGGCTTCCCAACCGCATCCCCAGTCCTGGGCTTCCGTGTCTCGGTCTCGTGGTGCCAACCATTCCCACCTGTGGCCATGCCTTGCGTGTCTACAGCCATGCACGCATGCACTATGCTTGCTTGTCCACTCCACGTAACCTCTGGCTCATGCCTCCGCCATGTTTCGCCTGCCTTGCATGCATGCAGCGCACGCAAGCCATCTCGGCCATTGCCGCCATCGCCTCCAGCGCGGCGTCCATTGTCTCGGACTACTCTCGCCAGATGTTCGCGGACGCAGCCCTGAAGGCCGCCGACAGTCTGGTTTCCGGCAGCGACAGCGGTCTGACCGACCTAGCCACCCAGCTGTGCCGCTTGCTTGGCGCGGCACTGCCGACTGGCGGCAGCAGCGCCAGCGCGCGCAGCAGCGGCCGGCGTTCGCTGCTGGACACCTCTGGTGCTGCTGCCCAGGGCAGTCTTCAGAACCTGCTGGACGTGGCACGCAAGATCGGCAACGCCCTCGGACAGCAGGTGGGCGGCTGCAAACTGCTTCATGTGTTCCGGTGCCGTTTCGTCTCCCGCCATGTGGCCTCTTATGTATATGCCCATGCGATAGTCATGCGCCTACACCATTTGTTCCCCCACACAGGCTGTGCCCGGCGGTGAAAACGAGGCTGCGGGTGACTCTGGCGTGTTTGTGTCCGTGGGAGCGCTGCCCACCACAACCAGCGGCGGGAGCGGATCCGTGGGCGTCACCGTCACGGCCGGGCCCGCCACGTCCTCTTCGACTCCCTCCTCCACCCCCGCCTCACCAGCTGCTTCATCACGCCGCGCCCTGGCCAGCCGCCGCCACCTCGCCCAGGCAACCACCACAACCGCCACTGGGGCCCGTGCCGCCCTGGTGCTCAGCGGCGCCCTGGCCAGCGGTGCCGCCGGCTACGGCCTCGTGCTCAGCTACGCGCCTTCAGCGTCGGTCGCGCTGCAACAGGCTCTGGCCGCATCTCTGCCCAGCACCTCGACCCTGCGCGGGGGCCTGGCCACTGTGGGCTGGACGTCGGGCGCTTCGCCTCCTGACCTGGACGGCACCATCAGCTACGTGCGCCTGCAGCTGCCGGCTGCCGGCTACGACGCGACTCGGTCCGGCACCTGCGCGCGGTATGACGACACCACCAAGAGTCTGGCCACCGACGCAAAGCCTGCCGTGTTCGAGTCATATGACAGCGCCACGGGCCTGGTGACCTGCCGGGTGGGGGTGGTGGGGAGTTACGTGGTAGTGCAGGGCGCCCAGCTGGCATCTGCCTCCGTGCCGCCCGCCAGCCAGGCAACCTCCACCACGGACGCCCCGCCGCCGTCACCGCCTACCCGTGTTCCTGAGAGCGCGCCGCTTGGCACCGACAGCAGCAGTAGCGGGTCAATCAGTGCAGGCGTAATTGCCGGCGCGGTCGTGGGCGCGGTTGTCGGAGCTATTCTTATCGCAGCGGTAGCACTGGTGGTCGTGCGCCGTCGGCGCCAGAACACCGTGGCGCCAGCTGAGATTGCGCCGGCTATGGCTGTGCGTGCCGTGCCAGCTGCGTAGCAGTAAGAGCACCCAGTGAACTCAATTCACCGAACTTCGGAATTCACTGAAGACCGGTGAGGTTTAGGTCTGAACAGCCCACGAGGATGAGGTCTTTCTCTGATCCCCTGCACGATAGGGGCTTCAGCTACTTACTTGTGGACTGTTTGTTTGCACTGTTTCCTGCACATTACGAACACGCCAAAAGCACGGCGTTGGTTCCATCTTACAATGTGACTTCATCTAATAAGCCTTTCCCTGTCCTCAATGTGTGCATTCATTGCGTGTCATGTCTGCTGGTTTGGCAGTGCTTGACAGTGCGACCCCGACACGTACGTCAGTGTGCAACTGACTGCAAACGGGCGGGCATCATCCGCATTCCCAACCGGCATGGGGCAAGTGGTACCATACCGGGCGCGTTAGTGTCATCCATGAACGGCTTAATAATTTTTAGATTTTGACTCTTCTGTATTTGTGGCAAAGCATGCTCCGGTCCCACGTTGCCCACGCAATTGGGAGGAACGACATGCTGCGGGACGCAATAAGAGTTGGTATGAAGACCTCCGGGAGTATGAAGAGTTCCGTACTTGTGCTGTGCAGACTTGGCTTCAGAGTTCATGCATCAGTGACGTTAGAAGCACACCCACTGTGGCTTTTCAAGCGGGGCAGGCTGCGGCCGCGCTACCCGACAACACGTCAGCGCCTCTGCGCTTTTCGGCGTACACCAAGCAATGTGTTGCGTCATGTAATCGCTTGGCTCCGCCTATGATTGGGGCCAGGCATGTGCATGGCACGACACGCGGATACTAATACGCATAAACGTGTAACTGATGCTGAAAAAGAACACGTCCACGGATTCATCGTCCCGGGATGACCCTCATTCATGCAAGCATCCTGGACCGCGGCGCGCCACTATCCAGTGCATCAATCCCAGGCCCTTTGTGCTGCAGCTGCCCCGCCTGCTGTCACAAGAGGCAGGTCTCGTATCTTGTTTTGGGGAATATGATTGGGGCCAGACTTTTCCGTCTCACAGCTGGATTTTCATGTTCTCGTAAGCATCAGTCACAGGCCCGGCGTGCCACTGGGCGAGGGCCAGCTGCCGGCTGCATTATGCAGGGAGCGTGCGCGCATATCAGGGGGGGCCACCCCAGCCGGTGGGGCGCTGCACGGTGGGTGCGCGTGTGCGCAGGCATTTTTGCGAGCGAGAGGGTGCCCGCCAGCGCCTGCGTGCTGCGGCAGGGTGAGGGTCACTCAAGTGCGGTGGAGGCGTTGCGCGGCGGCTGCCCCGCCTGCTGTCACAAGCCACACTAGGTGGCATGCTATGGCGGCACTGGGCCCGCCGAAACTAGCAGCGCCCTGGCCACGCCGGGACCGGGCACCCGGCCGCCCCACGCGGTGCAGTGACTGCGGACGGGCCTAGCGCCCGTGTGGCGGCCCCATAAATGCCGCGCCATGCTCTTTCCAGGCTTGCGACCCTGGATGCGTGCTCAGAGCTTTGCAGCTGGGCCTGGCGCGCATCGCTGGGTCGGGAGTGAGCATGTCGACATCTTTGTCGGGTCCGCCTTTCGTTAGGATTTGGACTACCCCCACTTCAAGGTGGCTTGTTTGCGGTCGCTCGCATCGATCGATGTATATGTTGATAGGGATATGAAGGACCCGACGCCAGGAAAGTGGCGACTTTTGGCCTGACCTTGCGTCGCGCACTCGAAGGGCGCTCGTGCTGGAAAGGCGAATACAATTCCAGCCGCCAGCACAGAGCCTGCTTGCACGGCATGCATAACGAATGGATAGTATATATGTATTGTGAAATACTCGCGCGAGCCAGCAGTCGCATGCCGCAGGTGCGCCAGGCCGTGACACCACACGCGGCTTACGACTTCCCGCCGCAGGACAGCCAGGGTCCGGTAGGCCCCGCCGCCGCCCGCAGACGCGGGCCCCGAGCCGCCCTAGCCCTCAGATTACATGACCGCTAGCATACAGTACGACCCCGCCGACAGGCGCCGAGCGCACGGGAGTCCGGGGCTCTGCGCCCGGGGGACCCCCCTGAGCGGTGCGCAGGCAGGTTTTATGGGTGTGCTTGTGCCATAGACTGCATGCCGCGTCCAGGGGCTGCCCGGCTCTGTGATCCGGTCACATACCACAGCCGATAATGCAAGCGTGACGAAAGGGGGCTACAGGAAGCCGGGATGACGCCCATCCATGCATCCTTCCCTCAACCCGCGCCACTGGCCAGTGCATCAGTCACAGGCCCGGCGTGCCACTGCGCGCAGGTCAGCTGCCGGCTGCATTATGCAGGGAGCGAGGGCGAGGACGCATATCAGGGGGGGGCCAACGCAAGCGGCCCGGGGTTTGGGTTGGGCGCAGGGTGGGGGGCCGCCCATCTTGGTCCTGGAGTATACCGTTAAGCCGGGGACTGGGATGCATGTGGCTCCGCAGCTGCCAGCTGGGCGCGCTGTATGTGCGTGATGCTGGCGTGGCGGAAGGGGGGCGAAGATTAGACCGTTGCTGCCTTCGCCAGCGCCTTGGCCCGGTTGTGGGCGCTCCAGTGGGAGAATCGTCACAAGGAGGCATGCATTGTAGGCATTGCGGCCAGTGGCGGGCGGCTACCAATGCGTGTTTGGCCTTTCCGAAACGCTAGCTTAGCCACTACGGAGCGTAGCGGAGTAGGGGATGAGCGGGGTTGAGCATGGAGGCCGTACATGACGGCCGGAGCTGTTAGCGCTTGCCGCTCATCTAGATCGGCATTCTGCCTCTCTAGTAGATAGAGCAGCTCACACCGCTCGCTGCGGTTTTTCTTTTGTCCAAGCCTTTGAGAGTCTTTACTACTTCCCGCCCGCGAGCCTTTCGGCTCGCCCCCGCCCCAGGTGTCCTGAGTGGAGCCGCGGCGCGTCCTGGCCGTCTGGTTGCGGCGGCGCCGTCGCCCGGCACCGCCCTCGCCTTGTCGCTCTGCTGGAGCTCGGCGGCGGAGCCGGCGTTTTGTTGGTGGTGTTGTGGTCGTAGGCGTTGTCGTGAGGCCGGCGTTAAGGGTGGCTGGTCGGGCCCGTGAAGGCCCTAGGCGCCCGCTGCCACGCCGTTAGAGGGTTTTCTGGGGGTTTTGGTTCGCGCTCCAGGCTGCCCCCGCCTTTTTACCGGGGCGTCAGCCTGGAGCGCGCGTAGTTGCCGGGACCCTGGCCGAGGCCACGGGTGTTAGCGGTTGGTGTGTTGGCTGGTCGCGCTTTGGTTGCGCGTGATTCTGCTTTGGCGCCGTTGTTCCGCGCCGTGGTGGCCTCGTCGTTTGCTGCCGCTGTCGTGCTGTTGGCCACGCTGCGCTCGCTGCTTTGTCGTGGTGTCGCGGTGGCGTGGCGTTGTGTCGCCTCTGGGGGGGGGCGCTCGGGCGTGCCCCTCGCTTGCGCAGGTGTGAGCCGTTCTGCAGTGTAAGGGCCATAAGTCAGGCTGCTTCCCTACCGCCACTCTGGCTCAGCTCAGCTCTTTGTTATTACAGCGTAGGCCGTCTGGCCGACGGCTAAACATGATGTTCGTCGTGCGTCTGGTCTTACTTCAGCTGCCCCTGTGCCGGGCCTGTGCGATGGATATTGTGATGGGGACGTCGGCACCGCTTCTGGGACTGCGTGGTGGCGCGGGCTTTGCGGGAGAACATGTCCCGGCCCTGCTGATGAGTGTTTGACGCATGCTGACCTTTGGTTGGTGGAGCTGCCTGCTGGGCTGGCGCCGTTGGTGTGGGGTGTGGGTTGCCTGGCTGCGCTGTCCGCCCTGGGCCTGGGTTGGCAGCAGGTGGCCATGGCTGGGTTATTACGGGCGGGTCGGGCTTTGACGTCGGCCCAAGTTATGCATGTTAGTGTTTTGTTATCTCGGACTTCTGGGTTCGGCTTCAGTCCTTTAATAGCCCTGGTATTCGGCCGAAAGGCTGGGATACCGTGCGTGCCCTCGCTCCCACCGTGCGTGCCCTCTCTGCACACGTTCCTTGCCCGGGGTAGGGGCCGGGGATGGATTGCCTGCTCCTGGCCCTGCCTGCTGATGTGGACTCTCCGCTTGCCTCGCCTTGACCCTGGCCTGGGGTGTGGGCGGCTGCGCTCTGGGTTTCGTTGGCTTCGTTTTAGGGTTTTAGGAACACGGGCAAACGGGCGGTTGCGTGCAAGCAGGGGCAAGCAGATTGGCGCAAGCTGGCGAGCGCAGGCGGCGAGCGGGCACGGCAGGCACGCAGGGGTGCAGGCAAGCAGGCACGCAGGGGGGCAGGCGGCAGGCAGGCAGGTACGCACACTATAAGGACGGGTTTGTGCGTTACGCATGCTTTTTGTGCGTTGCGCATGCATGCGTCCGGGGCTTGACGCATGCGTGCGCGGAACGCAAGACGCATGCTTGCCGGCGGCCCGCATGCAATGCCTGAGACAAGGCGCAGTATGGGTGGCTAGCCGGAGGACGCTGACTGCAGATGGTGGGGATGGAGCCTGGCTGGCAGCGGCACCGGGACTTACAATGGCTGGCTCGCGTTGCAGGTTGCGTGCCAGTGTCTGTGTTGCTGTGCTATTCCCCTTCCTTCTCCTCTGTAACCAGTCTCTCATAAAAAAAGACCGCTAGCTGGGGGCGGGAGGGCGGTTTCCCTTCGGGCCGGCGGCGGGTCCCGCGGGCCGGCGGGTCCCGCCCTCTTGATGACCTGGGTGTGGGGCACCCTTGCTTGGTCGGGCTATCCCTTCTTTGTAATGTCGCATTCATATGCACAAGATATTGGGGCAGGTGCAGTTATAGCGCCGCACTAGCTGCACCAGCTGCAGCGGGCGGGCGGCCGGGCGGCCGGGCTGTTCTGCGTGCGCGTGCACGGCAGACCGAGCTTATCTAAGCAGGGACTGCGAACCTTGCGGTGTGAATTTGGTTTGTGCATTGTGCTTTGTATTCAGGCTAATGTGTATCTCCTGCTGTATTTTTATGACAGAACTGGTAACAGATGACAGGCCCTACGTACCTGGCCGTATGTGCCTCCCGCCCTACCTGCTGATCACCCACGCCGTGCTTAATATACAATCCCCGCCTAGCGTAACGTGAGTATACAATCATTCCTTTATCGATCGTCCCCAGGATTCGGTGGAGTTCGGAGTTCGGAGTTCCCGCTACGCTTCAGGACAAGTGCTTGTAACGGGGCGCCGCTATAATCTTTGACACACTGGACGCACGTACATGTTACAGACCTTGCAGTAGTGCTATTCTGCAGTAGTGCAGTTTCTGTGGGCGATTTCCAGCTGTGGTCATTCCAGGGCTGCTGATGACTCTGCAGCCCATCCTATCGTCTTCAGCGCACCGCGCAGCGCTGTTGCTGATAGCTGCATTATTGCTGGCCATGCCGAGCTTATGGGCAGCAGACGACACCGCATATGCTGGCTGTGAGGACGCTCGCGCCCAGGAGCTCCGACAGTACAAGGAGTTTCATGCTGCCAAGCGTCTTGTGTGCAGCCCCCACGCGTAGCGCACCCAAACCGCGTAAGCACCTATAAAATTTTCGCGCTGATTGGGGTCTACTAGCGTGCCCAAGGATCGTTCAGTTTGCCTCTAGTGTGGACACGTGTGATGACGGACCGCACACTGACACGGGACCTGCTGCGAGGTGTGTTTGCCCGTGTGGCTCTCTAGCCCCGATACCTTTTGAATGCCGATGCTGACGGCTGTCCTTTCGTGTGTTTAACTAATCGAGATGCGGAACTATGCGGAATTGGATTGCGTTAACGGGTTCTGAGTCACGGTGCCGGCGTGAGAGCCGTGCACTTGGGGAAGGGTGCCGGCGTGGGAGCCGTGCACACGTGAGAGGGAGCGACGGCTAGACCTGCGGCTCGCTCGTGCTGTCCACTCGCTCGCTGGGCAGCGAGACCTGTAACGGGAAAGACAAAGTATGAGAGGGCAAGGGTGTCTTGGCTCCTTGGCGTCTCCTTCTGGTTTCCTGCGAGGGGGAAAGGGCTACGGGAAGGGCCCTGCTGCTGCAGGCGGCTGACCAGGTGCCGCGGGGTTATGGCACGCGGAGGGATAGGGGCCCTACGGCGGGAGAGGGAACGTGAGGCTAAGGCGAATGCACGTCACGTTTACAGAGAGAAGTTTCTCAGTCTAGAGCTCTCGGGCTCGGAATCTATCAGAGTGGGTCTCCAGTCGACCTTGATCAGTGGCCTTGCTGCACAGCTTGTCGGGTGCTTGGCTTGTGGTCCGGGGATTGGTTCTGGCTGCGAGGGCCTCGCCTTATATACTCCTCCCAAGCCCGTACAGTGCCCCATTCCAGCCGTACAATCGTATATGCAGGACCGTACGGCGCCAGGCCGGGCGTCTGCATGTCAGACTTACGAACCCTCCTGCCCGACAACCTCGTCACCGCCTCGTCACCACGTTCACTCGTCAACTGCTCGCTCATCACTCGTCCACTGCCAACCGCTATCGTATACTAATCTAAACTACTTGCTAGCTCCTGCGTCTTACCTATTCGTGTTTACGAGCAGGCCCGCAGCGCTGCACCTTTGGGTGCCAGGCCGGGCCATTCTGTGCCCCAACCGTTCCCCTAAATTCCTTTCCTGCTTGCCGGCCTTCCTTGTCTTCCATAATATTTCTATTTAATGATATTCCTTATCATAGTGTTCGTGTGCTCATCGATTGGTTGGGGCCGGGCTCGCCTGGACGCTCTTCCACTTCCCCTTGATGCTTCGCATTGCTCACCCACAAATCATGTTGCTCATATCGTTATGCAAAGGCATTGTTGGGGATGCTGTATGCTGGAATGAGAGGTGACCCGTTTTCTGGTGACGAGCCACGCGTGCTGCACCGCGTTGCACCCTTTGTGGCTTCACTTCCCCCTGATGTTCCCTCGTGCTCGCCTACACGTCCTGTTGCCCCCATCGTTGTGCGGAGGCATTGTAGGTGCCGGAGGACACGATCAGGTGGGGATGCCGGATTGAGTGGTGACCCGTTTCGGGTGACGAGCCACATGCGCAGCACAGCTGTGCAGCTTCAGGGTGTGTGTCGCGACCAGTCCCTTTGGGCGCCTCTCCTTGTGTCACCTGAAACGACTTTCCTTCTTACCTTCGTCACCATCTTTCCTCCTCATCCATCTTATCCCATCTTATCAGTGTGTCTCTCACCAACCTGTATTGTTTTTATTGTTCAAAATATTAAAATCCCTGGGGCCTCAGAAGCGCCTCCAGGCCAATGTATTCGTGAGCACCCAGGGCCTCAGAAGCGCACCTTGGAGCAATAATTTTGGAAATTTAAAACCGTCTGGGGCCTCAGAAGCGCCTCCAGATCCATGTATTTGTGTGCACCCAGGGCCTCAGAAGCGCACCTGGAGCAAAACGTTTGGAAATTTTGAAACGTCTGGGGCCTTAGAAGCGCCTCCAGATCCAGGTATTTGTGTGCGCCCAGGGCCTCAGAAGCACATCTGGAGCAAAACGTTTGGAAATTTTGAAACGTCTGGGGCCTCAGAAGCGCCTCCAGATCCATGTATTGTGGTGTTCAGACCTTCACCAGCCGTTATCAAGGGGGACTAGGCCCCCACCGTCATTTGGTTTGGATAGAGACAGCCTAGGTGCTAGTCTCCAATAGACTCCTGCCACCGATTTCTCCGTCTCCGTCACTCCCTTTCTTCAAAATCCTGCAAAGCCGAGCAAGGCTCTGGCGGCGACCTGTCGTCATTGCTTTCCACTCTGTTGGCCTGCCTCATTCCAACCCTGCAATTCCAACCTTCATCCGACAGCCTAGGATGGTCCATCAGTGAGAAGGCATCACCACCAATGTTCCACTGGACCTTCTCCTTCGTATTGACCAAACTTTCCTGTTGTCACTTCATAGTGAAACACACCTGAACACACCTGACACACCCTACCACAACTCTCCAATTTCCGATGCACCCAGGAGATTATAATCTGAGTCGTGCACACATAATGCAATATACACCTAGTTTGTTCAACACATTTCCTGTTTCCTTCCCTGTGCCTTGTTACCGGTCGGCCCCCTGCTATTTGGGGGTAGAGCCTTGCTGGAGGGACCAGCACCCTTCAGTCCACGAGTCCATGTCTGGGAGGGGGGTCCCCATGCCGCTTGCCATGTTGGTCCGGGCCCCACCGCTTTGTTCTTCACTTTAGCCCTACACCCCACACGTTGGGTGTGCGTGCGCCAGTAATCGTAATTCCTTACCCCAAGCCCCCTATACTCAACTTCCCCGTTGCCCTAAATGTTGCCCCAAATTGGCAGTGGAGGCCAGGAGTGCTCCGTGCCATGCCTTGTGCGTGGCGCAGCATGGCGCAGCAACCAAGCTAATTCCCCCATGTGTATATTCATACATCGACCGCAAGATACTCACTTTCATTTTGCTCAGCCGGGCTCAGCCAGGGCTAAGCCGGGGCGAGCTCTGATTCAGCCCAATGCTTTAGCTTCAGCCCAATGCTTCGTGTCCCTTGTGCCTTGAACCTTTGAGTTAATCTTAAGAAACCGGTTTCAGTGTAAGAGAGCTGAAAATGGCATAAATGGCGCCCAAGTTGCACAAACCTTCCCAAAGCTACTGTGCTTTGTATGGTTCATCTTTGACTAGCATATGTTTCACTCAGGCATTTGCCTTCGCCTCTCTCGGGATCCAACTGTCATGAGACGTGTTCGCCGATAATCTGCAATCACTGTTAATTTTTTCCCATAATTCACAATTGTCACAATTGTTCTAAACATAATACCTATCACATTATTCTCCGCCTTAATCTCCACCAGATCGTGGAGCCGTACGCGGCGCGTCCACGTTCCTTCATTTCAGTCCTAAATTTCAGTTTGTGGTGCCTGTGTCGTCTGTAAGGAGCTTTTTCTGTAAGGAGCTTCAAGCCCGCGGGTCGGGGTGTGTGAGCTGGGCACCCCGCTCGCGGCGGTCCGGTCGCCCCCTCCTTGTCCCCCGCCCCCCAAGTTGGCTGCCCCCTTCGGGCTTTCGAACCCTGTGCCCTGAATCCGCTGAAGGTGAGTCCATACATGAAGTCCCAGTCCTGGCGGACACACAAGCTGTACGCATGAGCCGACTTCACTTGATGGGATGAACAGCACGATGTGATTTCTTTGCGTGTCGGGTCCTCTGCATTGCTGACCGAATCCGACATGTAACTCTGCGATATGCAGGTGGGGGTAACTCAAATCGTCCCGATCCTCATCAGGACTAGCTGCCTGGCGTGATGTGCCGCCATCCAGTGAGGGGCCGGCCCGCTCACTGCTGTCGAGACCTCCACCGTCGCTGTCGTCCCCCAGCCCTAGACTAATCCTGCTGGTCGCGCCGCAGGTAGGTGTGCTTTTCAAACGTTGTGGCGGGCGCTTGTTGTGCCAGGCTGCGTGTGTAGGCGTGGTGCAGCCGCCGGTGTTACCTGCTGTTGGGGTGTTGGGGATTTGCTTGTGCCTGTGCCTGTACCCCGTGGCTCCATCCTCTTGTGTACGGTATGCGATGTTGGCTGCAGCCTCGATGGCCCCGTCCAAGTCCGACTCCACGGTGGTTGATGATTGGTAAGTCTCCGGCTCCGCACACCCTGCCCCCTGGCGGGTCAGGGTGTGTGAGTTGGAGAACCGGGCGTTGCAGGAATCCTTACTGCAACCTGTTTCAACAAGAATCTGGTCCTCTTCTACATACGTGCTCCTTTCCATCCCCGTGTCGCCCGTTGACTCCTTGCCGTTATGTGATCTGCGATGTTGCAAACTGAATGGATCTGTAGCAGGGGTCCGTCCGCTGTCAAGGGCTTCCACGGCCTTGGGGGGCTGCCTGGCTGCCCTACACCTGTTCATCCGGTCCTGCCCACCCTGTGCTGTCACAGCGGGTGCAGAGGCAGCACGCTGCAGTTTGGGGGGTGGCAATGCGGCAACCGATGCCGGGTACTTCACGGCTGGCGGTGGGTGGTCCATCGCAGAACCTCTGTGAGTGTTGCTGTTGTGTTGCTGGCCTGGGAGTGCAACATTCGCAAAAGGTGTCGCAAGGTTTAGGGCACCATGCTTTTGACCAGCCGAGGGCCCAGTGAAGGAAGTGGACTCGGTGTCTTCTGTCAGTGCTTGGATGACCCGCCAATCTTCCCTTTCCCGCTGTTCCACTACAGATGGTGAGGGCTCACAGCTTACTCCACCCAGGTGCATGCTCCTGCCACATCCGGGTTCCACCCCTCCAGTGATGCTGCCTGGTTGCATGCACTGTGGAGGATTATCTGCTGTACTTGCCGGGAGAGAGTTTGGTGGCATAACGTCCCCGTGCGTGCCCTCCCCATGCGCGATTACCTCGAGGTGCGGCGTTGTCAACCAGCTGGCCACTTTGCCGTTTGCAACCCTTTGTGCGTGAGCAGCATCGCATGCTCGCCCCGCAGGTTGATGGGCCACGTGCGGGCACCACCCGGCTACCTGGTCCCCTCGCGGCCCCCGCTCAAAGGTGAGCGGCACTGCGTTGCGGCCGCCGTCACAGGTGTTGTACAACAGGCGCCGATCCCTGAAGCTGATGTCGGCCTCCAGGGCCCACAGAAAGTCATTCCCTAACAGCATGCGGTATCCTGGGGCTTTGCTAACGTAGAACGTGATGGGGGTTGCGGATTCTGGTAACCAGACCGTGAGGTCTGTTATGCTGCCCATGACCTGCGCCTGGGCCCCGTCCGCAACCGTCACGGCCACGTTCGTGTCCTGCATGCTTCTTGTCCGCTGCATCGCGATAACCTCGTCCCACGCTATCATGCTTACGCTTGCTCCACTGTCGATGATGGCTTGGATATCCCTGAACCTCCCCGTCTGATCTTGAACTTGAACCCATGCCTTGCAGAACGAGAGAGCCTTGGAAGCGTGACTGCCTGATGGGGTTTGACTGGCGGCTCCTGGCCCAGCCGTGCTCATGACTGCTGCCGGACTGGATGGCGGCGGGACAGCTAGGACAGCAGCTGCTGGGTACGGCGGTACTCCTGCTGGCGGTGGCGGCTGCTGCCCTATGGTGACCGCTGGGCAAGGCGGAAATGTTGCCTGCCGTGGCTGCCCTCGGGTGGTCACCAGTAGGTGTGATGGCTCCAACGCTGGTAGGGGCGGCCGTAAAACCGTGCGCGGTCTTGCTGCAATCACATGTTGTGAATCGTCGGGGTAGTACATGGGGTTCGGCGCTGGCCAGTGCGGCCTAGGTGGGGCACATCTTGCATCTCGACTGTAATCAGGATACTGCGGGAGTGCAGTGTGTGCATATGTGCGCCCTGTGTCCACCACGTCCGTGAGGTAGACCCCAGCCGCAGAGTTGTAGAATGCAGTTTGTGACACAGGTGGATGCGATGCCCTCATGACAGCATGCACTGGCTGCGGTCGCGCCATGTTACCAAAGTTGAGAGATAATTGTGCCATCTGTTTCTGCAGGGTCGAGCTGCGCGGAGAGCTGGTCATCACTGCGCTCGTGACCATGAGCCACCACTGGGTGCGGCCGATATGTGTTCCGCTCCCTGCTGTCCTTCCTACCACGATACTCACGATACTTGTCCTGGTCATCTCTGCTCCTGTTGTCACGGGGTCGGTCAGTATCACGGTGTCGTGACGGTTGGGATGACCACTTGTCGGTCCTTGTGTCAGACTGGATGTGTCCGTCTTCCGTTGCTCTTCCTAACCGGCTGAATTGCCCTACTCCTTGGCTGATGTAGGTGGCCTCGTTGATTGCTTGCTGAAGATTATGCGGGTGAGCCCTGTACACCTCCTCGGATAACCTGTCGTTCAGCCCCCCGAGGAAGTGGTAGGTGTACTGGGCATCCCCATTACCGTCAATTCCTAAAAGGGCAAGGAGGTGGCGGTACCTATCCGCATATGATTGAACCGTCTCCCCCTTTCCCTGCGCGCAGTGAGCGAGGCTGTGATGCAGCTCCTCGGGTCGTGGCGCGAAGCGGTTGAGGAAGCTGTCACGGAATACTGCCCACGAGGGGTAGGCAACCATGGCCGCCTCCCCTGACTCCCATACTTGTGCCTCCAGCCCCAGGCGGCAGCGTGCCACCCTGAGCTTTTGGGCGTCATTCCATCCTAATGCATCTCCATGCTTCTCAAGTGTTGCTATCCATCCTCTTGCGTTGTGGAATTTAGGGTCAAAGAGCTGAATCACGTTCAGGCTTGATGCCGTGAGGGCAACCTCCGCGGCCATGCTAAGTGTTGGTTGCTAACTGCTAAGTAAGTCGTGGTTGTGGTGATGGAATAGAACTTGATCCGCCCTAGTGGCTGGACAGGTAAATTGTGGGATGCCACATACTTGCAGTTGATGGGCCTACGGCAGCTTCATGGTTATGATTGCTAGCGGTTTCAGTTGTGGATAGGCTATGTGATGTGTCTGCTAGAGATTGGTCAGATCAGAGTGTCTCTGCAAGTGTTGTGGGATCCTTTACTTGGCTCTGCTGTCTTCCTGCTGTGTCCCGGCGAGTCTCAGAATCGCAGTCGTGAGCCCTAGGACGGGACAGGTAGTTTACAAGGTGTGGGTCTTGGTGTGCGTGTAGACCTCCGCCGGTACCTGCGGATAATCAAGCTTGGAGGCTACGTTAGCAAGGCACACTACCCCCTGTTGTTTATAGAGTTTGATTGCTGTTTTGTCACGGACAGTCTAAATGACTGTGTCCGTGGACGTTCCCCCCCTTACTGTTTGCTAATGAGACGAGGCCTTGCGACCTGCGTCTCGATACCACCCACGCGTAGCGCACCCAAACCGCGTAAGCACCTATAAAATTTTCGCGCTGATTGGGGTCTACTAGCGTGCCCAAGGATCGTTCAGTGTTGCCTCTAGTGTGGACACGTGTGATGACGGACCGCACACTGACACGGGACCTGCTGCGAGGTGTGTTTGCCCGTGTGGCTCTCTAGCCCCGATACCTTTTGAATGCCGATGCTGACGGCTGTCCTTTCGTGTGTTTAACTAATCGAGATGCGGAACTATGCGGAATTGGATTGCGTTAACGGGTTCTGAGTCACGGTGCCGGCGTGAGAGCCGTGCACTTGGGGAAGGGTGCCGGCGTGGGAGCCGTGCACACGTGAGAGGGAGCGACGGCTAGACCTGCGGCTCGCTCGTGCTGTCCACTCGCTCGCTGGGCAGCGAGACCTGTAACGGGAAAGACAAAGTATGAGAGGGCAAGGGTGTCTTGGCTCCTTGGCGTCTCCTTCTGGTTTCCTGCGAGGGGGAAAGGGCTACGGGAAGGGCCCTGCTGCTGCAGGCGGCTGACCAGGTGCCGCGGGGTTATGGCACGCGGAGGGATAGGGGCCCTACGGCGGGAGAGGGAACGTGAGGCTAAGGCGAATGCACGTCACGTTTACAGAGAGAAGTTTCTCAGTCTAGAGCTCTCGGGCTCGGAATCTATCAGAGTGGGTCTCCAGTCGACCTTGATCAGTGGCCTTGCTGCACAGCTTGTCGGGTGCTTGGCTTGTGGTCCGGGGATTGGTTCTGGCTGCGAGGGCCTCGCCTTATATACTCCTCCCAAGCCCGTACAGTGCCCCATTCCAGCCGTACAATCGTATATGCAGGACCGTACGGCGCCAGGCCGGGCGTCTGCATGTCAGACTTACGAACCCTCCTGCCCGACAACCTCGTCACCGCCTCGTCACCACGTTCACTCGTCAACTGCTCGCTCATCACTCGTCCACTGCCAACCGCTATCGTATACTAATCTAAACTACTTGCTAGCTCCTGCGTCTTACCTATTCGTGTTTACGAGCAGGCCCGCAGCGCTGCACCTTTGGGTGCCAGGCCGGGCCATTCTGTGCCCCAACCGTTCCCCTAAATTCCTTTCCTGCTTGCCGGCCTTCCTTGTCTTCCATAATATTTCTATTTAATGATATTCCTTATCATAGTGTTCGTGTGCTCATCGATTGGTTGGGGCCGGGCTCGCCTGGACGCTCTTCCACTTCCCCTTGATGCTTCGCATTGCTCACCCACAAATCATGTTGCTCATATCGTTATGCAAAGGCATTGTTGGGGATGCTGTATGCTGGAATGAGAGGTGACCCGTTTTCTGGTGACGAGCCACGCGTGCTGCACCTACCGCGTTGCACCCTTTGTGGCTTCACTTCCCCCTGATGTTCCCTCGTGCTCGCCTACACGTCCTGTTGCCCCCATCGTTGTGCGGAGGCATTGTAAGTGCCGGAGGACACGATCAGGTGGGGATGCCGGATTGAGTGGTGACCCGTTTCGGGTGACGAGCCACATGCGCAGCAC